>OY821517.1:224303172-224739672 GCA_963682025.1 Cordilura impudica | reverse complement strand
AAAAAAGGTTCACCCAAAACCTTGTATAAAATACACTCCAAAACATAGATGCCCAAGGTAGTAGTATTGGTGAGAGTGACGAAATAACACTGGAAGAAATCAATTTGCTATTCATTTTGTTTAGTCGTCAACGAGATTGCGACGAAAGCACATGGAGGGTGTTGTCATTTTTTTCTGTTTCTTTGTTTAACAAAAGGGAAATGTAAAATTAATGAATGTACATATTTTAGTAATACTCTTGGTGAATGTATTTATTTTAGTAATACTCTTGATGAATGTATTGATAGATATATATATATATCTATAATACATACATATATAATTTATATATGCGGACATCTGGATAGTATGATATATTTCGAAATAAAAAGATTCTTCGAAGTGTTTATAAATTTTCCCTCAATTAATCATTGTTCAATTTGCAATTAAATAGTAATGAAATCTTCTATGTTGATACTCTTATTGCAGTTACGCAATAAAAGTATATTTCTCAAACTAGAAGAATTCAGCTTATTGCGTTTTTTTGAGCAAATATAATTCAAATCTGAAAATATTTGTTCGCAAAGATACGTTGAGGGAAATAAAGATAAACACTTCAATGAAATCTTCTTTATTTCAGGATATATTGTACCATCCAGATTTTTCCAGAATTCTATATTGATAAAATTATCCGGGAAATCTAATTTACTTCGAAGTATAATAAGTTCTGTTTGGATTGGAAATTCGTACTTTAATATATCGCATTTAAAAGTGTTTTGAAAAATATCCAGTAAATGCTGAATATTTTCAAAATCCTTAAACCTGTCATTAAAGTTATTAAAAAGCGTTTCTAATATTTCCAAAAGTTCAAACTTTTTCAAGATTTTCTCCTTGCCGTAAATAACAGAAGTTTTCGGAAAGTCCGAAAAGTCTTCAGAATCAATTTGAGCTGCAAGTAAAAATAGCTGAGTTTTAAAATCTGAAAGAATTTTAAACATATCAGAAATATTATTATATTTTCCCTGCAGCTTCAAATTCAACTCATTCAAAATGTTACAAATGTCTGTTAAAACGCCATGTCTAAAATAAATTGGTAATCTTTTAAATATTCTTTTTTGGTTATTTCGATATTTTCAGCTTCTAAAAATTCAAATACTTCATTTCTAAGCTCAAACAATCTATTAATACTGTTACCTCGGCTTAACCAACGTACCTCAGTAAACATTAATAGATCGTGGTGAGAAGCATTTGAATTTTTTAGAAATGTCCAAATTTTCTATGAGTCAGTGAGTTATGGTCGCCCCTTATCCTATTAATTGTCCACTCAGTAGCCTTCATGACCGGATGCTCGGTTATAAATTTAGAAGCAAGAGCAGCCTGGTGTATTATACAATGCAAGATATAAACCTCAATTTCATTTTTTTTTCATCTGGCCTTCATCCGGCTAATTTGTTAGAATCAACAACGGAAAGAAGTTTTTCGTTGACGACATCGAACAATAATTTGCCGGTTACATTGCCATAAAATGTTTCAACAGAATATATTGACTCGAAAACATTGTAATCTGAATCAACGCATCGAATGCAGATTACAAGTTGACAAAGGTCATTAATATCGGTGCTCTCATCAATACAGAATGAAAAAAATTCGAAATTTTTTAATTTTTCCCTTAATGGCGATTCCACAATAGCACCCAAATAAAGAGAACGCCGGGTTATAATATTGCGGGACAAAAGTAATTTTTCAATAAAATTAGTTTTATAATGAAGTTTTCCAAAAACTTTACTCAATATATTTTTGACAAATGGCCTTCCCTTTTTTACAATATCTGAACTTATTAAGTTAGATAAACCCATTTTTAAATTCTCCTCCACCATATCTTCATTTTCTTTAGATTGATTTACCCATTCCTTCAACTTTTCAATAAAAATTTTCTTATAAATTTTAAATTGTTTTTCTTCCCCCTGCAAATAATTCATGTCTTTGTGAACATCTTCAAAATGTTTTTTTTATTATATTTCTTAGTTTTTTTTTAAATGTCTTATGACAAATAAGACATTGCATGTCATCAAAAGCATTTTGTAAAATAAAATACTTTTCGGCTGACATCATTAATATATTGCAGTAATATCAATTTATATGTTCACTGACAGCAGTCTCGATGACGATTAAAAATTTATAAGACACAGAAGTTCTGCAAGTGTAGTTTGTCTCTTCCACTCAACAAACTGATTTCCTATTGGTTGATTGACGATCAAACAAAAGAGCGTAAGTATACGTGTGAGTTTAATTAGCTGATATCAGCCAATACTGGGCATCTCTGCTCCAAAAGTATTTTTGGTATGGATCAATAAAAACTACCTTGCTAATTTTTATTTATTACACGCGGCCATTAAGAAAGAAAAATACAATGACAGCGGATATGGGTACCAGATGGCAGATAGGAAAAACAGGGTAGCCAGATCATGAAATTATAGCAAATAAGCGTTTTTGGAGTTGCCAAGTCAGGAAGTATTCGGAATTCTAAAAGTAACAGGCAGGGATGTATTTTATATGATAAACAGATTGGTGTTGCCAGATATGGGAAAATAGAGCGAAATTTTTGCCCGGCTAGATGTGGTAGAGAATGACACTTAATCTCAGGGCGTGGGCATTTGCCTACGTTGGGCTTGGTAAATATAACATTGTTTTGACCGCGCTTCCACTTTCCGGCCGTCAAGCGTGGGAAAATGAAAGATTTATAACGGATGTTTTCGAAGGTGTGTTTAGTTGGTTCGAGAAATTTAATCAGCTGATCTATAACTGAGTGAGAACGTATAAATAAAAGAATTAAAAATAAGTGAAAATATAATGAAGAAGGCTGAATAATTTAAAATGATAACGACTACTTGCTAATTTGATGCTGACCTGTTACTTCGACCAAATGCATTGTTGCATGTCCCTTTTCACACGTCCCGGAAGTGAAGTTTTGGCCGACTAGCTCACCGACGACAGGGGGGGTACGACCAATCACTAACGGCAAAGGACCGAACAATAACATTTATAAAATACAAAACAAAAAAAAAAATAAATACATTAACCACGAACTTACATTTATACCTAACAAAAAAAACTAACCGTCAAAAAAACTTTCACTACCAACCGGACGGGCAAACCTGACCCGGACAATAAATAGCACACAGATTTTAAATAAAGGACAAAAGATCTCATTAGTCCCCCTAGCTGCCCGCCCTACCTGGTAATCGCTACATAAAATTCAGACGATTACCCCACATTCAAAAACTGGTCACCTTACAGATACTTACGTTAACACACCATTATGAAAATTTAGCCGGACATCATCTCCCTTGATGTTCAGCCAAATAAAAAAATTTTAATTATATAATATACAATTAACATTTAATATAAACAATTATTGTTACAAATAAACTGTTTTTATATCCTATGCTAATCAAAAAAAAACTTATATAATATAAAAAAAATTATTACCTTAAATGCTACCCGAATATGTATGTATATGAACATTAACAGATCATTTGAATAAATTTAACAATGTTTTATTTTTTTTTAATTACTAATTAGTCTTACTGCCTTATGAAATTTCAACTTCTATATATATATTTATCCTTATTAATTTATTTTTTTTTACTTTCTTTTATAGGGTTCAAATCTTTTCCTATTTTTTTTCTGCATTTCAGAATCTTAACGGAAATCCACACTAACTTATTCCCAAAGGAGCTCCCTGAGGATAGTTCTATCGGTTAATACACCTATCTACTCTTTTACACACCGACCCGACAAAGATGTGCACCCTATGCGTATGTAATTTATTTTATTCTTTCCTTTCTTTATATATATATATATCAGTTTTTCTTTTTTTTTTTTTAGAATATTACTCTTTCAAGGCGCTGGATTTACAATTATACACATAAAAATTACACCACTAATATTATAAAAAGAAATACTATAAAGCTAGCTTAATCTACCTAATTATGACAATATTTTAACATCCCTTAATATCTTCTGCTTTAAATTTTAATACAACCTTTTTTTTTCTTTTTTTAAACACAGTTTTCATACAAGCTATATTTACACAAACATTTTTATATTTAATTTCATTTTCAAGGTACGTATGAATGTATTAAACAACAAAACAATAAACCAGTGAAAACACCTTTATCAACCTAACAGGATTTATTTTCTTCCTTGGCTTCAGTTCTAATATCAAAATCAATGACAAGCTTTATATTTATATTGAACACCTGTGTCACTTTGATTTGAAAGGCTCGTTTGTTCGCCCAAAAATAAAATTATATAGAATACTTATCATACCTGGCTACGCCATGGACCTTTTACTTTTCAGATTTTTAGAGATGACGCAGGAATTATATTAGTTGACCGCTCACTTTTGCAGCTGCCGTCCTTTGCAATCATCAAACGAGGACGAAATCGCCTAGGTCCTTCTCAACTAACCTTCCAAAAGTTGTTAGCTATTCTCGTTCTCACCCTCTGCTCCAAACGAAAATTTTTCCTACTAGTAGGAGTTGATGGTGTAGCCAGGCCTATATTTATATATTTATTATTTATAATCCACTGCTATCACTTTCTTTCTCAAAAAAAATCTTTTAAACTTACTTTATAATTAATCTTATAACACTCATATAAATATATGTTCAATCGCACACTTTCACTAATTATTTTGTATGACCTTTCTGTTTCACATTCGACTTAATACTGTCCTTTCTTTCGCTACAAAAATGTATTCAACTATCCTAATTATTCCCAAATTTTCCACAATTCCAACGGTCTATTTATTTCCACGTCATCTTTAAATCTATATACCTGGCAAAAGTCCCGCCAAAACTCCATCTTTTTCAATTCCATATTACATTACATAGTGCTATTACTCCGCCAAAAACTCCATCTTTTTCAATCCCATAACATTATCAATATTTGGTAAAAATTCTTCCTTTCCTATACTTTCCACATTTAAATATACTTATCCGACCTTTCTTTGATCATTCCCCCACTTTATCTTCTCCTACCTACCAAGTAACCGTCACAATCCATCCTTCACTCTACCAGGCGATCATACGATTTCATAGGGTTATATTTTCCATTCACAAATTTTACTTTTTAAAAATCAATTTTCCTATTTAAATATTTGCGATTTTGAATGGAAAATCCAACGCTGCGTTTTTTTTTTTATTTTACAAATAATTTTGGCGTTGCCAATTCGATAGTAACTTTTTTTTTTTTTTACAACCAATCACTACCACTTTGACACATATAATAAACCTACAAATAAAATCAACAGACGTAAACAACACATACAGATGGTAAGTAGATATCTGCTCTTTTTATCTATATTATTTAATTAATAACTTTCTATTTTCAGATTCTCAACCACGGACTGTTCCTGGAGTTGGGTAAGGACAATGTATCGTTCCACTTATTCTGTGTACTTACTAATATATTCATTCATTTCTTTTCAGATCACCAATAAAGTGAGTCTGGGGCGAACTGCGGTTTTGGGCTCTGCCGCGTAATGTAGGTTCGCCCAATTAACAATAGTCGAACCCGGGACTCAGGTTGGAGTTGATTACTCCACTGGCCGCAAACCTCTCCCTTAATAAAAGGAAAAAAATTTTAAGTGGCAGGGAATTGAGACCGGAGTCTTGCCCGCTCCCATAATCTGGTCTCTCCCTATTGAAACGGGACCCGGAGGTTTTAAAGTCCGATCCTTGGACTAGCAACCTTCCTCCCAACGACTTTTTCTAAAGGCTCCGGCACGCAAAATTTTTTTCCGTCATTGACTTAGAAAAATATTGCGTGTCTACCCCACCTGCAATAACAACTAGAATAATGATTTTTTTCTTCTTCCATAGGTTCATCTCTCCATGGTCCATCCGCTACAAAGCTTACGATTTTCGACGCTTGATGGCAGAAAAGTGAAAGAGCGGTTTATGACTCAAAAGCCCAACGTAGGCAAACGCCCACACCCTGAGATAAGAGTCTCATGCTCACCGACATCTCTAGCCGGGCAATTACTTATATCTACCATTTTGACGCAAAATACTATTGAGTGAGTATGAACTTATCTGTACAGAATTAATATTGTGCTAAAAAAAAACTCATATATTAAAATTAAAAATTATCATTATGCTTTTTAGAAAATTAGCAACGAGGTACAAAGTGCTGACGATGCAGCCTCCTTTATATCGCTACTGGCGTCTTCCATCTTCCCGGTGAGTAAAAAAAATTACATTTATAATTTTATTAAACCCGCCTGAATACTTTTTTAATTTTAATGTACTACAATTCCTGTGTGATATCTCACATTTACGCGACTAAATCTACCTTCAAATCCCGTTTGCAGACCAGCTACCAAGGTGTTAATATGTAAACGGGTGAAGCTAGTACAACAACAACTTAAACGCCCTTACTTAACAAAGCAAGGACAAAAACATTGTTTACTAAATAAACGATGTATTATCCGGAAGTTCACCCTTATCAGGTTTATCCTGGACAGTTACATCCACAGTGTGTGCCATCATCCAATTAATGGCGGATCTTGTTTGGATTCGTACGATTTTTGCGAAAGCAAAATAAACTTATCTCTTTCACATATTATTTAAAATTTTTAAACTATCTCACACCCTAGGAACAAAAGATTTGCAATTCAAAAAAAAAAATATTCATGTAACTCAAAATAACAACAAAAACCACAACAATTGTATCCCACCAGCAACAGGAATAATTATAAACGTCGACACTTTACATGTGTTAAGTCAGGCAAGTGATTTTGCCATATTCCTATTTGCTAATACCACTTCTTCTAGATCACTAATACAGTCAAAGTACAGGAGCAGAAGAGAAAAGAGTGCACGCAAATAATGGCGGCTATCTCGATTAAATCTGACAATTCGTGAATGGGTAAGTTCATAAATCAGTTTTCATAATCACGGTGTAATTTAATATATATAATCCAATAATAGCACTCTTTCCGGACAGGCACAATAATGCATGCATAAAAAAAAAGAAATTGACAACTTGGATTTTACGGATTCTAGTGCCGGGAAGTATTTCCTTCAACCTTTCAAACAAAAATCGGTACTTTGTTAAGATTTTTGTATTTCTTTTCAGGTACTGGCAGTAATTCTAAATCACAAACTAAAATATATCACAGGCTTGATTGGAGTAAATGGGACTTTCCACGAGACAACACTTAAAATCAATAATTGCAATAATAATAGTGTAAAAAGGGACTGCACGAACGAACAACAACAAAAAATATAAAAACGAACAAAATATTGCACTTCAATTTTGTCATCGCATGATCCTTAAAACTACTATCACAGCTTATTGCTTCATGTCCTTCGTGTGGAAAATGCCAAGATTCTTGCCTTGAAGCGTTTCTATTTCGTACATATTATTGCCTACGATTTTAAGAACTCTACATTTCCGGAATTTTGGAGCAAATTTGGCATTAAAGTTTTTCTTAAAGTCACTTTGGACGAAATTTCGGAAGAACACTTCTTGCCCTGTTGTGAATTTAACTTCCCTGCTTCGTTTATTGTATTGTTTTTCTCCCTTTTCGTACGCTTTGTGTAAATTTTCTTTAATGGACTGACGAATTAATAGTAACCTATCTTTTCTTTCCAGGATGTCTATCTCCGCATCGCCCAGGGCTTGCAATTTTCTGGCCAATTCATATTCGGGACCACAGTTGTACATTTGTTGGCCAAAAACAGCACGATAAGGGCTTGTACCTATAGCTTCATGCACGGAACTTCTTAACGCACACTCAATATCGGATAGATGCATATCCCAATCACGATGATCGCCACTGAGGTATGCTCTAATGCCTGGTAATACGGATTGATTCACCCGTTCCGATGAATTTGACTGTGGGGCATACACCGCTGTTTTAATATGGTGAATCTTATAAGATTTAATCATTTGTTGAAAATCTTTAGATATAAACTGTTTTCCATTATCCGAGTGTATTACCTCCGGCGTACCAAACGTATGAAAAACGTACCTCACCAGATAATCCACTATCTGTTTTGACGTGGCTTCTTTCATCGGTTTCAAGAAAACAAATTTTGAAAAATGATCTAAAACTACGAAGACGTACGCATTGCCGCATTTAGAGCGTGAATATTTACCTAAGAAATCAATGTAAAGTTTTTGAAAAGGACGTTCGGTTACCACTTCATTCCCCATTCTTGGCCTCATTTCAAAATTTGATGATTTTGTTTCTTTACAGGTTCTACAATTTCTGACGTAATTTTTGACATGCGTCACCATTTTAGGCCAATAATAATACTGTCTAATTCGGTGCAACGTTTTGGATATACCACCATGACAAGCTGTCTCCTCGTCATGATATTTCGAAATTATCGTGGTGATCAAATTTTCCGGTAACCACAGCTTCCATTCCAGACCGCTGTCATCTTTGGAAAATCGCGTTTTTTTGTATATAACACCATTTTCAATTTTCAAATCGGGTAAGCAGTTTTTATTTTCCTCTATGGTATGTACAATTTCTTTATATTCTGGCGAGTCAAATTCGGTAGTTTCAAATCCTAATATGTCTATTTCTTCTACTACAGGTTCCGACTCATCCACTGCCCTTGATAACATATCGGCAACTACATTCTCTGAACCTTTTCTGTGTTCAATATTAAAATTATATGCTTGGAGTTGTAGAGACCAGCGCGCCAAACGGCCGCTTAAATCTTTCAGGCTCATAAGCCATTTCAAACTGGGATGATCTGTAATAATCGTAAACTCCATCAGCTCAATATATGGGCGGAATCTTTTGACCGCTAGTACTGCCGCTAAACACTCCTTCTCCGTTACGGTGTAGTTTAGTTGCTTACCATTTAACTTCTGAGAGTAGAAAGCAACGGGCCTGTCGTTATTCTCTTCACCTTTCTGGAACAATACTGCACCAACACCAATATGTGAGGCGTCACATTGCACAAAAAACGGTCGTTTAAAATCCGGATGTACTAATACAGGTGCTGTTGTCAGTGCCCTTTTTAATTCGAAAAATGCTTGGAGTGCTGCATCTGTCATGCAAAATTTTATACCTTTTTTCAAAGTGTCACTTAAGGGAGCCGATATACTTGCAAAGTCTTTGATAAAACGCCGATACCAGCCGGCAGTACCCAAGAAACTACGGACTTGTCTCGGCGTCTTTGGTATGGGTATATTATCAATGGCTTCGATCTTTCCCGAATCAGTCCGAAGAGTACCTCCTCCTATCACAAAACCAAGGTATTTTAATTCCTTAAAACAAAATATACTTTTATTCATCCCTATTGTTAAATTTGCTTTACTCAAACAGGTAGCCACTTCTTTCAACAAAAACATATGGTAATCAAAATCTTTGGATATAATCAGTAGGTCGTCCAAGTAAATAAATACGTTGTTTTTCAACTTCTGTGGAATGACTTTATCCATAAGTCTACACAGTCGTTGGGCCGCATTACAGAGAAATTAATTGGATATGATGTTTTTCCAAGGGAGTCTTTCCTAGGCCTTCTCTTTCGAATGTCTTAAACATATTTTTAATCTCTTGTAGTTTTTGTTCTTGCTGCTGAGTTAAAATATGCTGCTCTATGTTTTGTTTAGTGGCGCTTTTCATTTCTCGCGTTATCTTTTCTACATCTATTTCATTAACATCCAAAATTTCAGGTGCTAATTCAAATGACCTCCAAAAATCAATACCCAAGTAGGCAATCTGTTCCAGTGAAGGACATAAGTAAAATTGGATCTCTTTTTCTAAGTCACGGTATTTAACTAAGATTTTTATTTTGCCATTAACCTTATGTGCTCTACCAGCAGCTGTCCTTACATTCGAAATATATCTATCTGCTTTGACGCCTATTTCTTCCAGTAACTCATAACAACCCTTACCTAATAAACTCACTGACGCGCCAGTATCTAATAATCCCTTTATTTTTTTATCTTTCAGAATAATCTCTGCGAACACTCTGGGATCTCCATTATCAACGGCTTCAACAGATGAATTAATAGATTCTCTTAAAGCTCTTCTTTCATCAAAACGTTTTCTTGCCTTAAGAAACTTTCCCGATGGGGGCTTAGGAGCCTTGGAATCATCTTGCCCAAAAATACGTTTTCTAACTTCTATATAATTTCTTAATCTTTCCTCATAAGTTTTGTGAACTAAAGGTTGACGTTTTAAATAGGGTAATGTGTGTATTTTATCATTTTGTTTTATAATTCTAACGTTGTTAATTTCTTTCAGTGCTTCAGTCATCGTTCCTACACTCCGGGTGTTGTTGCGGACGTCTGTGTGGAGCGTGATTCGCCCGCTTTCATCATGCTCCGACGTTGGTTTTCCGGCCTACAGTTTGGACACTTCGGAGTAACCGTTCGTTCCAACCCGCATTTGAAACAGAATATGTTTCGCACGGTTGACTCACATTCCATATATGTGTGCCCGGAAAGTTTACAGTTCCAACACTTGACCTCCCTTTTTTCCCGAAAAGCAACTGCATCGACAGCCTGTAGATTAGGGTCGTAATCACCCTCTTGTATATTGACATTGTAATTTTCATTAAAAACTTCATTAACATGTTGACGGTTTGGAAATCGCGTATTTTGTGGCGGTGGGACTGCCCTGATATCCCGTTTAGGAAACCTTATTTCTATTTCCTTACACTCTTCCCTCAACTGCTCCAGACTATATATTGTGATAGGATAAATCATTTTTGCCAGATTCTCCTTAATATTTCTCTTCATAATCTAAATCATTTCATAATCTGGAATCTGTGTTCTTAATCTTGACCGCAATGTCAACATGGTATGGAAATACGAATCAATTGATTCGCCTATATTTTGTTTCCTTTCAACCAATTCTCTCATGACCTCAAAATCGCTACGGGTAGATTGGTATTGTTTTAGAAGACTAAACCGCAAAGTGGGCCAATCTAACGTTTTATTTCTATACTCGCCCTCTATTCCGGCAATATTCTGAACTGCTGTAGTATTGTCAAAATTCTGCACAAATAACCAATACCAGTCTTTCGGGTGTCCCTTCAACAAAACATGAAAATCTCTTAATACCTCCTTCCAAGGAATTCCATAATGAGCCTGTAGATATTCTATACGGAATATAAAATCTTCTATAGTAGGAGTACGGCTAACTCCATCAAAAATTAAGTTCCACTTATCAATTCGAATATTTCCCTGTACTGGTTCCACGTACCTATTATTAACTTGATTTGAAAAAAATGGACCAGTGGTTAAAATATCAGAAAAGCGCCGAGCTTCATCCGCAGACTGTTGGTTGTGACCATTGTTACTGGGTGGAACCTGGTGAGACCTATTCTGAGGATATGGCTGACGGTTATCATTCGATAGAATTTGTTGTCGGTAAATATTATGCGGAAATAAGTTATCTGCCTCTCCCACATTCGCCCCATTCATACTAACACTATTTTGTCTCGACCTACTGCTAACAGAATCAGTTTCTACTGGGTTCTCATTTGCACTGTTGGATTTTTTTATTGGTTTTATAACCTCGTTTATGTCCTTCATGAGAACTTTAAAACCTTCCCGCATAGTGGACAAAACAAGCTTTGACATTTCTACTCTCAAATTTTCGCTGGCTTTCTTCATAGCATCGTTGACAGCTGATTCGATTTCTCGTTGACCTTCTTTACTCTGACCTGTTTCTCTATCTTCAGTCATATCAATTAACGGTGCCCTCTCAATATTCACCAGCGGTGGATTCGCTGACCTTCCTGCGTGTGGAACTTGATCTCCTAGTTGATCAATCGGGTAAGTATTTTCCCTTACATTATTCTTTGAAATTGTTCCAGATATGTCTCTAATATTTGGGTTATTATAAATTGATGCTCTTCTAGGTGTTTGTTCTACCTCAACTGACCTCTCCCTGTCAAACTCTAAACTTCTTTGTGACCTACGCCTATGTTCTGATATGTTCGTTGTAGGTGAGTGTTGAACTACTGACGAGCGACCAACAAAAATGTGTGCACCAGCTTGTTCCTCTGGATTTAGCGACATGTTGAATTATAAAAATGAGTGGTTTTCAAAAAAAACGTAAAATAATAATATAAAAATATATATATAATGAGATTTAAAAGTACTAAATTAATAATTTAAAATAAAATCTTTAATACAATTACACAATTTTCTCAATACAACGAATTTGGTGTGTTAACATGTACTCATATCTAGGTGACCATTAATACTACGGATAAATATTATCCTTATGCTAGTTTCCTATAAAATCTATTTCACAGCTATTTATTGCACAAAAAAAATTTTAAAATGTCAAAAAAAAACAAAAACCCACCCTTCTAACCTATATTGCATTACTCCCTTGTAAAAAAAATACAAAAAAAACAGTGCTACAAAAGCTCTATTGTTGGCATTGGCCACTGTTTTCTGTATAAAATAAAGCTACTTTGATTCTATATTTAATTCAAAGGTCTTAATTTTATTTCCTATTGAAGCTAAAAAATTAGTAAGGTATTAAAAAAACGGACGGACATTTAAACACAAAAACCACTTTGAATATCTATTTGCTAATGTTTCTTCGTAAAATAGTTCCCTCGGAAAATTATTTGTAAAAATAATAAAAGAGGATTAGGTTTTTTCTTAAACTTTATAAAAAAGGTATTTTATTTATTATAAATATATCGATATTTATACATAGGGCTTACAAACGTACCTTTTGCTACGGGTGACACACAAGTAGTAGTTTGTTGGCTTAACAAAACACCCTCTCAAAGGCATCGCAAAAGGCAACGATAAACCCTTTGAGCTAAAGAGAGTTGTTTCGTTAAGCCAACAATCGGCGTGTTCACGCACTGTACGCGTAAACATCCCGCCCCCCTTGCACGAGTGCAACAGGAGAAGCTAAGGAGTTGGTGCGAGGTAGGTATTAATATAAAAATAAAATGCAATTCATTATACTTAAACTATGATAAAAAAGTAATAATAACAATATTATTCATAACAATTAATTTTTTTTTTTTTTATATATATACATTGGTAAAAAAAGAAAAGTTTTTATGTAAACCAAAAAAGATTTAATTTATTTAAACAAGTTGTCCCGAATGGACATTAATAACAATCGTCGCTGGCTGGGTTGTTGTCCTATTGTAATTACTGGGGGTTTGTTGGTGACAACAATGATGTCGACCTCGACGATGAAGTTGTTGTTGTTGTTGCCGATGTTGTTGCTGATGTTGTTGCTGATGTTGTTGCTGATGTTGTTGCTGATGTTGTTGCTGATGTTGTTGCTGATGCCGACGTTGCCTCCACCGAGGTTGCTGCTTTTTGGGATTTGTCCTGCGGTTTTTCCCTTGTTGATGAGATGCACGGGTGTGCTGAGATTGTGACAACGGTTGAATTGGTCGATGAAGAAGCCTATGGTGCTCCTCTAGGCACTCTCCACATCGCTCTCGACTTTCGCAATTTCTCAGCAGATGTGTTGTCGCAAAACAGTTGTAGCAGTACTTCAAGCGCTTTACTGCCTTTATGCGGTCGTCCACTTACATGCGCTTGAATCGGAAACATTTCCGTAATGGATGGCCTTGCTTACACAGCCTACAAGCTAGTCCGCGCTCTGGGGTTTCGGCCGAATCGCCTGCGGGTGCCTTGACTTCGGTGGCTTCAACTGGTCGGTGGACTTCCAGACGACGTGCTGCGGTAGACATGATAAACTGTGGAGAAAACATAAACGAGAAACGGGTTAATTCTGTTCGGATACGGGTAAAAGAACAAGCTTCACAATAGGTCGAGTAAAAACGCCAAACGCCGTTCTAACATCGCAAACGCGAACTTTCCCATCTGGGCCCTGAAATACTTTCTCTACGCGCCCTAATCTCCACTCATTTGGAGGTAAATTATCTCGCCGTATAACTACTATATCTCCTACCTGAAATTCTCTCATAGGATACTTCCATTTTACGCGCTTGTGAAGTTCCTTCAAGTACTCTTCCTTCCATCTCAAGGAAAATTGATGGTGAATCACTTTTAATTTCTGCCACCTATTTGCATGACTGAGGGATAAGTCAGACATATTGGGTTCAGGAGGAGCTAATAATGGGGCACCAATAAGAAAGTGACCCGGTTTTAATGAAACTATCTCATTCGGGTTTTCGATCATAGGAGACAAAGGTCTAGAGTTCAAACATGCCTCAATTCGGGTAAGCATGGTGCAAAACTCTTCGTAAGTAAATTTCTGCGCATTCGAAATCTTTTTTAAATGGGTCTTAAAACTCTTAACCCCTGCCTCCCAAAGACCGCCCATGTGGGGAGCGCCTGGGGGTATGAAGTGCCACTGCACAATTTGACCGCTGTTCTGGGAAAGAATTTTTTGCTTTAAATTGGATAGAAAATGCTTTCTATCCGCATCGAGTAAATTCGAAGCCCCGACAAATACGGTTCCATTATCAGAATACAAATGAGATGGACAACCTCGTCGGGAGAAAAAACGTGTGAAAGCTGCCAAAAAGGTTTCAGAAGCCATATCACTAGTGGCCTCCAAATGTATTGCTTTTGTCGCAAAGCATACGAAAACTACAACATAGCCTTTTGTTATTCTACATCCTCTGCCTATATACGATTTTATATCGAAGGGACCTGCAAAATCGAGACCCGCATGAGTAAAAGGTCTAGACAGAGATGTTCTTTCGGGGGGTAAAGCAGCCATGATTTGCTGACCAGTCTTTTTCTGATGTAGCACACATACTGTGCAGCTACGAATGGTCCCTCGAATACGGTTCTTTAGATTTGGAACCCAGAACTCCATTCTGATAACGCGTAACATTAAAGACTGTCCGCCAAGCACTGTACATTTATGAACATGCTTTACGAACAATTTCGTGAAAATACCCTCATACGGTAATATTTTCGGATACCTTTCATCGTATGTCAATCCTGGGGAATGAACAAGTCGATCATTCATTCTCATCAATCCGTTTGAGTCAATAAAGGGATTTAAGGCTAAAAGTCTACTCTTCGGGGGTATGGGTAGTCCTTTCGACAAATACGAATATTCCGAAAAGTAGGTTTTCTGACAAATGAGAACGAGGCGATCTCTAACAAATTTAGTTTCCGAATGAGAAATATCTAAAGTTTCGTGTGAACAACTATTTCTCCTCATAAAATTAAGAAAACGAAACCAAAACGCAATAACTCTCATTGCTCGGGGAAGATCCGAAAAACGCTTAAGGATGTCATCGGGCTCCACTGTCCCTTTATGTGACTCTATACATTCTAAATGAGAATGAATACTAATTGATTTCGCCGGCCATCTATCCTTTGACAGGGTTAGCCATTTAGGACCATGCCACCATAACGAATTATCAATTAAGTCACGAGCGAAAGATCCACGACTTGCCAAATCGGCGGGGTTGTCCTTGGAACTAACATGAGACCATCTCTCATTTCCAACTTTTCTCTCAATGAGTGCAACTCTATTCGCAACAAAAGTGGGCAAATGGCACGGGGGTTTTTGAAGCCAAGTCAAAACAATGGTAGAATCAGTCCACAGAAAAATCTTTTCCTTCCCAAGATTTAACTGACCACACAGAGATTCTACCATATTTGCCATTAGTACCGCTCCACAGAGCTCTAATCGGGGTAACGTCTCAAATTTAACGGGAGCTACTTTTGTTTTGGAGGCAAGTAAATGCGATGTTATCTCAAACGGGTAAGAGATGGAGCGAACATAGAGTGTTGCAGCATATGCTTTTTCAGAAGCATCACAAAATCCGTGAATTTCAATATTCTTATCGGGGGTAAAATTCACCCATCGGGGTATTTCAATTTTCTCAATATTCGGGTAATCATCGAGAAACAAGTGCCATTGAATCAACGTGGAAGAATTCAAGCACTCATCCCAATCTGTCTTGTCTTTCCATATTTGTTGCATTATCATCTTGGCAACAATAATTTTCGGAGAAAGCCAACCGGCAGGATCAAACAACTTAGCAATTTCTGACACGACAGCACGCTTAGTGACCACATTTCTACCTGGCTGCGAAACGAGTTTAAAATAGAAGCTGTCTTTTACAGCGTTCCACCGCAAACCTAGGGTTTTCGTTGTGCTTGCGTCTGAGAATTTTAAGAAATCTGTGTCAAGCAGATTCTCCTCGGGTAAATCTTCTAAAAGCCGTATATTATTAGCCGTCCATTTACGAAGAATGAATCCAGCCGAGTTCAGAACTCCAATCAGTTCATTACGTTTTTTGTAACCATCTCCTAGCTCATGAGAGCCAGCTAGTACATCGTCGACATACATATGGCTTTTTAAAATCTCAGACGCAGCGGGACTATGATCTTTACAATCACTGGCCAACTGAAAAAGTGTCCGTATAGCGAGGTAAGGAGCACAATTCACACCAAAAGTAACTGTCCTTTATAGTCCTTTATATCATGATCAGGATTACGACGGAAAAGAATCCTTTGAAATGTGGTTTGATTGGGATGTACTTATATTTGCCGATACATTTTCTCGATATCGGCATTAAAAACGAAACGATAAAATCGCCAACGTAAAATTAAGACCGTTAGATCGGCTTGTAATGTTGGGCCGGGGTATAATACTCTATTCAAACTGATGCCATTCGAAGACGGGTTTGAAGCGTTAAATACTACTCGAAGTTTTGTAGTAACGCTCTCAGGTTTTATAACCGCATGATGAGGCATATAATAACTAGACGTCTCTGAAATCGGGGGTTTTATTTCACGAACATGACCTAAATCTATATATTCGTTAATCACATTATCATATTGTGATTTTAAATCGGGGGTTTTTAGGAGTCTAGCTTCGTTTCGCATAAATTGAGACAGCGCAACATTACGAGAATTTCCTAACGATAAATTATTCGGGAGCTCCGGTTTAAATGGGAGTGAAACTACATATCGTCCGTCCGAATTTTTATATGTAGTGGATCGATAAAGTTTTTCGCAAAAATCTTCGGCCTCGGTTAAACGTGATACTGGCGGAACTTCTTCCAGTTCCCAGAATCGAGCCAGTCGAGTATTTAACTCCACATGGTTGAAAAATGATACAACTGACTGAAGTGGCTCAGAGTTACTCACTTTACCAGTAACAATCCAACCGAAGACAGTTTTTTGGGCAACCAGGTTGCCACTCGGGTGCTTTTTAACATCGGATAATAATATTTTCGGGTAAACATCTCCCCCAAGAAGGAGATCCATTCGGGTGCTATTGACGTCAGCCATATTAATTTCGGGAAAATCTGCGCTAATAACATTCGCAAGTGAACACGAGGGTAAACGACCTGTCAGTCTTTCAACAACATAGGCTTCAGTTCTAATATTAAAATCGGGATCAATTGGAGAACCAATGGATATCCAACAAGTTTTTGACGATGTAGCAGCTATACTACCACTAAGGCCTGAAACTTCAGTCATTGGAGCAGAAACACTGGGTATACAAAGCTTCTTTTGCAACCGTTTCGATATAAAAGTGGCTTGAGACGCGGGGTCAATTAAAGCTCGAGCTGAACTAAAAACATCTTTACTGCCAATTTTACAAGTTGCAGTTCCTAAGAGTACAGTAGACTGCGAGTTAGAGTCTATCTGTGTACTAAAGGTTTGATATGATCGTACTCCTGTTGAAGTAGTTGGTATCTCATCTGAGTTTATGGGGTTGGTCGAGTTATTTTGATAATTATTCGGAGGATTTTGTTGTACAAAATTACCAGAATTTACTCTACCCGAGTGATTCTCCCTATGAAGTAACGAATGATGTTTTTGTTTGCACATAAAACAAACGTGAATGCTTTTGCAAGCTTTATATTCATGGGAGGTAGCAAGACAATTTGTACAACATTTACACTTTTTGACTGTTGATAACCGCTCATCAACATTTTGTTTTAAAAAGGTGGGACATAATCGTAGCGGATGCTGTTCTTGACAAAGTACACAACGAGTGACCGATTGACTAGAACTTGTCTTAGTCGCAAAACTGTTTACCCTTTTCGAGTCATTAAAGGATCTTCTAACATTACTTACACTTGTGTTTACATTTTTCGGGGGATAATTCGGGGTATTGGTATGAGCACCTTTTATATCGTAAACAGATTCCAATGTTTGGTAACGTGTGGTTAAAAACTTATCCATTTCGTCCCACATTGGCATATTATTGTCGCGTTTCATCGATTGTTCCCAAAGACTCAGCGTATTTTCGGGTAATTTTGTTGAACAAATATAAACAAATATAACATGCCAACTGTCGGTGTTTACGTTAAGTAATGAAAGGTTCGTAATACAATCATTTATGGTTCTTTGCAAATTTTTTAAGCTAGGGCCTGTTTCACGAGTAACGGGGGAAATATTGAAAAGAATTTTCAATTGCGCATTTATGAGAACTCGCTTATTCTCATACCTGTCCATCAAATTTTGCCAAGCGAGGGCAAAACCATCATTGGTTAAAGGACAAGTTCGGATAATATTATGCGCCTCGCCTTTAGTTTTTTGCAACAAATAGTACAATTTTTCAACGGAGCTTAACCGGGGGTTATTCTTGTACAAAGCCGAAAACATGTCTCTAAAAGTTGGCCAATTTACATAATCCCCATAGAAAATTTCAGTATCGCACGGAGGTAAATGAATCGCAGGGGCGGACAATTGTAAATTTTCATTCGTCTTTTATTTTAGAGACTTTGTTTTTAACCGCTCTAAATTGTCGGAGACAAACGAAATACCGCGGATATATGTCGTGTAAGAGGTCATATATCTCTGTTTTATCTCCTTAATGAGCTTCTTATTTGTTTCCGATTCTAGCGGGATGGACTCGTAGGATCCCCGAACGGCTTCCCATAAACGATTTAATTCCTTTTCGTGAACACCTAATGAACCGATACTATGATCCGTTGGAGCAATACAAGCAATAAATGCTTCGAATTCGGTTAACCGGTCAGAAAATTTAACCAAATCGGAAATGTCTGACATTTTAAATCAGTTTTTTACACGCCAATTACCAAAAGTAAAAAACTACTAGACTAGAGAAGATTCTAGCCAAAAATTTAAGAAATCGAAAAAAATAATAAATTTTCAAAAAACGGGTAACAAATGCCGACAATTTTCACAATTTATTCGTAGAAAAAAAAAAGAAATCGAAAAAAATAATAAATTTTCAAAAAAACGGGTAACAAATGCCGAAAATTTTTTAAAAGAATATCGAAAAAAATCAAAATAACTTGCCGCAGAATATATGAACAATTTAATTAATAAAAAAATAGCACAAGTATATAAATCTTAAAAATGTTTTACACTAACTATTGTTTGTTCGTAAAAGCTTATCGAAAACTCGGATAAAAAATTCGACTTTTTATTTAAAATTCACTTTCGAACAATGCCAAACAACAATCTTTCTCAGTGTAAATCACTTTTGTCAAAAAAAAGGTATAAAAAAATCAATTTACAAAAGTGTTGCAAAGTATCACTTCGGGTATTCGCTTCGTGCACAAAACGGGTAAATAAATTTTCAAAAAAATCGATTAATTAAATATTTAAATAATTGAATCGAATAATTTTATTGCAACTTATAGCCGTGTTTTTATTTCACTCCGAATTGTCGAGAAAAATCCGTGTTTCTATTAAAAATTTATTACAAAACACTTTGTACCCGATTATTCGTTCGATTAAAACGTTGCAACACTAATGTAATGTGTGTAAGAACATGTACAAAACAAACAAACACCAACAATATATATCCAATTGCTTTTAGTAGCACTTTCAACTTAACACTCGGCACAATAGTTTTCAATTTATTTAATTTATTATAAAAAAAAACGAGTTATTATAATTTTGTATTTATCGCGAATAAACACAAATAAATTAATATCACAAATATTTTGCTAGTTTACAAAATTAACAACGAGTAAAAATGTTATTTTGTACTCTCTCTTATGCTTTGTTCTTTTAATTTTTCTTAATGCACTACCGAGCGATTGAGTGGATTTTTGTTTGTATAGCAGAGTAGTAAACAGATACTTGTATTTCAAGAGAACAAACGGAGATCAATTTTTTTTCTATTTTTATTTATCTTTAAAAATGTTACTAAAGAAGTAACCAAAATTTAACAGCAAATGTAGCGGGTGTTGTTGTTATATTTAACAAAGGTTTTTTTATAAACCCACTTTGTTGGTATATTCACTTTGTTTTTAAACGAATCACTTTATGTACATATGTTGTTACACCGTATATATTTTCAAGTCTTTCACTTTTAAAATTCAAACAACTTACCTTCTTTACTAACAGGGCTTTGTTTATTTATTTAATTATTAACTTTTGGGGCTATACTTAGTCCTCTTCACGAATCCGATGAACTATTCCCTGTAAAATAAAAAATAATTTTCAACGAAATTATTTTACGGGTTTTATCCGGTTCGGTTGGACCAAATGTTTCTTCGTAAAATAGTTCGCTCGGAAAATTATTTGTAAAAATAAAAGAGGATTAGGTTTTTTCTTAAACTTTATAAAAAAGGTATTTTATTTATTATAAATATATCGATATTTATATATAGGGCTTACAAACGTACCTTTTGCTACGGGTGACACACAAGTAGTAGTTTGTTGGCTTAACAAAACACCCTCTCAAAGGCATCGCAAAAGGCAACGATAAACCCTTTGAGCTAAAGAGAGTTGTTTCGTTAAGCCAACAATCGGCGTGTTCACGCACTGTACGCGTAAACAGCTAATCTTCCCGCCTACTTTCCATGATCGTCATACAATTGTTCTATTATCGTTAATGAACAAGCCACTTAAAACATGAAAGATACTTAGGAAGACCATCAAAAGATTTAATACTTTTTTTTTTTTTTTTCCTTTGGGCGCCATATTGTTGCAAAACCCTACGGACCTTCAACCTAAACTATTTAATCTACTACTGCATGGGTAAGTATATAAACTAATATCACAGACACGACAACAAAAAAAAATTACAAAAAAAAACTTTGATAAATTCATAAGATATCATACTTCTTAAGTTTCACTGTAGTCATGCTATTGGCCTATTACTTTTTGATAATGGTCAAGCCACTATACACTGAAATTTCAGAAGAAAGTTTATCTTTTAAATATTATTTACAAAAAATGATCTTTCGGGGGACATCCACTTGAAGTTGCCTTTCAAATCTCTGGTTTCATGCAATTGGCTTAAACTATGACCAAGCCACTAGTTATCACGAAACAAAAACAATTTCACTTTTTTGGAATTCCTTATATTAACTTCTTTCCATTGGGCGCCATATTGTTGCATGTCCCTTTTCACACGTCCCGGAAGTGAAGTTTTGGCCGACTAGCTCACCGACGACAGGGCGGGTACGACCAATCACTAACGGCAAAGGACCGAACAATAACATTTATAAAATACAAAACAAAAAAAAATAAATACATTAACCACGAACTTACATTTATACCTAACAAAAAAAACTAACCATCAAAAAAACTTTCACTACCAACCGGACGGGCAAACCTGACCCGGAGAATAAATAGCACACAGATTTTAAATAAAGGACAAAAGATCTCATTAGTCCCCCTAGCTGCCCGCCCTACCTGGTAATCGCTACATAAAATTCAGACGATTACCCCACATTCAAAAACTGGTCACCTTACAGATACTTACGTTAACACACCATTATGAAAATTTAGCCGGACATCATCTCCCTTGATGTTCAGCCAAATAAAAAAATTTTAATTATATAATATACAATTAACATTTAATATAAACAATTATTGTTACAAATAAACTGTTTTTATATCCTATGCTAATCAAAAAAAAACTTATATAATATAAAAAAAATTATTACCTTAAATGCTACCCGAATATGTATGTATATGAACATTAACAGATCATTTGAATAAATTTAACAATGTTTTATTTTTTTTTAATTACTAATTAGTCTTACTGCCTTATGAAATTTCAACTTCTATATATATATGTATCCTTATTAATTTCTTTTTTTTTTACTTTCTTTTATAGGGTTCAAATCTTTTCCTATTTTTTTTCTGCATTTCAGAATCTTAACGGAAATCCACACTAACTTATTCCCAAAGGAGCTCCCTGAGGATAGTTCTATCGGTTAATACACCTATCTACTCTTTTACACACCGACCCGACAAAGATGTGCACCCTATGCGTATGTAATTTATTTTATTCTTTCCTTTCTTTATATATATATATATCAGTTTTTCTTTTTTTTTTTTTTTTAGAATATTACTCTTTCAAGGCGCTGGATTTACAATTATACACATAAAAATTATACCACTAATATTATAAAAAGAAATACTATAAAGCTAGCTTAATCTACCTAATTATGACAATATTTTAACATCCCTTAATATCTTCTGCTTTAAATTTTAATACAACCTTTTTTTTTTTCTTTTTTTAAACACAGTTTTCATACAAGCTATATTTACACACACATTTTTATATTTAATTTCATTTTCAAGGTACGTATGAATGTATTAAACAACAAAACCATAAACCAGTGAAAACACCTTTATCAACTTAACAGGATTTATTTTCTTCCTTGGCTTCAGTTCTAATATCAAAATCAATGACAAGCTTTATATTTATATTGAACACCTGTGTCACTTTGATTTGAAAGGCTCGTTTGTTCGCCCAAAAATAAAATTATATAGAATACTTATCATACCTGGCTACGCCATGGACCTTTTACTTTTCAGATTTTTAGAGATGACGCAGGAATTATATTAGTTGACCGCTCACTTTTGCAGCTGCCGTCCTTTGCAATCATCAAACGAGGACGAAATCGCCTAGGTCCTTCTCAACTAACCTTCCAAAAGTTGTTAGTGTAGCCAGGCCTATATTTATATATTTATTATTTATAATCCACTGCTATCACTTTCTTTCTCAAAAAAAATCTTTTAAACTTACTTTATAATTAATCTTATAACACTCATATAAATATATGTTCAATCGCACACTTTAACTAATTATTTTGTATGACCTTTCTGTTTCACATTCGACTTAATACTGTCCTTTCTTTCGCTACAAAAATGTATTCAACTATCCTAATTATTCCCAAATTTTCCACAATTCCAACGGTCTATTTATTTCCACGTCATCTTTAAATCTATATACCTGGCAAAAGTCCCGCCAAAACTCCATCTTTTTCAATTCCATATTACATTACATAGTGCTATTACTCCGCCAAAAACTCCATCTTTTTCAATCCCATAACATTATCAATATTTGGTAAAAATTCTTCCTTTCCTATACTTTCCACATTTAAATATACTTATCAGACTCCTACCTACCAAATAACCGTCACAATCCATCCTTCACTCTACCAGGCGATCATACGATTTCATAGGGTTATATTTTCCATTCACAAATTTTACTTTTTAAAAATCAATTTTCCTATTTAAATATTTGCGATTTTGAATGGAAAATCCAACGCTGCGTTTTTTTTATTTTACAAATAATTTTGGCGTTGCCAATTCGATAGTAACTTTTTTTTTTTTTACAACCAATCTCTACCACTTTGACACATATAATAAACCTACAAATAAAATCAACAGACGTAAACAACACATACAGATGGTAAGTAGATATCTGCTCTTTTTATCTATATTATTTAATTAATAACTTTCTATTTTCAGATTCTCAACCACGGACTGTTCCTGGAGTTGGGTAAGGACAATGTATCGTTCCACTTATTCTGTGTACTTACTAATATATTCATTCATTTCTTTTCAGATCACCAATAAAGTCAGTCTGGGGCGAACTGCGGTTTTGGGCTCTGCCGCGTAATGTAGGTTCGCCCAATTAACAATAGTCGAACCCGGGACTCAGGTTGGAGTTGGTTACTCCACTGGCCGCAAACCTCTCCCTTAATAAAAGGAAAAAATTTTAAAGTGGCAGGGAATTGAGACCGGAGTCTTGCCCGCTCCCATAATCTGGTCTCTCCCTATTGAAACGGGACCCGGAGGTTTTAAAGTCCGATCCTTGGACTAGCAACCTTCCTCCCAACGACTTTTTCTAAAGGCTCCGGCACGCAAAATTTTTTTCCGTCATTGACTTAGAAAAATATTGCGTGTCTACCCCACCTGCAATAACAACTAGAATAATGATTTTTTTCTTCTTCCATAGGTTCATCTCTCCATGGTCCATCCGCTACAGCATCTTATGTTTTTTGGCTAAAATGTAGGCTAAAATAGGAAAAGATAAGTTCAAGGCCAATGGACTAAAGGTTATTGACCCAGAAGATCCGTTTTGCATAAACTTAAATGTTTTATAATTAAGGATTGATGCGGTGAAGTAGGAAAGCTTGATCTAGAGTATAGGGTATCTGAAAGATAGAAGGGTACAGATATAAAATAGCGGTTAGCAATATAGAAAAAAAAAATAAAGAAAAATTGCGAGAGCAAGTGGCTTGGCGGTTAAATTGGAAAGCCGGCAGCATCATTGCTGTTAAGACTTTACAACTGAGTCATCGTGCAGTAGTTGTGTTATCTACTGTGTGTCAATTTTACAATAAGTGAAAAACAGTATTACCGACAGAATATTTCTGTGGCCAAGAAATCGAGGAAGGGAAAACACTTTCTAAGGTAAGCAATTTAGATTCTTCAAAATATGAAAAATTTAGTAAGAGGGTTATTTTATTTTTAAAAGGGACTCACCAGGAACTGTGAAGGCCGTGAACGTCAACTTACAGAAAAGGGGATACAGTCATATTATTGGCAGAGATACAGTCATATTATTGAGAAAACTCTAATTTTTTTTAAAGTGTGTGAGCGTTACCAATTATGAGAACAAGTTTTTTTTTTTATATACATAATTCAACTCTGGGTGCAATTACCAGATTATCAGGCAAATGCAACCATGTTTCTACATTTGGCTACTTATTGTCCATCGCGTCGTTTTTGGTTATAGCATGATTGTACCGTTAGGACAAGTTGAACTTGTGGAAATTTTATAAACAAAAGGTGTAACTTTTTAACTCAAAAGTCTGTGAAAGTTCGAAGAAATCGAAAGATTTTCAAACTGAAAAAGAAACAATATAGTAAATTTATTTTTTTGTAATAAAAGCCGGAATGGTGAATTATTAAACTTGTACAAATTTATAAAGAAACAGAAAATTATAACCTAAAAAGTGGAAATCGTAAAAGTTGAAAATCATTGTATATTTTTGATCAACAAAGCTCTTGAAAATTTAATATGTTAAGCCAACAGTGAAAGAAAGAAAATGAAAGCTAACTTACATTAGATCATCTAAAACCAGCAACAATGACAACCACACCTCATGTTACATATCAAAACTTCAAATTGGAAGCAACAAAGCATCTGTAAGCTCTTCCAACACCTAACCAGTAAGCAGTGACACAACTTTAGTAGCAGCATAATCCTCAATCGCCTCTGCAGCAACACGGCGTAAATATATATATATATATATATATATAACAAATTATATTTATTATTAATATTACTACATATACCTACCTTTATAATTGCCTTATTAATATTATTAACTATACTTAACTTACCTTATTAATATTATTATAAGTACTTACCTACACATACATTTCAACTGAAAACTTAATATATGAGTATTTACATAAATGTATATTTCAATTATAAACTCAATATTATATAAATTCAAATTACCTCATATATTTATAATACTACAAAAATTACACATATACTTACCTGTCAATTTCAATCATAAACTTACCTTATACTTACCTACATATATTGAAATTAACATTACAAATACACTTACCTACTTCTGTCAAACTTTTCAAGTCATTATGCTAAGTATCAGAGCAAATGAAATTTAATTTAAATCAAATTTTATACTTACATATCTATAAACCCAAATGTACACATTGACTTACCTACATGTATAATATTACAAAAAAAAACATTTTTTTTAAAATATACTTACCTTAGTTGAAAACATATTAATTATGAAATTCTAAATCTTTTTTTGTTGGGAAATGAAAGTTAACATCAAAAGTATGTATTAATAAGCAGTGATCTCTATAAAGGGGTAATCCAGAAAAATCATGAGTGTCGACGGTTACCATTGGCGTAGCATATTGGCTATGGGTGGGAAAAGGGCACTCCTGGTGACAATAAAACCAGTCACCCTACTATTGATATATAAATTTTTTTTTATTGATTCATCCATTCAATTTTTTTTTCTCGCGCTTAAATTTACCTTACTCTTTGTTTTAAGTGGCTTTATACACAAATATGTTAATGGCATGAATTTTTTTAGGTATGATTAGGTATGATTACAGGATCAAGAGTCACGCCACAGTTGGCAGAGCTAGCCAGATTTAACCCTACATGCCTTTGACTCGTTTTTTTTTGAATATTAAAAATTTTAATAAATTTTATTTGTAATTAGACCGCGCGTAATATAGATGGCGCCCAACGTGGGGCTGCTAAAATTGTTTTTGAATATTGTACAGAAATTTAGTTTAGAAAGAAAAGGCTGAAGTCAAGGCTAAATTTATTGTTTTACACATTTCAAAGCTAAACTAATTTTCAACTACAATTTTTTGTTTGTGATGAGTCAATATTAGGATTACATGTATCAATGTTTATTAACCAATTATTTCTGAATGTGTCTTTGATTAAATTGATATAATTTCTTATGCCACATTCGCAATAGTTTGTTAAAACCTCTTCCTTTTTTTTAACATCCTATTCAATTGATTGTTTAAGAAGGCTATATGTCAATATTTAGAAGATCAAGTTCTTTAAATGTTTTGCGATAGATATTTTGACTCACTCTTTTGAGTAAAAGTTTTCTTAAAGTTTACAAGACTAAACTTTTCATGATTTATAAATGAAAATTATTATTGCAGTAAAATTTAAGATAACTCTAGAGTGTAAATGGCTCTTAAGCCGAAAGACACATTAAGAGGACAAACAATTTTTTTTATCCACCATAGACTTTGTTTCATATAGCATTATAAGATGAAACAAATGATCATTGTTGGAATATTTTGAACAAAGCCAGTATAAACTTTCCCCAAATAGTTATA
The DNA here is from genome assembly GCA_963682025.1 of Cordilura impudica. Classification (NCBI taxonomy): domain Eukaryota; kingdom Metazoa; phylum Arthropoda; class Insecta; order Diptera; family Scathophagidae; genus Cordilura; species Cordilura impudica. Next base: position 224,712,618 of record OY821517.1, on the reverse strand, counting down.
CTTTGTATGATTAAAACAAAAATCACTGTTCATTTGAGCTGCTTTAATGTTGGCTGGATTTTCTCAAAATATTTTACAAAATTTAATTTTCAAGTTGCAAAATTGAAGGTTTTTGACAAGTTCAACATTTACACCTTTAGATCTGCAAAATATTCTTTATAAGCTTCAAAGTTATATATTACAAATCATAGGGTTGTTAATTAAAAAAAAAATTTTTTGTTTTACTAATTGAAACTTTTCTTTTGGAATCATAAAATTTCTAGTTCCTTTTCAATTTAAAAAGAAAAAGAAATAATTTTTTTTACATCTTTTCTTTCTCTGGGCTACATTAAATATTTAAATTCTGGTACAGCACCTTAAATTTTCTTTTAATTTGGTTGACTTTTCAGATTATGCATAGAAATACGCGTAGTACATCGCGAGGTTCGTCAAATAATTTAAATTCATTAAGAGGTAGAGGCAGACTGTCTGGAACTCCAACTGGTTCATTAAAAAATCTTGCTACACCCCCAGTTTCAAAACCCAAAGTAACACATACACCTCCACGTAGCTCAAGTGTTCCGGTTAAAAATCCGTCCGAAGTTTCTGATAACCCGAATATTACTGCTGTTCAGCAACAGGAAAACTTGTTAGATATTTCCCAATTTAGTCAAGCTTCACTAGAAGATTTACTGTACCAGCAGGTTTCGTAAATAATCAAGAAAAATTTAATTCGTGTTTAAATATGGCTTCGGCTGAAAATAATCGGCATATTAGTGAGCAAGGTGATGGCTGCTGAAACTTCCAATTTTAATGATAACTTAACAGCTATTGTTCAGCAAACTATCCGGTCTGCCCAAGAGGAGTATAGATCAGAACTCAAAACTTTAAAAGCTACTATTAGCCAGTTGACTCAAAATCCAAGTACTTCTAACCACAAATTTAGTGAGCTTTCGGTGAACACAAATCTTCCTTCTGTTGCCCCTCGGCCTGCCCGTCAGACTTCATCTGGGTCCAATAATATTAAATTAGAGAAGTGGAAAGTTTCATTTGATGGCGAAGGTAATATTTCAGATTTCCTTTTTAAAATTGATACCCTGATGATAAGATCTGGTTGCTCACAAACCGAAAACTTTCAAATTTTTCTTAGCGGCAAAGCGGAAAAATGGTACTGGGAGTTTATTAAACAGAACAATGACCCTTCATATCCTTTTCTTAAATATTCAATTACTCAGGAATTCGGTAATTTAGAGACAGACCATGATATTTTAATATAATTACACATGCGTAAACAGCAACAAAAGGAAACTTACGATGATTTCCATTCATCAGTTATCTCATGGAACTCTCGAATGAGAGAACCAATAGTTGAAATAAAATTAATAGATATTTAAAAAAAATGTAAACTCCAATATAAGATTCATATTGTTCAATACAAATCCAACTAGTTTACATGAATTAAGAGCACTTGCGCGTAATGCAGAAAAATTTCTTCGCGAAAGTAAAATTTCCTTACCAAGTACTAATTTTTCTCGTCAGGTAAATGAAATGGAAATCGGTGTAGCGGAGGATGCTGAAAACGAATTTGAGATTGACCCTCAATTAGAAGCATTACAGATTTCTCGTAGAATGACAAAACCTGATTATTCGAAAATCAAATGCTGGAATTGTTTATCTTTTGGACATTCCTATATTTATTGCCCGGAAGAAACCAGAACCGTCTTCTGTTACAAGTGTGGTGAACGCGGTGTAGTTACCACGAAATGTAAAAATTTGCATCTGGAAACCGGAAGCGGAGCGAGATGGCAACCGGGGACTTTCGTTCACAGGCTCAAACCCCGAGTTCATAATTGACCAACCGAAAAATCTTCGACAGGAAGATAATTCGAGGTCACAGGTCTAGGAAAACGTTTCAGAATTTTCGATGGTTAAAACAACCCATCAAAGTAAATCATCAAGTCTTTCACGGAAAATATTAAGTTGTAGAACTCGGTTTAGGAAAAGAAAAACTTTTCGCAAATTAATAGAATCATCATCAATCTGTAATAGTAAAGACGAAAGACCTTTCGCGCAAATACAAATTTTAAATGACAACTTTTACGGTTTATTTGACTCTGGTGCCAATGCTTCGGTTTTGGGCAAGAACAGTCTTTGTTTTATCATACGGAAAAATATCGCCCTTAAACCTTTCAAATCATGTATTTCAACCGCTGATGGTTCAAAAAATTCAGTTTTAGGACATTGTAAACTACCAGTAACATAAATATAAAGGCATTATAAGACAAATTGATTTTTACGTTGTACCCTCCTTGACCCAGGAAGCCTACTTAGGTTTAGATTTCTGGAGCATTTTTGCTATTGCTATTCCCGCTGTTGAATCACTTGACATTGATGTAATGGAAACTGAAAGTCGTTGCTTCCACGATTTATCAACTGAAGACAAGTTCAAGCTGAATTCCATTGTATTAGAATTTCCATCCTTTGAAAAACTTGGCATTGGGTGTACGAATCTTTTAAAACACCATATTGACACAGGTGATTCTGTTCCTATAAAATGTAAACATTACCCACTTTCGCCTCCAAGACAAGCTGAAGTTTACCAAGAACTTGACCGTTTGCTAAAAATGAGTGTTATAGAGGAGTCCAACTCACCGTGGTGCTTCCCCGTCGTAAATGTAAGAAAACCAGGTAAAGTGCGACTATGCCTAGATTCACGAAAATTAAACCTTGTTACGAAAAAGGATTCATACCCTCTTCCCCACATCAATGGCTTGCTAAGTAGATTAAAGGACACACATTTCATAAGCGGTATTGATTTAAAAGACACATTTTTCCAAATCCGACTCACAGAATCTTCTAAGGAGAAAACGGCCTTTGCTGTTCCTGGTAGACCGCTGTATCAGTATCGGGTCTTGCCTTTTGGGCTTTGTAATGGACCCCAAGCAATGCCCCGCCTAATGGACAAAGTCATTCCGTCTCGTCTAAGGGAAAATGTCTTCATTTATTTAGATGACCTTTTGGTCTGTAGTGCTACTTTTAATGAACACCTAGATTTACTACGGCAAGTAGCAAAATGTCTTAGGGATGCAGGACTTACTATTAATGTTGCCAAAAGTAACTTTTGCCAAACTGAAATTAAATATCTAGGTTATCGTATTGGTAAAGGATGCCTTAAAGTTGACCCCGAAAAAATATCGGCAATTGTCAATTTTCCAGTATCAAAAACTCCTCGCCAGGTTCGTCGTTTTATTGGCATGGCAAATTGGTACAGATCCTTCATAAATAATTTCGCTAATATGGCTGGTCCACTTACAGACTGTTTACGTAAACGTAGCGGTGTCTTTTCATTAACCCCAGAAGCCATTAATAGTTTTGAAAAATTAAAAATAGCTCTTTCGAGTGCCCCAGTCCTGGCCCAACCTAACTTCGCGAGAGAATTTATAATCCAATGTGATGCTTCACGCGTCGGCGTAGGTGGTGTCCTATATCAGGTAGATGACGACAACAGAGAAAGACCCACTTCATTCGTTTCTCAGAAGCTTAATAGCTCACAGCGTAATTACACAGTAACTGAGCTAGAATGCTTAGCTGCGGTTATTAGTGTACAACGATTCAGACCTTATGTAGAAGGATTGCCTTTTAAAATAGTTACCGACCATTCCAACTTGAAATGGCTGATGAATCAAAAAGATTTGAGTGGCTAACTCGCTCGCTGGAGTCTTTAATTACAGGGGTTCTATTTTAAAATGGAACACAGAAAAGGTTCCTTAAATGTAGTCCCAGACACCTTATCACGCTATGATGTTGACGCTATGGAAATAGATCCTAGCCTTCCCGAAATTGATTTGAAGATTTAAAAAAAACTGTTTCAAAAAATAAAGATAACTTACCTGACCTACGTTTGTCCGAAAATTGTATTTATAAAAGGGCAAAATTTCGCCAAGGTATTGATAATGAAGAAGAAGGGGTAATCCAGAAAAATCATGAGTGTCGACGGTTACCATTGGCGTAGCATATTGGCTATGGGTGGGAAAAAGGGCACTCCTGGTGACAAAACCAGTCACCCTACTATTGATATATAAATTTTTTTTTATTGATTCATCCATTCAGTTTTTTTTCTCGGGCTTAAATTTACCTTACTCTTTTTTTTAAGTGACTTTATACATAAATATGTGAATGGCATGAATTTTTTAGGTATTATTACGCGGCGATAAAATCAGGGTCAAGAACCACGCCACAGCTGGCAGAGCTAGCCAAATTTAACCCTACATGCCTTTGACTCGTTTTTTTTTTTTGAATATTGAAAATTTTAATAAATTTAATTTGTAATTAGACCGTGCGTAACAGTCTCCAGTGATCTGTCTGACTGTAGTCCACTGTATTTTTGAGGGTTGTTTTTCTTTGGAGATTTTTCATTTGGACAAAGGAGAGACTAAAACCAGACAGTTTGTTTTGGCAAGTGAATGCAGCATACTGGTAAGCTGAGGCGCCAAATAAATAAATGTGCAACGGCAGTGAGTCCAATTATATATAGATAGTGTGGAAGTGTTAATAATAAGTAAAAAAAAGAGCAAAAAAAGTTGAAAATAAAATAATTACGTGAAGGCGAAACAGCAAGATTGGCAGTGATATTCGTAGGAGGTTAAGATATAGTGTAAGGAGGAAAATTAAAGTTAGTGTTAAGTGTAGTAGTGAAAAGTTGATTGTTAGCCCAGAACTCGTCCGGTAACCCCATTTGAGTCGCGATTACGGGGATAATTTGTCCCCAGGAAACCCTCTATTAGAGAGCTCTCTCATTCAGGTAGTGCGGAAATTAATTCGGGCCAGATTAGGTCAGGGGATTGATAGGTGGAATTTGGGTATTTTAGTTTATCGTATTTTTTTTTGTTTGTGAAAGTAGTTTTAAGTTAGTTGTCATTTAATATATTTTATTTCATTTAATTTTTTTTTGTACTTCAATTTATTTTCGTTTAATTTAAAAGAAAAAAAAGGAAATCATCTAAATAAATTTGTTTATATATATATATCTTAAAATTAATTAAATTTCGCATGTTTTCTTTTGGTTGAACGTTAGGTTACGAAAATGTCTGGTTAAAGTGTAGGATGAGTGTGTTAACGTAAGTATATGAAGGGTGACTAATGATTGAGCGTTTGTGGGGTAATCTAGTGTAGGTTACCAGGTAGGGTGGGCAGCTAGCCAGGACAGCTTCCATCATTTGTCATATCATCATTATCAGTGTTCGATGTATTGCCAAATTTAAGTCCGTCCGTAAACGATGTAGGGGCATAATTGTGTATGCTCAAATTTTGAGATTGACTATCTGTATTAACGTTGTGTATTAGTTTTTTTTATAAAATTTATTGTTCGTCCCTCTACCAGAAGTGACTGGTCGTACCCCCTGTCGTCCGTGAGCTAAATGGTCCATAGATCACTTTTCCGGGACAATTCGAGCAGGGTCACGTAACAATATGGCGCCCAAAGGAAATTAGAAAAGGATTATAAAATGATAATGTTTTTGAAGTGTACGGATTATTAGTGGCTTGGTCATTTTCATACAAAATGGGCCAATAGCATGAATACCGTTAGGATTTACATATGGAAGTGAAAGCATTATCATTTTGATATTCAGTAAAATTATTAAATATTATTCAATGATTAACTCGTTTTATAGATTTAATTTATAGTGGCTTGACCATTATCCTAGGATAATAGGCCAAATGCACTACTAAAACTATAATATGACAAAATCAGTGTATACATCAGTAAGTGTTTTTTTAAGCCTGTGAATTTTTGCGTAGATCTACCCATGCAATATGTTTGCGAAAAATTATTTAAAACAGTGACCGTTTGTCTGTAGCTAACACATGTTTCCATTGTTGTATGAATATTATGGGAATTGAAGCAATTTAGGTTAGTTAAATTGGTAAAGGGTAAAGGCAATAGTTGAAAGTTGATAACAGATATAGGAAACTAGCATTAAGTATGATTTTAAAAATCACCAAAAATTTTTGTCACCTCTAGTAGTTCACGTTAACACACCCATAACTTTATGTTAAATAATTTCAAATTATAATTTAAAGTGCGATAAGTGAAAAACCGTATTTTTATTATTTTGCGTATTCCTTCAACCATTAACCCATTTGAAAATAACTCCCGAGCAAATATTGCATTAGGAAGAGAAAGGGGTGTAGACTCTATAAACCGAAATACTAACCGGCAACAAAATTATCCAGGAGACAGACCTAGGTTTTCTAATATATTAACAAACGGTCCAATATTTTCAGATTACGAGCCAGATATTAATGTAGAACCAGTTGAGGGAAATGTACGTATTGATAAATGGGACATTATATTTGATGGATCAGACGGAAGGGGTATAGATGATTTTGTGTTTCGCGTGGAATATTTGAAAACACACTATGGTATCCCATGGCCAGAGGTTATCAGGGATTTCCATAGACTTCTAAAGGGAAATGCTAGGGAGTGTTATTGGTTATTTCTTAAAACGAGCAATAGTAAAATAGACTGGCCAACTCTGCGATATAGCCTATTAAAACAATATCAATCGAGCCGTAGTGATTTTGAGGTGATGCGTGAATTGGTCGAAAGAAAGCAACAGCCTGGTGAATCAACGGATTTGTATTTTCATACTATGCTGACATTGCGTTCAAAACTTCGTGTTCCAATTAACGATTATGAAATAATTAAAATTTTAAAGAGGAATATAAAAGAAGGCGTAGCCAGAATTATATACCCAATGGCAATTTATAATATAGAGCAGCTTAGGGAGGAATGTAAGGAGATTGAGTTACGTTTTCCCAAACGAGAGTTGAGACCAATCCCACCTCCACAAAATGTGAGATATCCATCTAGGAATTATGTTAATGAGATTTGTGAGGTAAGCAGTAGCAATAGGCTTGATGATGATGAGGTAGTGGTAGTTGAGGCAGTTGCTTAGCACGAGAGAAGAGAGTTGAGATGTTGGAACTGCAAAGTCTGCGGCCACACTTATATGGATTGCGAATCGATAATTCGCAATATCTTTTGTTTTAAATGCGATTTGGAGAAAACTGTGACTCCCAAATACCCTAAGTGCAACCCGGGAAACTCACGGAGGAGTATGGCGAATGCGGGCGAGTCACGCTCCATACATAAGTCCGCAGCAACCGAAGTGTAGGCACGATAACAGAGGATTTGAAAGAAAAAAATAACATTAGAATAGTTAAAAATTATGATAAATCACATACTTTACCCAATATAAAACACAGACCATTATCATATGAGGAACCATTATCATATGAAGAACTATATAAAAGTAAGGACCCATATTTTTGATCAGGATAATAATGAGGATTCCCAGCCAATTCCAGGAAAATTCCATAAAGCAAGAAAGCGTTTTCACCAAAGAAAATCCATAAGAAAATCTGTTACGTCATCTATTGAAGCGATTGAGAACGGAGACCCCAGAGTTTTCGCAGTAATTATTCTGAAAACTAAAAAAAAATAAGAGGGTTGTTAGACACTGTTGCTTCCGTGAGTCTATTAGGGAAAGGCTGCTACGAATTGCTAGCAGAAATAGGCGTTAAAGCGCAGAGATATAACTCGAATGTAAGAACTGCCGCCGGTCGACCACATAGAGTAAGCGGTAAAATCAAACTTTTCGTAAAATATCGTGACATTGAAAGAGAAATCTTATTTTACTTGTGTCCATCATTAGAACAAATAGCATATCTAGGAATAGATTTTTGGAAGGTTTTTGAATTAGCGCCAGAAATTATAGATGTTAGCGAATTAGATGTGAATAAAATAGCTCTGGATATGGAATCTAACCTTAAACAGAATATAGAACAACATAGGTTAAATTCGCAACAAGAACAACAACTGCAAGAGATTAAAAATATGTTTAAAACATTTGAAAAAGACGGACTTTGAAAAACTCACCTGGAAAAGCATCAGATTCAGTTGAAGCCAAATTCAGTACCTCTTAAAGATGGGCATTATCCGGTATCGCCGAAAGTTCAGGAACTATTATACGAGGAGATCGATAGTATGTTAAAATTAGAAGTCATTGAGGAAAGTGAAAGCCCCTGGAATAACAGAATTACCTTAGTTTCCAAACCGACAAAAAATCGGCTTTGCCTAGATGCCAGGAAACTTAATGATTTAACCTCAAAGATGCGTATCCCATACAAAACATAGAAGGCATTTTGAGTAGGATTGATGAGACCATTTTTATTAGTAGTGTGGACCTCAGATATGCATTCTGGCAAATAGAGTTAGAACCTAAAAGCAGGGAGTTAACTGCATTTACGATACCTGCTAGGCCACACTACCAATAAAAGGTCATGCCATTTGGCCTTTGCAACGCTGCCCAAAGACTTTGTCGTCTTATGGATAGGGTTATACCTCAGAGACTGAAGAATAATGTGTTTACGTATTTAGATGATTTGCTGATTATTTCAAAGGACTTTGATTCTCATGTTGTGTTGTTAAGGGAAGTAGCTGCCTGTCTGAGAAACGCGAACTTGACCATAGGAATGAAGAAGAGCATATTATGTTTCAAAGAACTTAGGTATTTAGGATTTGTGATTGGAGGGGGCATCCTTCGCACAGACCCTGCCAAGATCGAGGCCATTGAGAAAATTCCAGTTCCAAGAACCCCTAGACAAGTGAGAAGTTTCTTAGGGACAGCTGGTTGGTACAGACGTTTTATCAAGGAAGGAATAAAGTTCAGAATGAATGAGAGGCACTTTCAGCATTCTCACAGTAAAAAAGGGCATTAAAAACAGCACCCGTCCTTGTACACCCCGATTTTCCACGTCCGTATTATATTCAATGCGACGCTTCACATGTAGGTGTTGGAGCTGTCCTATTTCAGAGGGATGATTCAAATTTCGACAGGCCAATAGCATTCTTTTCTCAAAAGTTGAATGGTTCTCAGTTAAATTATACGGTTACAGAAAAAGAATGTCTAGCTGTAGTACTGGCAGTGAAAAGATTCCGACCATACGTTGAGCTCATGCAGTTTACGATAATAACCGATCATGCCAGTTTAAAATGGCTTACGAGCCTGAAGGATTTAAGCGGTCGGTTGGCTCGATGGTCCCTACAACTTCAGGCAGATAATTTTCATATCGAGCACAGAAAAGGATCCGAAAATGTAGTGGCCGATACGTTATCCAGGGCAATAGATTATCTGGAACCCGAAATAGAAGAAATAGATATATTAGGCTTTGATACTGTAGAATTTGAATCGCCTGAATATACGGCGATTGTGCGGACAATAGAGGAGAACAAACACTGTTTGCAAGATCTGAAAATTCAAGATGGCATCATATACAAGAAAATGAATTTTTCAAAAGATGACAGTGGCCTAGAATGGAAGCTTTGGGTACATGAAAATTTAATTACCGCCATAATTTCTAAATATCATGATGATGAGACCGCTTGTCATGGAGGTATATCCAGAACACTGCATAGGATTAGGCAGTTTTATTATTGGCCTAAAATGGTACTTCATGTTAAAAATTATATTAAATGTTGTAAGGTATGCAAGGAATCCAAGTCATCTAATAGTGAAATGAGACCGCGCATGGGGATAGAAGTTTTAACTGACCGCCCATTTCAGAAACTTTTCATTGATTTCCTAGGTAAATATTCTCGCTCAAAATGTGGAAATGCATATGTCCTTGTTGTTTTAGATCACTTTTCCAAATTTGTGTTATTAAAACCGATGAGAGAAGCTACGTCAAAACAAGTTATTGATTATTTGCTCAGGTAAATTTTTCATACGTTTGGTACTCCCGAAATCACCCAAAACAATTTGTTTCCCAAGAGTTTCAGCAAATGATAAAGTCCTTTAAAATCAATCATATAAGGACTGCAGCGTATGCACCACAATCAAATGCGTCGGAAAGAGTGAATCAATCTGTTTTGGCAGGTATTCGAGCGTATCTAACGGGTGATCACCGGGATTGGGATGTGCATTTATCCGAGATTGAGTGTGCATTACGAAGTTCCGTGCATGAAGCTATAGGTGCTAGCCCCTATAATGCTGTATTTGGTAAACAAATGTTTAATTCAGGCCCCGATTATGAGTTGGCGAAGAAACTTAAAGCTATAGGTGAGGCCGACATAGACATTCTGGAAAGAAAAGATAATTTGCAATTAATAAGAGAGGCTATAAAAGAAAATTTACATAAGGCTTATGAAAAGGGTGAAAAGCAGTATAATAAACGTAGTAGAGAGATACATTTCACGCCAGGAAGTATTTTTGCGAAATTTTGTTCAAAGCAATTTCTCAAAAAATTTCAACGCAAAGTTTGCTCCAAAATTCAAGAAGTGCAGGATTAGTAAAACAATAGGCAATTGCATGTATGAAGTGGAAACACTTCCAGGTAAGAGTCTAGGTACTTTTCACGCAAAAGACCTACAACAATAATCTGTGATAATAGTTTAAGGGAATGTGCAATAACAAAATTCAAGTGCAATATTTTTTCGTAAATTTTTTTAACATCAATTTATGTGTCTGTTATTGTCCCTTAATGTTATTAATTATACAGACTATTTATTTCTCTAAAATTGAGTGAGGAGTCCCCTAGATTAGTAAGCCAACCTGTGATACAGTCGTAGTTTCGACTAATTGCCGCTTTAGGACATTAGTGTATAAATTTTTTAGATCAATTTGTTTTGTCTTCGAGGGCAATGATTTACCAGAATGTCAAGTGCAGTTTTGTAGTTTCATCATCAAACCTGCATATGATTCTTGTTTGCTAACTGTCATATTAAGAGGCTGCTAAATACCTGAAAGGAGAAAAAAAAATTTATAATAAAATACCAATTCTATAGTGCAATAGTATCATAAATTACTTCCCGTAATAATTTCTGAGATGAGTGTTGATTTACAAGTCGCATTAACATGATGGGAAAAACACCTGGAAACGAAAGGAGAAGAATATGTTAGATCAAGCCTGCGAATTTTTTGGTGGTTTTTACATACGTTTTCAGAAAATGTTATCGTTAACATGTACACTCCAAGATCATAGGCAGCGATGACATGGAAACAAATATTTCTGCGTTTGTTACACACAGCCTGTACTCCTTACTTCGTGGGGTTTTTGTTTTTTTTTGCTACCAAAGACTGTTGTGGGTGAATCATAAAACACGTACCTAATCAGAACACTACCTACCTAAAAATAAGAGAAGTTAAAATGGAAATTGTTGTTTTCAATAGATTTCATGTAAAAGTTTTTTTTCGCACATAGCCATAACAAGGGTTGATTATATACGTAGCACACCTGCATGTTAGTTTGGTTTTTACAACTTTCCCTATAGGCAATATAGTTGTTGTCATGTTAGGTGTTGTTTTTTTTTATTATGTACCTGTCACATCATATGTTAATGTCCACAAATCAGCACAAATTTGTGTTGTGGAAGAGAGAGATATATTTTTTAAATTGCAAAATATTTTGCGTTCGGTTGACCTTTAAGGTTTTTTTTATTTGTCGCAAGACTATATGACACACCATTTCTGAATGGGATGGTACGAAAATCTGAAATAAATTTATTAGAATGATAAATTCAATCATACGAATATGGTAACTTACCTATCTTGGTGTTTCCAAAGGATAATGCATCGCTTATAGTTGTAAACATTGTTATTGTCCGTGCAGTTTCTGCTAGGGCGTGTGGTTTTGTTCCACCATGTGAATGGTAGTTTTTTTATTTATTTTAAAGAATTATTTATTTACATGGTGACAGGGAAAACTCATCCGGGTAAATTCATTTAAAGAGAATGGTATTCTTACGATTACGTTGACAACTATATGTGTAGGTGAAATATTAGTTGATGCTGTCGCTCTGTTTATATGTTTATTGTTGCCTTAGGGATGATCTTATATGGTCTGGAAAAGAAAGAAATGGAAAATTATGAGAGAAGGAATGTGTTCATGGTGTAGTATTTTTATGGTATATAAATATATATGTATTTTGTTGTTAGCCTATGTGCAGGTAAATGTCAGTAAGAAGCTGCTTTGTTTTGATGATCCTTTATTCGTATGTTGTTGTTTTTTTTACCTTGTTGAGAACATTGCAAATATGGGTTTTATTATGGTAATTTACTGTGTTTTTTTATTTCTTTTTTTGTCCATATTAGAAAATAATAGTTTTTATATAAAAAGTAAAAATGAATAGAAATAAATTTATGTGATTGAACTTATCGAACACACAAAAAAAAGGTTCACCCAAAACCTTGTATAAAATACACTCCAAAAGTATTTTTGTTATGGATTAATAAAAACCACCTTGCCAATCTTTATTTATTACACGCGGCCATAAAGCATCATTCACAATGCAAGCGGCAGTTACATTTTTCATGCCATTTCGTTCTCACACACAGAATTTCACATAAGTGCCACTCGTTTTTTTTACGAAAATATAACTCACATTTGTCGCTGAAGTTGGTCTATTCCTACTCCAGCAACATATTTGTTCGAAAGTAGTTGTTTCCATTTGGTACTAGATAGCGCTGTTTTCGAATTTGACATTTAAACTAAGAATTATCAATGAAAATTAAAATTGTTTGTTAAACAAAATGTCATTTATGTTATAATATTATCTGTACAATATTATAATTATAAATATTTCACATATTTCTACATTTTATTAATATTCAAAATACAACTCTGTCGGTTGCATTCGAAGAAAACATAAGTTAAAAAACATATGCATTCGAAGAAAACATGTGTTATTGTTTGTTTGTTTTTTGGTCAGCAATTAAATTTTGAAAATGAATGAAGCCGACACATTCAAGTTTATTGAAATAGTTCAAGGGCACGAGAACTTGTGGAATATTCGTTCCCATGGATACAAGGACATGGTACAGCGAAACGTGGTCTGGGATGAAGTTGGGAAAACATTTGGTCTAACCGGTAAGTAACTATGTTCGTTGTATGAAGAAGTAACATAGAGTACTTTTTTTAATTTTTTTTTTGTTAATATAGGTGAAAAGGCTAAAAACAAGTTTAAGGCATTGAGGGACAAGTATAGGATGCAAAAGGATCGTGAAAATGCTGCTAATAGAAGTGCTGCTGGAGCTTACGGTAAGGAGCCATGGGTGTTTTTTAAGCACTTACAGTTTTTGGACAATGATTTCAAAAAACGAAGGTATGGACATATTTGCAAAATAGACTGAGAGTGTAATATTTTTATACATAATTTTTCCTCAAGAGTCACTGATTCTCTTGCGTGTCTGCTGACAACACTGGAATTTCTACAGACAACTGTGGTTTCTTCTCTCTAGAATCACAGGATGGGAGTATTATAGAAAACGAATTGTTTAGCACAATTGAACAACAAGGATCTCAACAAACTACATCAACCTCATTGCCGTCTCCCGTAATTGATTGGAGCATACCGTCGCCTACATTTTCCCAAACCAGAGCGGCAAAAAAGGCAAAAAGATCTATCGAGGACATATTTGAAGACCTATCAAATAAGCTAATGTCACGTGTAGAGCCACCTGTGTCACAGTCAGTAGAGCCGACTTCGTCTCCCAAATATCACTCGGCAGTTGTTGATTTTATATCGGAAACTTTGGGCAAATTAAACAAGGATGGAGCCGAGGCATGTAAGAAGGAGCTTATGAAAGTGGCCACAAAGTTTCGATTAATTATTAGTTTATTATATTTACTTTTTTATGGTTTTGTTTTTAAATAAAAAAATGAATTAAATGGTCGATTATTATTGTTGAGTTAAATGTGTGGGTTATATAAATATTCCTTAAGAGTTTCTCATAACTGTTGTACCTCGTGGCCAGCGTGATTCGATCCCAGTTGTGATACATTCTGCCAATTGCTCATATTATCATTACTCTCGATATTTACATTTTCACTGAAAGCAGTAGTGGTAGCTTTTGTTTTTAAAATGAAGTTATGAAGAACCACAGTGCAGCGAACGATGGAAGATGTAGTTTCGCAACTTGCATTTATGACAGTGTGGTAGATTCTAAATTTACTGGCTACTATCCCGAAACTGTTTTCTATTGTTCTTCTAGCAGAAGATAAGCGCGTGTTGAAGTGGCGTTTAGCGGACGAAAGTTCTATTCCACCATATGGACGCATCAAATGCCCTTTTAGGGGAAAAGCTTCATCGCCAACAAAATAAAATGGAAATTTTATAATACTATCAGGTAGCTCTGTGTCTTGGGGCAAATACAAACGATTATGTAACAAATCTTGGCCATCAGATTCAGATCCATACGCGCCCACATTAACATATGTAAAGTTGTAGTCTGCATCACAAACTGCTAGGAGAACAATTGAAAATGTCTTCTTGTAATTAAAGAATAATGATCCACTATTCGGTGGACATTGAATTACGCAACGCTTTCCGTCTATGGCTCCAATACAGTTTGGCATTCCAGTTTTTGCCAAAAATTGTTTGGCTATAAACTTCAGGCTTTCGTTGTTAGGTTTCGGAATAAATTCTGCATTAAGTGCTACCAATATTGATTCCGTTGTTTCCTTTATTATATTATGTAAAGTCGAGATGAATAGCTCATACCTGTGGCTACAAATCTATAAAATAATTTGTTTTCATATTATTTTCATTTCAACCACAATCACTTGCAAAATGCGCACGCTAGTCTTTACCTTAGAGTTACCAGTAGCCTCACACGCTTACTTATTGGTCTACGGATAGATTTCTTGCTTAATAATGGACCAACTTTATTTAAAAGCAAATCAAATTGGATGTCAGTCATCCTAACAAAGTTATAAAAACTTTCGCTGTCTTTCAACCTCATTTCCCGGACCAGATTAGTGCCCTCTCCAAAGGTATCTCTCTTTTGAAGTATATCGCGGACCCACCAGCGTCTTTTATTTTCATTCTTTTTTAACAATATCGCGGGTAGACCCACTAACTGGGCCACAACAAAAACGCGCATGTTGTGTCTTGAAAGTGGTAGTTGTCTACATCTGGAGTTCCACATATGTTCAAGTGTAACTAAACACTCTCGTGCTGTTCTCAAATGAACTGCAAGCGTACCGCCACTTGAATGCAACACGATATTGTTTTCGTTATTTGGGTCTTTCTTTATAATTGTTTAGTTGGTTACAACTAATAACCTTGGTTTTGTTATTTTAAAAAAATTGCTTAAATACTTAATTGCTATTTTGCTTGGGTGATGAGTAATAGCCTTGAAATTATTCATGGATATACTACACCCTCGCCCTAAAGAGAAATCTTACAATTTTTATAAATATGGAAATTGTAGGATTGCTTATAATACATTATTGTTGTGCATTTTTTCTTTTTGTTGTTTATATTTATAATAAAAAAAAATTGTTATTCTTTTTTTTTTTTTTTTTTTTTGCTTTACTTTACATATCTTTTTAGTAAGTTTTTGTGGAACGACTTTACGTTATTTTTAATTTGAACTAATACATTAAGATGATCTATATCTACTATGGTATATGGACCATGATACGGTGATTCATGTTTTGTCCTATTGCCTGCTTTCACTAGTACTAAATCTCCTACCTTTAATTCTATGCTATTGCTATTTTTATGAGATTCTCTGCTTCTTTTCTCTTTTACCGTAGTTAATAGTTTTCTTGCACTTTCCAATGAGTGTTTTAGCCTAACTTTTAATTCATTTGCATAATTCTCAAAGTTGTAAACCTTTTGATGATTCATGACTTCATCGCCTGGTAAACTTGGTAATTTGCCAAATATTAACTCAAATGGTGAGTACTCTGTATCCACGTGAGGAGTGATGTTATAAGCAAAGGAATAATATGGTATCCATTCATCCCATTCATCATCTTCCACGAAAGACAAAAAATACTCGTTGAGAACCCTGTGGTTCCTTTCGACCGTGCCTAACGTCTCATGATGGTATGGTGTTGAAAATTTTTGTTCTATTCTTAACAATTTGCATATTTCCCTCATTAACTCGTTCGTGAACTCAGTGCCTCTATCTGATTTGAGTACGCTAAATAGTCCGTATTTCAATATTACGTTATCTGTCAATGCTTTTGCTATTGACTTCGCTTCTTTTGTCCTCATCGGACAGGCAATCACATATTTAGTTAACTCACATTGCATAGTTAGAATGTATCTATAATTATTCGATGGACGTAAAGGTCCTACCGTGTCGATTACGACAGTATGAAAGCTTTTACTAGGTGTATCAGTAATGCAAAGTGGTTCTTTGGTATGTCTTATCTGCTTGTTCCTCTGACACAGATCACACCTTGAAACGTATCTTTTTACCATCTTTGTCATATCTTTCCAAACATATCTTTGTTTTAATTTTAAAAGAGTTTTTCTAACTCCAAAGTGACCTCCCTGTGGGGTGTCGTGGAATAATTCTAACAATTCCATTTTTTTATTTTCATCTGTTACTTTTTGAGGCTTGTTATATAGCATTATTGTGACGTTTTCTTTATCAAATTTATTGAGCTCATTATACATATTTTTAAATTCATCTGCAGATATCATATTAAATATTGCATCGTCCTTAGCGAGTGCAAACTTTCTGTATTTCGTATTTTTCAAATAAGATTGTAGTTTCTCCAGAAGTTTACCTAAGTAATTCGGATTATCACCACATCTAACACGTGTTTCGTTGATTTTATCATCATTTTCTACTATGTAATATAAATTTTTACCTTTTCTCTTTATAGGCCTTTTTTCAAATATGAATTTTAATTTCCTTGCGCGCTTTAATTCGTTTTTGTATGTACAATCCCATGCATGGAGTTGATCAGGCTCCCTATGCGATGTATCATCGTTTATTCTATCTGCTATTTCCGTAGTTTTTTCTTTTCTTTTCATGCCTCTAGTTATTATTAATGCCTTCTTTATGCTTTCGTCATTTTCCAGTGGTATCATTTGTTTTAATGTGTCCGAATCGATTTGTATTCTTGACAAAGCATCCGCGTTGGTGTTATTAGTACCTTTCTTGTACAAAATCTCGAAATCGTAATCCGAAAGTTCCAACCTTATCCTCGTCAACTTTGAACTCGGGTTCTTGTGTGAAAATAAAGACACTAGCGGTCTGTGGTCAGTTACCACGGTGAATTTTCTCCCATACAAATATGGTCTAAAAAATTGAATTCCCCAATAGATTCCTAATAATTCTTTCCCTATGACCGGCTTATTTCTTTCGTATTTGTTCAGTGATCTACTAGCAAAATATATTGGTAAATCTTCGCCAATTATTCCCTGTGAAAGTACTGCACCAAGTGCGAAATCTGAAGCGTCCGTAGTTAATATGAATGTCTTGTCAAAATTTGGGTACTGAAGTATAGGGGGTTTAATTAATTTCGTCTTCAAATTCTCGAATGCCGATTGGCATTGCTCTGACCAAACGAATTTCACTTTCTTTTTAAGCAATTCATTCAAACAGTTCGCGATTTGTGCAAAGTCTTTTATAAACCTTCTGTAATAATTACAAAAAGCTACAAACCGTCTGACATCGTCGGCATTTTTCGGTATCGGATGCCTCGAAATTGCCCCGAATTTGCCTGGGTCGGGTTTAATACCTTCCGCAGTAATCAGATGTCCTAAGTAAATCACTTCAGGTTTTAGGAAACAACATTTCGCAGCATTCAATTTCAGATTGTATTTCGTCAATCGTTCGAATACTTTGAGTAAGTTGTCGTTATGATGTTTTAAACTACATCCGAAAACAATTACGTCATCCACATACAAAAATGCTTCAGACTCTAAACCAGAAAGTGCTATCGTCAACATACGTTGAAAACTATTTGAAGAAATCTTCAGGCCAAATGGTAGCCTGGTATATTGATAATGACCATTTTGGGTCGAAAATGCTGTATAAGGCCTTGAGTCATGGTCAAGTTCTATCTGATGAGAAGAACTTGTCATGTCCAGTGTCGAAAAATACTTAGCTCTACCAAGTTTGTCGAGAATGTCGTCTAATCTTGTTAACGGAAACTTGTCATTAACGACTTTATCATTCAGTTTCCTGAAATCAACGACAAATCTCCATTTTTTTAGATCAGTCTGTCCCTTCTTCGGAACTAACAAAAGTGGAGCATTATAAGGACTTATAGATGGTTCGATTATCTTGCTCTTCAATAAATCTTGTACCTGATTATTAATTTCTTCCGTATGTGTTTGTGGTAGACGATAATTTTTTATATATACCGGACTCGTGTCCTGTAGTTGAATCGTTTGATTGTAAAAATTGTTGGTGGTTAAATTCTCACCATCTAAATGAAAAATTGATTGGTAGTTTTCCAATATCGTTATAAGTTCATCCCTAGCTTTGGTATTCGTGTTATCCAGATTAAGCTCATCTAACAATTTTTTAAATCTCTCTTTTGTATATTTTGTAGTACTGTTACGCATTCTATAGACGCTGTAATTATCTAAAGGGATAGTCTCTATTTTTAAATTTCTTATTACCGTTGTTTTATCAAGAACATTTAATAATCTTACATGCTGATTCCCGTCTTTTGGAACAATCGCGTTTGCCAAAAACACACCCTTCGCAATTTCTCTATTGCAAATTACGCCATCTTTTTCTAGTTTCAATTTAAAAGGTATAATGAATTCAGACCTCGGAGGGATTCTGACAGCATTTACCGTATATGTGTCACTGTGTATGGCTATTGTTATCAGCTCACCCATAACCTTTACCGTTAGTATATATCTTTCGTAGTCAATATTGCAATTGTATTTGCAAAGGAAATCTCTTCCAATTATTCCATCCGTGTAAATCGGAAAATCATCGTTCACGATCTGTACTTTTTGTTTTATTGTGTTTTCTCCCAGTGGAATTTCCAATGTTAAACAGCAGTAGTCATCCTGATTCTTTCCATAATTTTGTAAAAGATCTTCCTTACACAAGGAAACGTCAGCTCCTGTGTCGATCAAGAATGTCAACACACCACTCGATCCTTGTATACATAACTTGATGTAGTTTTTTAAGTTGGATGAAATGCTGTATATTCTATCAATGTTTATTTTTCTTGATCCGGAGAGTCCGTGTATATCACAGTCTCCGGACGCTGGGAGTTTCCCTGCTCTCGAACATGGTTTACGTTTCGACCTCTATTTTTGTTGCCATTCCTGCGGTTGTTACCATTATTGTAATTATTGCTACCCCTGTTGTTATTACCACGGTAGCTGTTTCCACCTCTGTTGTTATAACTATTGGCTGGAGCACTATTGTTGTATCTTCTCTGGCCGTTGTTGTTGCTCACACTATTGTAACCATTACCGTTGCTATCATAATTTCTTCCGTTACGATTGTTGTTATGATTGTTGTTATAACTATTATTATAATTATTATAACTGTTTCCCCAGTTGTTGTAACGTTTGTTGTTATTTCTCTTGCCATTGTTAACCCCTCTAAAGTTGTTACTATAATGTAAATTTTGATACATCACCTGTTTCCGATTCATGTCTGAGGCTGTTTCCTCCGCTATTGCTACCGCTTCTGTGAAAGTTTTCACGCGACTTGCTTCAATAGTTCTTATAACCTCTTGGTTCTTTAATCCATTTTTGAAGGAATTAAATGCTATGAAGTTATTATTTCGTGACACTATGTCCCTGCTTTCTTCACCTAAATTCGTAATCTGTACCTCATTGAGTTCATTTATCAGGTTTTCTATTCTGTTCGAAAATTTCCTAACTGACTCATTGGTTTGTACTATCCGGGTTAGCTCATTCAACAAAACGTTTGGGTTCTTTTTTGGTTTATAAGTTCTCTTTAGTGTGCTTATCAATTCTTGTATATTATTTGGTACTTCTACTTGCCTTACTCTATTTTGCACTTTGTTATCTAACTTTGTTCTAAATATAAAATCAAATAGTGATTTCTGCTTTTGAGCAGCTATTCCGGCACTTACTATCTCTAAGCTTGCTAAAAATTCATTAACTTCCTCTTTATTGCCATTGAATTTGGTAACTAATTTCGAAACCGAGGATAATTCGTTCATGTCCAGTGGGACCTCCATTGTAATCAAATTTCCTGCCTCTGCCTGTAAATTCTGATTTTCCATTACCTTGCTTCTACTTCCCTCGTGTAGGTTTAACGCGTTTATGTACTCTCTCTGTAATTTATTAAATCGATCTAAATAACCCTCGCTTTCGGATTTAGTAATGCCCTTACTACTTAATATGTTTTCTACTTCTAATTTAACTTTGCTGAGGCCTTGTTTCTTTGATGCTATTGTTTCCGCAGTATACGGATTATTTAGTGATTTCTTTGCGTTAGAGATTTGACTATTTAACTCTGAAAATATCTTTTCCATTAGCACAATAAAAATGTTAATTATATTTCATATTAGTTTTATTTGTTTCACATCATTTCCGTAATTTTATGTAATTTAATGTAATTTATGTTCAAAATGTAAATTTGTGTTTAAAATATCCGAATACATATATAAAAAAACTTAATTAATTCATCTTATGCTTATTACAAAGTTTCCTTTTCCCTTTTATATATATATATTTTTTTTTATCTTATACATTAAGTTTATAATAATCAAAAAAAAATTTTCCTTCTTTTCTTTCTTTTTTTTTTATATAATTAAAAAAAAAATTTTTTTTTTGTACTTATTTATAAATTAAAATTTTTCTTTTTATTAAACATCTTGTAATCGGGCTCTTACGCCTTGTCTCCCTATTTCCTTTTTTACAAATCTTTTTAAATATCTTACTACCACTATTATTGTTGTTATAATGCAGATCAAAATTATTACCTCTACACTAACGCTGACAGCAGTAGGTGCTGCGAGCACTGTTTCTTGTAATGACGCTTGGTTTCCCATAGGTAAAATTTTCATACAACGAACAATTATATTATATACGTATGTATAAAAAAAATTTTTCTTCACTTTGGTTTAATTCACTAACTATTCTTTGTTCCTTTCTTTTTATAACAATAATAATTATAATTTTTACTTAGCTTCAATCTCTCTGTTCGTAGGCTTCGTTTGATGCTGAAGTCGTTGGAGTAATTTCTTGAGTTGATGGAGTAATTTCTGGAGTTGTTGGAGTAACGTGATAGTTGCTGTTGTTAACGGTTGTTGGAGTCTTGGATAATTCAATAGCTGATTTTCTATTCTCCCAGTGTTCCCATCCTTAGGATCGCCATGTAATTTAAAATGATTGTTTTTATACGTTTGTTTTCTTTTTGATGTGTATGTGAGTGGTCCTGATTTCACTATTCACTTTGTTTGTTTTCATTGGGATACTCACGTCAGTATCATTATCATTAAGACAATTTTACTCTTTTTATTATAATTTTCTTAGTAATGTTTTTACACTTTATTATTTGCAATCTTTCTTTTTATTAGGTGTTCTTAACTATTTTTACATAAGTTGTTTTTACTTTTATATTTTTTTTTTATTACCGTATTTTCAGTCGATGACTTCGACTAATTTCTTATCACTAACCTAAAACTAACAATTTTACTTGCTTAAATAATATTTTTACTTTGCCCTCAATGGCACATGTGTTGACCCACAAAACTCATAATTGTTTTTCGATGTATCACACAGTAATCGTATACCTTCATGTGAGGTCTACTTGTGTGTTCTACATCTGGAGTTCCACATATGTTCAAGTGTAACTAAACACTCTCGTGCTGTTCTCAAATGAACTGCAAGCGTACCGCCACTTGAATGCAACACGATATTGTTTTCGTTATTTGGGTCTTTCTTTATAATTGTTTAATTGGTTACAACTAATAACCTTGGTTTTGTTATTTAAAAAAAAATGCTTAAATACTTAATTGCTATTTTGCTTGGGTGATGAGTAATAGCCTTGAAATTATTCATGGATATACTACAGTTGTTGCTGGGAACGATTTGCAACAGCCTATAAATATATTTGGTTCACTTATTAGAATATATGTTTTTTTTTATAACTACCACTTCTTCATTTACACCACAATTTTCCATTTATTGCTGTTCACAATTTATTTACTTTACAAAATGTAAACAATCTGTCAGTCAGCTGTTTATTCGAACTCATTTCCGAATATATGTTGCTTGCATTGTGAACGGCTTTTGAAAGTGTCGCTTGCATTGTGATTTCCGCTTTATTATTCACATAAATACAAAATTGCACTTTTTAAATTTTCCATTCAAATTTAAGAAAATATCAATTCTAAAAACTGGAATTAAAATTTCCAACTATAAATTAGAAAATATTAACTGAATTTCAGAAAATCATATCAAAACGTCGGATATAATAATTTTAAATTTAGAAGACATCAATTGCATCTTTAATATACATATAAATTTTATTCGTTAAACACAAATTGAAATTCCAAAAAAAACACCAAATATTGGCATTCAGGAGAAATTAATAGCTTTTCAGTAACTTCTTTTAACGATTGTCGAATCGTTAAAAAAAGAAAAGCAAAATTATCAGTAAAATTTTTAAACGATATTCGCTATTGTTAAAGTCAGCTGTTGTTGTTATCTAAACGACAACCATTTTTGTGTTGTTTATTCAATCGATAAAAACTTAAATTTTTTGGTTGAAATGTCGTCATACATAAATAAAAATCATAAAATAGTGAAAATATTTTGCTTTTATTAAAAAATTTTTTTTATATAAATGAAAAATTTATATAGCATATTCAATTCATTATTTCATTTTCAAATAAATAAACAGAAATATTAGTAAAAAAAATAAAGATATTAAACATAAACATAAAATCATTCTGTCAAACACGAAGTAATTTGTTTTTTTCTATTCTTTGTGTTTTTCGCTTATTTTAACAGAGATGCCACTCGTTTACAATTTAAATAAATAGAAAAATAGATTTGTCGACTGTCGTTAAGATGTGTGTACTTAGTGAATCACTTAATCCTCAGTGCAAACAACAATAGCTGTCGATATATTTTGCGATTGTCGGATCGTTGAAATTCTGTCGGATCGTTGAATTCGCACTACAGAAAACATTAATTTAAATTCAATGAATTTTAGGATACCTCAAATGATATTTGAGAATTGCGAACATAAAAATTGTTACATAAATAAACGCAATTTGATGAGAATGTTATTTATACATATATTATTTTTCACAATTTTTTTTTGGATGAATATTTGAAGTTTTTCAGAAAATAAAGATAAATTATTTTATTTAAAATGTTTGGGACATTTGGTTTTTTGCGTTTGGCATCCCTAATTTAATTATTTATTATTATAAATTTATTCTCTATGTTTTCCAAATATGGCAATATTTTAATAAAAAAGTTGAGAGATCTTTTTTTTGGTTATTATTTTGTTACTCCATCCGACCTATATGGCCGCAATGAAAAAATATTTCGCCAGTTAAAAGAAACTATACAGCCATCTCCAATTAGCACGATTTAATGCATATAGCCACCCTACACAACCATTACCTTTGCAATGGAGGTTAAGGCGAGCTATTTAATTAGCAAAAACTAAATTAAACGAGAAGTTATGTCATATAACCGGAAACGCATGCATATAGGAAACGCATGCATATTTTTCCAATATTTTGTTTACATTTATTATCAATACTCAAACCGAGGTGGAGGGTATCAAAGATTCGGCACAGCCGAATTTAACACTCATACTTGTTTTTTTTCAAAAATCATAAAATTTACATAAATTAATCCATATCTTTTAACATATCTACATAAAAACAAGTAAGAAAATTATAGTCGGTCTAGACCGACTATACGATACCCTATACCATGCGTTTAGAGACCCTATCTCTTAGGCTCAACTAACTGGTTATAGAAAATAAGCATAAACCAATTTTGAGTGGCATTTTTATTAATTTTTTTTGGCTGCAGATATGAAAAAGTTCATATCGGATGCTATGTCTATATGGGGACTAGGTCCAAAAATGGACCGATCCTGACCATGGTTGGTAAAGTCTCTTGTATTTTGCGAAAATATGTATATACAAAAAAAATTTGAGGTGAATCAGTGCAATATTTTTGTTTTTTGACAGATTTAAGTGAAGATCGGGAAGCAGCTCTATATGGGGCCTATGACTAAGAGTTGTCCCAAAGGGATCATTTTTGGACTACTGATTAATGAATGTAATAACTACATACAAACCCAATTTGACTAAGATTTATATGATAATTTGTATCTTATGGCAATTTAAGTCGATTTCATAGGGGTAATTTGTATGGGGGCTAGGTCTGAACATAGACCGATTCTCACCAATTTCAATAGCGTTCATCCTATGGCCGATGGAAGCTTATGTACCAAATTTCATCACAATATATTAATATTTGCGACCTGCAGTTTGATTACAAACTTTACATGGACACACAGACGGACGGACGGACGGACATTGTTAAATCGAATCAGATAGTGATTCTGATTCGATCGGTATAATTAAAGATGGGTCTAGGTCAAATATTTTTGGTAGTTACAAACAGCAGCACAAAGTCATTATACCCAAACCACATAGTGGTATAGGGTATAAATATTGCACTGATTCTTCTCAAATTTTGTTTGTATATATTTTTGCAAAATACAAGAGACTTTACCAAATGTGGTCAGGATCGGTCCATTTTTGGGCCTAGTCCCCATATAGATATAGCATCCGATATGAACTTTTCATATCTGCAGCCGAAAAAATTAATAAAAATCCCACTCAAATTTGGTTTATGCTTATTTTCTATATCCAGTTAGTTGGGCCTGAGAGATAGGGTCTCTAAACGAATGGTATAGGGATCGTATAGTCGGTCTAGACCGACTATAATTTTCGTATTTGTTTTAATTTCTTTTTTTTATAGAATACATTTTTGCTCGTAAACCAATGAATTCCTTAATTAATTTACCATTACACTCATCTTTCATCATACCTAAAACTTTTTTCTTTAACAATGGAAATTTAAAAATATTATCTTTCGGATATGAAGATGTATCGAAATGTGAACTGGTTTCATTTCGAATATCATCATATAAATCATTTGTTTTAATATCATAAATAAAAGAATCAGTATCCATATAATTTAGATTTATGTTTTCCTGATATTTAGGTTTCATGTAATCGTAATGAAAATCATACATTTTCCATTTTGAAATTTCTAAAACTGAAAAACCAACGTAAATTGATTTATTATATTCAGTTCGCACTCTACTCATTTGAATTGCAGTCATTTCATCATGAAATTTCAACAAACTATGAAAATTGGGTTTAGCTTTAAAAGCTCTAGCTCCCAACATCTTTCCTCAATTTTCCCATGCACACACTATTTTAATATCTTTTCTTTTATCAACATTTTCCATAGTCTTACTATATACTGCATTATATAATAATTTGAAAAATTTTTGTTGAAATGAATTTTTTGCTAAAGTTCTGTGATGATTATTTACATCAATATACTTCTTTAACCAGTCCGACTGATTAAATTGGAGAATTCTATGAATTTTTTTCAAAATAAGACTATGTTTAATACATTGTTTTAGATTTCTATAGTGTATCACATAGTTTGTTTTGTCATTCAAGTCTGTTATTAATTTGGTTTGTTTCATGGTTTCAATTTTTTTATTTTCTGCACAAATGGTATTATTTACATCAATATACTTCTTTAACCAGTCCGACTGATTAAATTGGAGAATTCTATGAATTTTTTTCAAAATAAGACCATGTTTAATACATTGTTTTAGATTTCTATAGTGTATCACATAGTTTGTTTTGTCATTCAAGTCTGTTATTAATTTGGTTTGTTTCATGGTTTCAATTTTTTTATTTTCTGCACAAATGGTAAATCATTGTGATGGTCGTGTATTGTAGATGGATATTGTACTTCTAATATATAGCCTAATGGTGAATCATCTTCTATATCATTAACATTAAAATCTTCAACGTTTTCAACCCATTCAAAGTTTTTATAGGGGAGATATTGTGACATGGCGTAACCGTATAAATTTTTAACATTTAAATAAATTAAATAATTGGATTCTTTAGTAGAATCATAATCGCTAATATATTTATTATTTCCAATTGAATAACGTTTACTACATTGAACAATACCTCCCCTAATACCACGTACAAAAATATTATATTTATTGATATCTGTCAATAGTTCTAATTCTATTTTTGTGGTTTTCAACATTGCATCCCATGATAATCCAGATGTTGTATAATATTGACAGGGGTCTAAATTATAAATGTTTTTACAAACTTTACGGAAATTTTCAGAAATATCGCTAAGTAAAGGAACATCTACTTTTAAATATAAAAGATAATAATCCATTAGAGTACTACACTTAAAAGTATTCTACACTTTTTCAGCATGTTTATAACTATATACACTACACGACTCATTAGTTAATTTATTAAAAAATAAAGACTGTGCTGGTAGTTGTGTTTCTTGAAGACGATTCACAGAATCTAAATAATCATACGGAAAGAGACCTTTACGTTTCATTAAGTCAAATTCATCATCATTTACACGAACTGATTTTACAGTTTTTAAATCATCATCTCATAAGAAACCTCCAAGTTGATCTAAACTTGATGACATAAACCGGAACGAATCTAGAAAACGCAGTTCGATAGTATCTTTATCATTTACCGCAATTCTCTTCGATATGGATACATATAACTCTTTATTTAATCGAATGATATTTATATCACCTTCTATTGTACTCAGTTCTCTTACAAATAAATGACAATCATATGCCGAAAGGTTGTGGAAAAATATAGGAATGAAATTTACTATTTGGTTAAGTTAAGATATGTCACAAATCAGTCCGCAAATATGGCGAGCAAGGAAGCCCGCAAATATGGCGAACAAATCAGTCCGCCACTCATGTCAATCCAATCGTCTTCATATTTAGAGTCACTATGTCGGCAATTATTTTTTGGTAAATCAATATTTTGCCACCCAACTTGACAAACGCCTTAGTTTGCCATTTATTTTTATACCCTCCACTCCAGTGTGCAGAGGGTATATATAAGTTTGTCATTCCGTTTGTAATAATTAGAAAAAAATTTTGAATCCCATAAAATATATATATTTGTGATCCTTACAACAACCGGAGTTGATATAGCGATGTCCGTCTGCCCGTCTGTCCGTCTGTGGAAATCACGATGACGGCATCAATCGGGCAGCTAGGGTGCTCTTTGACATAAAAAATGATTCACTAACATCCTGAGAAGTTTGGTATTTAAAATCGTCCAAATCGGTCGATTAGGGCCCGAGATTTGAATGAAGAACTAAAAAAAGTCTTGAAAAAATGTAATTTTCTTTGTTGTTCTTGTCACGATCACACCCTCAATAGGATAGCTAAGGTGATCATTTTTAGTGAGAATGATTCAACAAATTCAAGGGAAGATTTCTGTTTCAAAAATCATTAAAATCGGTGAAACAGGTCCAGGGAAATCTCTGAAAAAGTAAAAAAAAATGAAAAATATGATGTTTCTATATTGTTCTTGTTGTCATTCTAAATGTTGTATTGTTGTCATAGCTGGACTTGTTGTTTTTGTGGTCTTTGTGGTAATAATATAATAAAAACTAACCCTTTGTACATTTTTTTTATCAACTCTGGTAGAAAATTTTAAAAGTTTCCATTGTTTTGGCATCACTAAAAAAATTTACTAGATCATTTCTGTCATTGCCACGAGCCTGCCTGCAAAGTCTCAGATCGATTGGGTCACGGGTTAAAATCGATCCAAAATTTTTTCGACAAGCAGACACTACGAGTTAATATAAAGGGAGTAAAATTTTTTTTTTTTTTCAATTATACATTCTTCCTTTATTTACATATTTTAACAAATTTGATATTTACATACGAGATCTTATCTTTATATAGATATTGCAACAAATAATATCTAGGATCTAAAGACATTAAATAGTTTTTATTTTATTTTTTAATGATTTTTAAAGGAAAATGGGAGGAAAAAAACCTTTATATGATTTAATAAATTCAAATACTATCTGAAAATATTTATATGCTTATAAGCATATAATTCTCAATTTGGTGATTTCTTTTTAATTTTACGTTATTTCTCTACATTCTCTTATCAGTGGGTAAGAGGAATTTTCAATTTTGGCAAAGTAATTATTGTTAATCCTTGTTATGAAATCGATAATTTTTTCATAACCTGTTTCTTCATGAAGAAGATTTGTAGGATACCTCCAGGGCTTTTTATTTATCATTTTAAGACATTTGTTTTGTATAATTTGTAAGCGTTTTAGGTGGCAGTTGGCAGCGTCACTCCAAATAGGACATGCGTATGTTAATATCGGCCTTATAACACTTTTGAAGAGTAGATTTTTGTTTTTGGGGTTTAAAAATGACCTTCTATTTAGTAGTGGCCATAATGCTTTAAATGATTTTATAGCTTTTTGACACGTAGCCATAATATGTTGTTTAAAAGTAAGCTTTTGGTCCAAGACAACTCCGAGATATTTGACATGATTAAGTACATCTATGGTATTATTTCCCATATGAAGATGACGTATTGGCAGTATTTTGGGAGATTTGTTGAACGGAAAAATAATTGCTTGGGTCTTGTTTGGATTAATTTTGATTTTCCATTTGTGAAAATATTTACTGCAATTAACAAGTCCCTTTTCCATTTTCTTCAGGAGTGCACTTGTAAGTTTGTTTGAAGAAATTAACGCAGTATCATCTGCGTAGTAAGCAATTTTCATATATTTCGGGACTTTGAAATCGGATGTATATATCGAGTAAAGCAATGGCGACAAGACTGATCCTTGAGGTAACCCTGTGATAATGGTTTTTGGAGATGATGTTTCATTATTAATCGCAACTTTAAAGCTTCTGCAGTGAACGAAATCTGAAATAAGTTTGCATAAATATTTTGGTACATTTGCATCAAGAAGTTTAAATACTAGGCCATTATGCCAAACGGTGTCAAACGCTTTTTCGATATCCAACAATATTAGACCCGTTGAACGTTTATTGTTTTTATTGGTGATTATTTGATTTTTAATTCTGTTTATTTGGTGAGTAGTGCTATGCCCTTTTTTAAATCCAAATTGTTCTTTAGCAACAATAGAATTGGTTGTTACAAATTCACTAAGAGGAGAATGTAGTATTTTTTCAAATATTTTACCTAAGTTACTTAACAAACTAATAGGTCTATAACTATTTGGGTTATTTTTTGGCTTACCAGATTTGTGGTAGCTATAACCTTAGCGTTTTTGAAATGGTTTGGGAAATAGTTGAGTTTGATGCAGCTGTTAAATATTATAACCAGTAATTTTAGAGCTTTGAGTGGTAGTTTCTTTAAGAGCAGGTTGGGAACATTGTCAAAACCAGGAGATTTTGAGGGTTTTATTGATGAGACAATATTCATTACTTCTTCTAGAGATGTATTAATTGCTGACTCAGAACTGGGATTTTCCTTCTTAAAATTATTTACTGTTGTATTTATTACTATATCCGCTGAGTGGTTGTAATTGGAAGTGAGGTTATTTGCTTTGACAAATGTATTTGCCAGGACTTCAGCCTTGTCCTTATCAGATGTTATCCTTGTATTTCCAACCTCAAGGTGAGAGGTTTGATTTTTTCCTTTTCCTCGCAAGTTCCTGCTTATTCTCCAAAATGATTTATCACCTGGTTTTAAATTGGATAATAATTGACACCATTTCTTATTGCGTTCCGAATTAATACTTTTATCAATCATGTTACTTAGAAACTTAGCACATTGATTATAAAAAGTTTGCTCGGCTATATTTGAAGATCGTTGGCTTTTTCTTTTAAAGCTTCGTCTTAGTTTAATATATTTCACAGTACTTTCTGGTAATGTGAAATTATTTTGTTGAGTTATTTTAGGTGTAGACGCATCCCTTGCTTCAAAAACTACATTTATAAATTTTTGTATTTCCTGATCAATTATTACCTTGGTATTGTATATATCCGAATTTAACGTGATTTTATTTTCTAAAAAATTCATATAAATGTTCCAGTTGGTTGCACTATAATCATAATAGTTGAGGTCAACCTGCGAGGCCACTGATCTTTTAAGTGTACACATAATGGGGCGATGGTCTGATGGTATTTCGTAATCCATTGTCTTTAGGTCTATATTCAAAGCGGTATTGCTTAAAATAATATCGACTGTGGATGCTTCGCGATTGTGTTGATGGGGGAATAGGGTTGGACTATTAGGATAGTGAATAAAAAAATTGCTTGATTGCTGTAGGTTGTTGAGTGCGATTCCTGCAGTATTATTTGAACGACAATTCCATGAACAATGTTTGGCATTTAGGTCACCAAAAACTATATATTCTTTGGTGGAAGGTGTTAGGTTCAAGATATCAGCACAGAAGTTATGGGTATATCTTGGTGAATATAACGAAGATACAACAATAGTTCTATTATTTATAATAACTTCAATTGAGATGTTTTCGATTGATGAAGTGTTTGATATAAATAGGTTTTTATGAGCGACAGATTTATGAATTAACAGAGCTACTCCTCCTCCTCTAGCATCTGTTCTGTCACTTCTATATAAATAATAATTTTTAAAAAAAGGTCTATGATTTTCTGAAAAAAATGTTTCATTCAAAGACGCTATTTTAATATTTTCTCTTTCAATTAGTATTTCAAATTGTTTTAATTTAGAAAAGTTTGAAATGCCATTAGCATTCAAGTGAAGCATTTTGAATTCGTTTAAATTATTAGTATAATCCATGGGCGTATTTTACCATTGACATTACAACTTTGATTTGTTGTACTTTTGAAGTGCACCTATGCAAATCATCCATAGCTGTAGTGAAAATATCAAAAAGCTCATCAATGCTAAATAAATCGTTGTTTGTTTTCAGCTGGTTAGCATATGTAGCTTTGCTGTTATTATTGATGTTATTGTTACAATTTGTGTTGTTACTTAAATTTGGGAAATCAACCTTTGATTGAAATGAAATATTTTGTTGTTGCCTGCTGTTGTTATGATTTTTGGAAGTTACTCTTGTTCTAGTTTCCAAATAGAGAGAACGTAACGGACAGTTGATGTCGTTTGCAGAGTGATCAGTTCTCTCTTTTCCATGTTTTTTACAATTAAAGCATGTAAAAACAGCTGGTCTTTTTTCATTTGTGTTAAACGGACACACACTTGTATGATGTTGTTCTGCACATATCATACACGCAGCACTACGATGACAATGTTCTCCGCCATGACCATACATTAAGCAGTTCCAGCACTGAGTTGGTTTATTTCTGGATCTAGATTTGTATTTTTTCCAAGAAACTATGATATTTGAAATTGTCCTTACATTTTTTAAGGCAGTAGGGTTAAAATTTTTACGAACAAATTGAACTTTGTAAACAGCATTGTTGTTCGAACTGAATTTGGTGACTATTTCAGCCACCGAAGAAGGCGATAGGTTGTAGTTTTTTAACTCTTCGGTGATGTCCTCAGAGTTTATGAGGGGTAAACCGTGTAGAAAGGTTGTGTATAACCTATTATCTTTGGAGCCATATGAATGAAACTCCATTTTACTCTCTTTAAGAATTTGCTTATAGCATTCGTACAATTCTTTAGTTGGAGCAAAAATTTTGGTACCAATTGAAGTACGTTTGAAAATACAATCTTTACCTAGTAGTTTTCGTATTTCTGCAAATGAGGCGTTGGCTTCTACAACTATAGGTGGAGGTTTGCGTTGTTTAATATCACTAATATTTGATGCAGGAGTTACGTCCATATCATTGAGGCCAGCAAGCAGGCTAAATCTGTTGCTGGAATAAAGGGAGTAAAAATTCACCAGCATCTAAAGCAAATAATGCTAAAATACCTAGTTGTTATTAAAAAAAAACAATGTAAATTTAGCAAAAAAAATTTTAATGTATTAATTTATTTAAAGCGAAAAACACAAAAATAACGTTTGATGTTGTATTTTTTGTGTGTAATATTTACATATACATACATACACATATTAAATAATACAAATAATATACATATATTCTATATACATATGTATATCCATAATAACTGCATGTTAGAAATAAATCGGTATATTATTTTATTTAAATAAAATTCTGCAATATATTGTTGTGGGGAAAATACATTTCTTTTGCATTAACAGAGTGTCACTTCATTTTGCTCAGCGTGACTAAGCCACAGTAGATGGCGCCACAATTTTTGTTCTAATTAGCTTTGCAATAGTTATTTCTATTTTAACATGAATGTCAATATTTTCAAATAGATATCATACAGAACAATGTTAAGAGTATACACCGGCTGGTCTTTTATTTCATACGTTTTTTCATTATTCTTTTACAAATATGAACATAAGTTTTGCATATTAACTTTTTGTTGTTTTTACCAAATAGAGTTACCGAGTTCATCAATGAGTTTTTTGCTTTCAAAACAGTTCTACATAGTTATATAGAATTATTATTCTGCTTTACCTACAAAATATATGATTGCGATTACATCTAATTTTTAAAAATTGTTTATAATTACTAAAGCATTATTATTCACATAAATACAAAATTGCACTTTTTAAATTTTCCATTCAAATTTTAGAAAATATCAATTCTAAACACTGGAACTAAAATTTCCAATTGTAAATTAGAAAATATTAATTGAATTTCAGAAAATCATATCAAAACGTCGGAAATAATAATTTTAAATTTTGAAGACATCAATTGCATCAAATTCCAAAAAAAAAAAACACCAAATATGTTTACAATTAAAATTGTATTCAGGAGAAATAACTTCTTTCAACGATAATCGAATCGTTAAAAAAAGAAAAGCAAAATTATCAGTAAAATTTTTAAACGATTTTCGCTATTGTTAAAATCAGCTAAACGAAAACCATTTTTGTGTTGTTTATTCAATCGATAAAAACTTAAATTTTTAGGTTGAAATGTCGTCATACATAAATAAAAATCATAAAATAGTGAAAATATTTTGCTTCTATTAAAAAACTTTTTTATATAAATAAAAAAATTAAATAGCATATTCAATTCATTATATCATTTTCAAATAAATAAACAGAAATATTAGTAAAAAAAATAGAGATATTAAACATAAAAATAAAATCATCCTGTCAAACACGAAGTAATATGTTTTTTTCTATTCTTCTTTGTGTTTTTCGCTTATTTTGACAGAGATGCCACTCCTTTACAATTTAAATAAATAGAAAAATAGATTTGTCGACTGTCGTTAAGATGTATGTACTTAGTGAATCACTTAATCCTTTGTGCAAACAACAATAGCTGTCGATATATTTTGCGGTTGTCGGATCGTTGAAGTTTACAGAATCGGACTACAGAAAACATTAATTTAAATTCAATGAATTTTAGAAAACCTCAAATGATATTTAAGAATTGCGAACATAAAAATTGTTACATAAATAAACGCAATTTGATGAGAATGTTATTTATATATAAATTTTCAGAAAATAAAGATAACAAATTATTTTATTTAAAATGTTTAGGAAATTTGGTTTTTTGCGTTTGGCATCCCTAATATGATTATTTATTATTATAAATTTATTCTCTATGTTTTCCAAATATGGCAATATTTTAATAAAAAAGTTGAGAGAGCTTTTTTTTGGTTATTATTTTGTTACTCCATCCGACCTAGATGGCCGCAATGACAAAATATTTCGCCAGTTAAAAGAAACTATACAGCCATCTTCAATTAGCACGATTTAATGCATACAGCCACCCTACACAACCATAACCTTTGCAATGGAGGTTAGGGCGAGCTATTTAATTAGCAAAAACTAAATTAAACGAGAAGTTATGTCATATAACCGGAAACGCATGCATATAGGAAACGCATGCATATTTTTCCAATATTTTGTTTACATTTATTATCAATACTCAAACCGAGGTGGAGGGTATTAAAGATTCGGCACAGCCGAATTTAACATTCTTACTTGTTTATATTACGAAATGAACTCTAGAGGTCGCTTACCCCCAAAGTTCAAGGACGTCACCACCAAACAAACCATAAATTCACAGACAAAAACCTACAGTTAAAAAAACGAAACTTGTGAACATGTAACATATAAACAAAAATTCGCTTAAGGTGCTATTACATGATGTGTTTTTATTTATGTACTGTCAAATTATCCCACAGCAAAAGTTGTGCACATCGTGTGATACATATGAAACATTGTTTATGTACAATACATGAGGAAAGTCACATGTACGTTTTTCAATTAGAACAGGTTCTATTTTTGCATGACAAACATATGAAAATACAACACTGCTTGTGGGGAAAGAAAAACAGAGTAAATTATAAAGATTAATATTGAAAGAAAAATAAATTGTTCAATATTAATTAACAATTAAAATATATATAACTTTTTTTTAACAATAAATTTTTGCAAATTCACAAATTAAATCAGCTGTTGCTTACATTTAGAGGTTATGTCATACGGAAATACATGTGCACGTGTGATAGCAAAAATTATGAATCGTATGTAAAAAATAATAAACCATTCTTTTGTTTTAGTTTTGAAATAAATGCCCGTAGTTTCGTTTTATTTTTGCATAGATGCAGAGATAATTAAAAATTTACATTAAATGCTTGTTTTAAATTAAAGCAATAAAAAGGAATTAATGTTGTAGTTAGAGGTTTAACTAGCCATTTGTAGTTTTGGCTTTACTTTCGACTTTCGCGTTTTAAGCCATCTACTATATATTACTTTTCATAAACTGGGCATACATTGTCATCATTTTGGGGACATCATGTTTAACAACGGTGGAAATCTACAAATACATTTTTTATTTCATACTTCTCTTACATTAAAATTTGTTTAAGGATTGATGGGCTTTTGTGGAATATGTAGGTTGCGCTACCAGTTCTTCTAATGGTTGGTCGTTCTCTCCTACTAATATTCATTTGCCTTCGAGCTGTTGAAAAAATAATGCACATATTTAATTAAATTAAAAACAAATTGTCATGATTCCCAACTCCCATCGGTCCATTAAAAACTTTTCCAGACAAAACGGAGTTGCCATGTCCGATCCCTGTCACGCTGGTAACTTTTTAATTTTTGTGTGGCAATGGCTCGTCGGGCTTGGGCGGGTGTTCGTTGCAGGTCACGGATATGGGGCACACCTAAATTTGTACCAGTGTACCTAGATTCCCAACTATAAAAATTATGTTGGGCTATCTACAAAAAAAGGTAAGTCACTGTCCAATGATGAAGGTTGAGATGGTAGTCCTTCAGGCACCCTCCCGGTATATACATTTAAATATAACGCCGTGAGTAAATAATGGCCTGTTGAAGTTTTCGATTTACTCCCTAATTTAACATTTCACCACCGAATACCTACCTTTCGTTCATTTGCCTCTATGCAGCCATTTCGCTATTACACATATTAATTTCAATTCAATAAAACAATTTTTATTCTTAAATAACGTCTAAACAATATTACAATCAGTTTAGGTGGTAGTCTTACGCTAATTTGAATAATACCTCAAATACTTCGCTATACTTCGATAGATAAGGCTCACATTATAGATCATATCCAAAGCGATTCAAAACTTTAGTTCACTGAACAACGGGTTGCTCAGTACCCAAAAAGGTGTAGTTTAACGGTTAACCCCAATAATATACCTACCTATAGCGCTATAAGATAAGGTATGGGCCATGTTGTTCAAGTTTTTACTTTAGTTTTATATAGATATCTAAATTCCCAAACGGGTCTGGCTTAATGCACTAAATTTATAAAGTTATGAGCCAATTTCCTTTGTACTGAGGTTTCAGATTTGACAAAAAAAAAACTATTGAATTCGCGTCTAGTGAACTAAGATCTCATGATCGATTGGCATATATATGTCAAAGCAACATTAGATATAAGCAAAAGTCAAAGCGCAAACTTAGATCTAGGCGGGAATGGTATAAAAGTAAGATGACTTAAACGGTAATATTAAATTTAACGGTAATCATAATTCATTGGTAAGTATATATTTAAATGTAAGGTTTATTTTCACAAGTAATATCAAATCTAATTGTAAGTATAATCGGACGGTACGTATAATTTCGACGGTAAGTGCATCATTAAAGTGTTTTTGATTTCAAAGGTATTTGGTGATTTTAAACATGATCATGCATGGGGTGACAAATTAAAAAGTCAGTGTAGAATTTCAATGTGATATTTAATTTAAAGGTAAATCTATATTGGATTACCGAAGGTAAGTATAAATCTAAAGGTAAGTGTAACTTTAAAAATAAGTGTAACTTTAAAAATAAGTGTAACTTTAAAAATAAGTGTAACTTTAAAAATAAGTGTAACTTTAAAAATAAGTGTAACTTTAAAAATAAGTGTACCTTTAAATGTAAGTGTAAGTATAAATTTAAGGGTAAGTATAATTTATAAAGGTAAGTGTAACTTTGAAAGTAAGTTCAAATTGAAATGTAATCTTAAAGTAACAGGTGGTATTAAATTTAAATGTAACATAAAATCACAAAGGTACGTTGGATGTAAATGTAATTTTGAATCGCAAAGGTAAATTCAAATTGAAATGGAATATTGCATAACAAAGGTAAGTAGAAATCCGAGGGTACTATCAAATTTTACGATGGTTGGTGGATTTAACCAAGATCGAAATTTTTATATGAATTTGTGAATCACCCGATAGGTGTGTATATATAAATTCAATATTAAATTAACTGGTAGTATTAAACTTAAATGTTATATTAAATTTACAGGTAAGTAGAGATCTGAGGGTAGTATTAAACTTTGCGATGTTTGGTAGATTTAACCGTGATCGAAATTTTTATATGAATTTGTGAATCACCCGATAGGTGTATATATATAAATTCAATATTAAATTAACTGGTAGTATTAAACTTAAAAGTTATATGAAAATACAAAGGTAAGTATAAATTTACAGGTAAGTAGAGATCTGAGGGTAATATTAAACTTTGCGATGTTTGGTAGATTTAACCGTGATCGAAATTTTTATATGAATTTGTGAATTCAACAGGTAGGTGTATATATATAAATTCAATATTAAATTAACTGGTAGTATTAAACTTAAAAGTTATATGAAAATACAAAGGTAAGTTTAAATGCAGATGTAAATTTGAATTGCAGAGGTAAATTCAGATTGAAATGTAATGTTGAATCACTACGGTAAGTATAAATTTAAGGGTAAGTATAATTTATAAAGGTAAGTGTAACTTTAAATGTAAGTATAAATTGAACTGTAAGTGTAGATTTATATACGATGTTACATTTTAATCGTAGTTGCAAATTTAAAATAAAGGTGAAAGTCAATTGAGTAGACTTTCGATTGTTACAACGTTAGATTCGATAATATATCGCGAATTAAATTTTCTTGGTGCAACCCGAAATACTTCGTGGTATTGGCTAACTGGGCTCTGATTCATCCCTTCCTTTCCCATATAGGGTGGCGAGAAAGGATCACGTGGTAGCGATTAACCGAAACTATTATATTTATACTAGATACGTCTTACTTATCTTGGAAATGGTTAGATGTTGCCTGTTTGTTCGGTGCGCAGTCGATGCAGGATGTGATGAATCTGAATGCGTGTTGACACTCCGCGGCATGGGTCAGTGTGTTGACTCAAAATTCTATTGCTGCTTACCGGATGGGCTGGATTCCGACGGGTAAAGTTGGGGCGTCTTTCTGTTTGGAACTCGCTTCTTGATTACCACCTGTGTCTGTTTTTCGTATGAGCTGGGCTCCGACGGATAAAGTTGGGGCGTCTTTCTGTTTGGAACTCGCTTTTTGAAAACCACCTGTGTCTGTTTTTCGTATGAGCTGGATTCCGACGGATAAAGATGAGTTAGGTGACGACAGCCGGTGTTAGTTGTTCGGGCAGAAAATTCCTTTATTTTTTTCTTTTTGAAGAGTCTGGATATTCCGAATAGATCACTGTTCAAAAAAAAAATCACTTTCCACACGCGTTGAAATGTCTGATCGGTCGGCCTTCGTTTTAAAGCGCTTGGGTTTTATCAAGCACTTTCCCTTCTTCTTGTCAAAGTACAAAATGAACGACGCCATTCATGCGCGTAGTCGCCATTTTTTTTACCCTCTTCATTTCCTTTCTTTCGCTTCTCTTTTTTTTTTTTAACTTGAAATTTTCTCCTCTGTCAAAACTTCTGTGTCTGTTTTCGTATGAGCTGGTCTCCGACGGATAAAGTTGGGGCGTCTTTCTGTTTGGAACTCGCTTTTTGAAAACCACCTGTGTCTGTTTTTCGTATGAGCTGGATTCCGACGGATAAAGATGAGTTAGGTGACGACAGCCGGTGTTAGTTGTTCGGGCAGAAAATTCCTTTATTTTTTTCTTTTTGAAGAGTCTGGATATTCCGAATAGATCACTTTTCAAAAAAAAAAATCACTTTCCACACGCGTTGAAATGTCTGATCGGTCGGCCTTCGTTTTAAAGCGCTTGGGTTTTATCAAGCACTTTCCCTTCTTCTTGTCAAAGTACAAAATGAACGACGCCATTCATGCGCGTAGTCGCCATTTTTTCCCTCTTCATTTCCTTTCTTTCGCTTCTCTTTTTTTTTCTTAACTTGAAATTTTCTCCTCTGTCAAAACTTCTGGAAACTTCTGACGAAAACGTGAGTGCTGCCAAATCAATTTTCTACCCTTCAGAGTGGTATTTGCTCTGTCGCTGGGTTACCCTTATGGCCTTGCCAGACCTGTAGCTTTTACTTAGTTACTTATGAAAATTTTTGAAAACGTACTCGAAATAGCACATACTCCCTTACGTGGTGGTCTTTCCGTTTATCATATTAGCAAATATTAGCAAATCATATTTGCAAATATGATATTTGCAAATATGATTTGCTAATATTTGCTAATATGATAAACGATTAGTCCTAAATCGAATACTATGCTTTCAGGTCTTTGGCGTGGAATACTCCTACAGGTTTCCCCTGTAAGTTTTCTATTTGGTATAGACAGTTACCAACAATTTTGGCAATCCGACCTTTTACAAATTTTCGACATAATTTCGCAGAGATTTGTTTGGCGAAGTCCGATAGTTGGAAGTTTCTGCGGAACACTTCCTGTCCTACTTTAAACTTAGTTGGGCGGCACCTGGTGTTATATTTCCTTGCGTTAGTCTCATATGCTTTATGTAAATTTTCCTTGATATTAGCACGTATTACTTCTAATAATTCATGTCGGTTTTTAAACCGGTTTTCTGGATCTTCCATCAAGCTTAGTTGTCTAGCTAGTTTATACGTTGACGCGTGTGTTATCATGTTATTACCGAGCAAAGCGAAGTAAGGCGTCACACCAATTGCAGTGTGAACCGATGACCTCAGTTCGCACTCGATCTCGCATAAGTGCAGGTCCCATTCTTGTTGGTTGGTGTCTAAATAAGAACGTATGGCGGCTAAAATCGATTGGTTCACCCGTTCTGACGCATTCGCTTGTGGAGCATAAACAGCGGTCCGTAGATGGTCAATACCAAAGCTATGGATTAGGTCTTTAAATTCGTTGCTTATAAACTGTTTTCCGTTACCTGAAACTACTGTCTCTGGGAAACCAAACTTATAGAAAACTTTCAGTAGAACGAACTTCGTTACATAATCTAACACAATAAAAATAAAACAATTGCCTCTTTTCGAGCGTACATATGGACCTAGAAAATCGATGTGAATCCTTTGGAAAGGACGGGAGGCATTCACCTCTTTCCCCATTGGTGGTTTTAAGACTTGGTTCGAAGGTTTGGATTCCTTACAAATTGCACAGTTATTGATAAAGTTTCTGATTTGAATATTCATGTGAGGCCAATTCATATATTCGCGAATTCTACGAATCGTCTTGCCTATTCCGCCGTGTGCAACTTTTGGTGGCTCGTGCGCGTTTCTAATTACGGTTTCGGTTAAGGTATTCGGTACCCACAATTTCCAAGAGTGGTCTTCCTGTAGAATATCTCCGTTATAAAAATTTGTTCGCCTATACACGAAATTATCGATAACGCGGATATCGGGTAAACTCGAACTCTCGTTTCGCACGGTTTCAATCAACATCAGGTAGTCTTCAGATTGGAATTCGTCACTTTTCATGTCAATTAACTGTTCACCTTCGATATTGTCCAACGCGTAACGTGACAGCGTGTCAGGCACGATATTTTGTGTTCCTTTTCGGTGTCTGATTTCGAAACTGAAGCCTTGAAGTTGAAGACTCCAACGAGCTAATCTGCCACTAAAATCTTTTTGTGACATTAGCCACTTAAGACTAGAGTGATCCGTTATCACTACAAAATTCATGAGTTCTATGTAGGGTCTAAAACGAGTTATGGCTGCCACTATTGCCAAGCATTCTCGCTCAGTGACCGAGTAATTCCGCTGTGCCGGCGTGAGTTTCTTCGAGAAATAGGCTATAGGGTATTCTCCCCCTTCGTCTGCCTCTTGAAAAAGCACCGCTCCAATTCCTACATCGGAAGCGTCACATTGAACGTAAAAACATTTTTCAAAATTAGGTTGCGTTAAAACAGGTGATGAAATTAAACAAGATTTTAAATTGTCGAAAGCTACTTTAGCTAGATCTGAGAATTGAAATTTCTTTCCCTTCTTTAAAGTTTCACAAACGGGTGCTGTGATGCTGGCGTAATCATGGATGAAACGCCTATACCATCCAGTGGTTCCCATAAAACCACGTACTTGTTTCGAAGTTGTAGGGTAAGTCATATTCATGATAGCCTGTATTTTGTCTGGATCAGGTTTCACTGAACCTTAACAACAATATATCCTAAGTATTTCAACTCTTTACAACAAAATTTAGATTTGCTTACATTGATAGTCAAACCGACGTTATTTAGACACATCGCGACTTCTTTTAAGTACTCTACATGGTCCGCAAAATGGGAAGCTACCACTAGCAAGTCTTCAAGGTAAACAAACAATCTATCTCGCAGTCGCCCTGGAATCACCTTGTCCATTAACCGGCATAACGTTTGGACTGCATTGCATAACCCAAAAGGCATGACCGTAAATTGGTACAATGGTCTTCTAGGCACTGTAAAGGCTGTTTTTTCACGACTTGACTCCGCTAGTGGAATCTGCCAAAATGAGTCTTTCAAGTCGACACTGGAAATGAAGTGGGTGTCCCCCAAAAGACTCAGAAGTCCTTCAATATGCGGAAGTGCATATGCGTCTTTCACTGTGACGTTATTGAGTCGACGAGCGTCCAGGCACAATCGAACCTTTTCTCCTTTTTGTACGAGAGCCATTCGATTATTCCATGGACTCTCGCTAGGCTCAATGACACCCAGTGACATCATTCTATCCAGTTCCGCATACATCAGTCTCTGAACGGCTGGCGAGACGGGATAGTGTCTTTCTTTCACCGGGACTGCGGTTCCGGTATCTATAACGTGAGTTTCTAAACTTGTCTTTCCTAGACCTTTACGAGTAAAACATGGAAAATTTTGAATAACGTTTCTTAACACGGTTTGCTGTTTGGCATCAAGCTGATGCATACGGGGAAAAATATTTTCCGAGTCTTCATCCAAGTGAACGTCATTGGTGCATAAGCTATTAATCTCAAAACGTATGAGCTTGAAAATTTTCATGAAATCTACCCCCAGGAAGAGTTTGTGCTTTAACGAAGGAACTAAGTAAAAATCTATCTTTGCCGAACGGCCGTTAAAATTTATCAAAGACCTAACCCGCCCTATAATAGGGTTCTCCCTACTATCCGCTGTTCTTATCTTCGACCTATACGGATGGATAATCAATTGGGCCTTTTCAACGAAATCTAAGCATCCTTCCCCGAGGCATGAAACGGTGCCTCCGCTTTCCATTAGTCCTTGTATTGCTGCTCCGTTTATCTCGATGGTTGTATATATCCTGGTATCTTCTTCTTCAATTAGATTAGCTGAGGCGATTTCTTTTCGAAGTTTTCTTTTGGCATATCGCTGTCTGGTTTTGATAATTTTCTCCGGTATTCCTCCAAAAATTCTACTTTTAGCTTCCTCGTATTCCTGCATCCTCACATGCCATGGTTTTTTTTACTGGAATTTCGAAATTTGTTGATGCTGCTGAAATAGTCTCTTGTTTTGTTTTTTTGTAAAATTGACTTAATTTGATTTTCTAAACTTGGTTCTACTAATGTTGACTCACAACAGGTAGCATCGGAAGCATTTGATAAATTCGTAATGTCTGATGGAATGACTGGGAAATCTACGGGGCTTACTGTTGTAGTGGTTGCTGATAATGGGTTGACGTGATCTTGGAACGGGCTTCCAACCCTACACGAGCTCCGTTCGTTCCCCGGTTTCCCTGACAGACTGGACATCTGGGTGTAACAGTGTTGTCGTACCCGCATTTATAACAAATAGCCTTCTTCTTTCTGATGGACAGTCCATGAACGTATGACCCTCTTCTTTGCAGTTCCAGCAGGCTAGTTTACGCTTTTCAGTTACCGCATGCGCTGCTAATGGTGTTCCCTCTCTCGGCAATTCCAAATCACATTCGTGTATTTGCTTCGTTGGTACCTAGCATTAAAGGATCTTTGGTTGTTGAGCATATTTTCTGCTCTCCTTCCTTCCGTTCGAAAATGTGCTAAACCAAACGGCCTTACTGCAAAAAGAAGTTGCGTTATCGCCGGCTTAAGGTTTCCTTTCATGATGTCGACTAAATCTTGTTCCTTAATTGGATTTGTTTGTTGGTTTCTTGGATGTACTACTGCGTTACAAAAATCATCAAATGGCTCATTATGTAGTTGCCGTCTATCTAGAATTTTCCGTTGTATATCAAAATCGCTTTCGTACCTATGAAAATATTTCACCAAAGCATTTTTCAGAGTTGGCCAATCATTAATATTGTTGTTCATTCTTCGGTAGTCCCATAACCAATCAAGAGCTGATCCGCTAAGAAAATGGTGAAAATTTCTGATGACCTCTACCCAAGGACATGAAAAATCGGCCTGGAGAGTCTCTACTCTGAAAACAAAATCCTCTACACTAGGCGTTTTTGACGTCCCATCGAACTTCAATCCCCATTTGTCAATCCTACGCGAAGACTCAAAAGCGTGATGGTTTTGGTTCTGTTGACTAAGCTGGTGTTGCCAATTGTCGAACAACGGACCCTGTTGTTGATTAACCTGAGGAGGCGGAATATTGAATCTTGGTATTTGCTGTTGAGTTACCGGTATGTTTTGATTCCAACCCGGAGGTAATTATTGACTAATCATCCTCTGCGGTGGATTATTGAATACTGGACCGTAATGATGATCCCGGGTTTGATAAGGTGTATTCCAATGCTGGATATGGTATGATGGTTGTGCTGGCTGGTGTGCTGCCTGTTGACCCGATGGCTGGTTATTCGTTGGGATTCTTGGTCCATTAAAGCTTTGTGGTGCCGTGTTTGCACGATGATGTGGACTGCCCTGTTGTGACATTGCCCTTATCGTAGCCTGTACAATGCTGGGTACTGACGCTTCTATCCTCGCATCAACTGCACGCATCACCTCTATTTGTCTTAATCCTGTATTTGCTCTCTTACGTTCCTGCTTAATTTCCTCTCTGATTGTGGGACTTTCTCATAGTTGACGAAATTCCTCTCTTACTCCTCTCGCGGTTATA
Source organism: Cordilura impudica (assembly GCA_963682025.1). NCBI lineage: Eukaryota > Metazoa > Arthropoda > Insecta > Diptera > Scathophagidae > Cordilura > Cordilura impudica. The sequence continues at coordinate 224,669,129 of OY821517.1, read as the reverse complement.
CTGCTATATTCGGGCGATGGTATGGTGGTGTTTGCTGACGAATTCCCTTCACTATCTCTGGACTCATCTAAAACTCCTCGGATTGTCGTATCCATGTTATTGCCGGCAAGCGTAGTAATTCCCACTGGTCGTGACGTTGACGACTCTGCCGCTGGATTAACAACCGATAAACGCTGTACTTGAGCGGTCGTCATGATGGTTTGAGCTACGGTTGAAGTTGTAGTAGCGATAGTTGTATTTCCTGTTTCCATGGTTTTTGTTTCTAACCCACTTCGGGTTGTTACCATAACCGGTGGTCAAAATCGAGAGAAATGTTCGTATCTCTATGCTAACACTGAGAAAATCAGCGTGAATTTTAGATGAATGATATATTGGAGCTTTCAAATTGGTATTGTAAGTAAAATTACTCAAAACGGGACTCCATGTAATGTAGTTCGAACGAGAGACCAGACAATGCTTGGAACTAATTGAGCTAAATACGACTGTTCTGTAGACTTTTGTTTTAATAAAATTGCAGGACCATTTACGTCCATATGCACATGGTTATAAAAAGGGTACGTCAATATGAACGTGGTGATAAATAAGGTGCGTCAATATGAACGTGGTTATACAAAAAGGTACGTCAATATGAACGTGGTTATACAAAAAGGTACGTCAATATGAACGTGGTTATACAAAAAGGTACGTCAATATGAACGTGGTTATAAATAAGGTACTCGTTGATAATAGCGAGATTCCTAAAAATATTGTCGAAAGTCTACAGAAACTGTTAATGAAAATATGAAAATATTTCGGGATGTGAGCGGAAAGTTGTTGAACGAGTTTTATGGGAAAAATTAAATAAAAACAGATTTTAAAATTTAAAATCAAAAATATCCCGAAGGATGTTTGTTTACCTCTTAATTTTGTCGAGATAAACCCTTACGCAGAGGTAGCTGTCTCTCCTTGGAATTCCCAAATAAATATTCTAAAGAAATTTCTATATATATACATATCTACGAACAAAACTACTTAGATATGACTATATAGGAGAATCAGCTAAGGAGACACTTCTATGTCTTACGGAGGAGGCACGTTTTCCGTACAGTAACCAGTGAAGGTTGACCCCCGATTACCCCGACCTTTACGAATTCTAGGGTTCGCCAGAACAAGCCAGTCCCCCCTGTATGAATTCTCACAGTACAGAATAATCGGACTGTGAACGCCCTGTGCGCTCGTGACAAACTGATTCAATTGACCAACCCTAATCCCGTCCCTGGATCGGATAAAAAGGCGAAGGAATTGACTCTTCCTCTGTTTGGCAACAATTCCAAACTCGGAAAAGATTTAAACTAAAAATTAAGAAACAAAATTAAAATTGGGTATCCGAGTTACGGTTAATTAATTTGAAGGTTATGGGTGTGAACGTATAAGGATAACAATGTTCAATTGGTTTGTCTTGGTAGTATCGGTTCGATAAATAATGAAATTGGGATTGATTTTACTTTAGGATAATGAATTTAGCAGCTGGAATTTTATTACTTTCAAGCTACTATGTAATTGTCTAATGCCTGGAATTTAATTTTGAATTAGCGACTCGGAAAGCTATTTATGTAAAAACTGTTGAAAGTATGAATATTACTTCATTGACCTGGTTGTTTCAGTCCATCTCCGAATTCGGATACAAATTGTCCAGAGTGAACAACTTGGTATTTCTGGAATTCGGTTGCAGCGAACATCCGCTATTGCAATTAGAACTGAACTGGACCATTTTTCGAAATGTGGTCAACTATTATGGCTCCAAGTATTGGTAAAACCATCGATATGAAAACTCTAATACAAAAATAAGTACTCAAAGTAAGAAACGAATTATAGAATGACTTGATAACCAACACCGAAATCAATTCAATCAATCACTGTGATACCAAAGTTCACTAATCACCCTACAATGATTATTCAAAATCTGAATATCACCGTAAGATGATAAAACAAATCAAAATCAAAAATGATAAAATCAAAATGGTAATAAGATAAAAGTAGATAACTTTGCTAATCACCGTCAATTATAAGGAACAGATATATAAGCAGAAATTATAATCCAAAATTAATCAAGCACCATAATCACTAGGTGAAAGCTTGGTCAAATTCGAGGTAAAAATCAAATCAAAAGAATCCGTGGTTAATCAATACGATTGTTTTCATTTGCATTGAATGATTGCCATCAAAATGATCAACCCTAAATATGAATGATTGACCAACCTCACATCCAAATAAAAGCAAAATTTAATATCAAAATAATAACCAAAAACCCAAAAATTATAACAAAAATAAAACTCAAAAATATCTAATGATCCAAAACAATACTAATGTCAAAATGATGAACCAAAAGTCCAAAATAAAAAATTTTAGTAAGATCAAAATAAAAGCAAAACTGAAAGTCTAAGACAAATCAAAATAATAAACGAAAAATCATAAAGAATCAATAAAAAATAAATAAAATTATAAACACAATAGAATGAAAAATCAACTGAAATTGATTTACTAAAGGTTATGGTAACCCTGAACTTAGAAAGTTAAATTGTGATAAAGCTCTTAAAAAAAATAATAAAATTAAAATAATTATCAGTTTCAAAATAGATAGGACTATTAAAAACTGTTGAAATTAATAATTTATATTAGTGAAAAGTGAAGTTTTATAAAATAAACAAATATTTGAAGTTAAAAAAAAAAAATAACCAGTCAGTAATGGCTGAATGCAAAAAATGCAAAACATCAATTCCTGGTGAAACCGGGATTAGATGTATGGGAGTGTGTGATAAAATTTATCATAGTTCAAATAAATGTTCCGGTATCGACCAATATTCATTAAAAATACTTGAAGGGAATAATTTTATACGTTTTGTTTGTGAGGACTGTATGCAGTACATACATAATGTTGATATGGTTGTAAAAGAAATATATGAAGATGTGCACAAAAATAAACAAAATTTAGTGGACTATAAACATGAATTTGGTTCGTCATTGAAAAAAAAACGAAGACGAAATTAAAAAATTGTTGGAAGCTATTGAAACGCGTTATGAAATAAGGATGAAGAAAATTGAGAAAGTTCAGAAATCATTTGAGAAAAATGTTGAGGAAATTAAAAATTTATATAGCTACATAAATGAATTTAAGGACAACAACAAAATAATGTGCAAATCAATTGAGGAAAAAAATGTAGTAATGTGCAATGAAATAAAAAAGTGATCAAAGACACAAGTGAAAAACAAACAAAAATGTCATACTTAGAGGCGGTTAAAAACAATGCTGTGTTGCCAGATTTAAATAAACAATTACCACTAATAGTTAAGCCCAAAGAAAAACAAGGAGTTGAAAAAACAAAAGAAGAGTTAAATAATAAGGTCGACCCGGTGAACTTAAAAATAATAAGAGTAGAAAATCGAAGAAATGGAACAGTTGTAATACAAAGTGAAAATGACGAGGAACGAGAAAAAATTAGAAGCGCAATACAAAATGAATTAAATGACGGATATGAAATTAAGGTGCCCAGTCCAACTAAATTAAAAGTGAAAATAATAGACATGACTTTTGAATACAAAGAATCTGAAATAATTGAAAAATTAAAGAAACAAAACAGAATTATAAATAATAGTAAATTAGAAATTATAGAAAGATACCAATATAAAAGAAACAAAACACTATATGGCATAAAATTAATTGCGGATAATGAAACATACAATAAATTGATCAAAGAGAAAAAGGTAAATATAGGATGGGAAAGATGTAGGGTTTTTGATGGAACGGAAATAATACAATGTCTTAAATGTAAGGGATATAATCATCTTGCAAGAGAATGCAGAAACCAAGAGGTGTGTTTAAAATGCCATGGCAATCATAAGACTAAAGAGTGTGATAAAGAGCAGATCATAAAATGTATTAATTGTGTGCGAATGAACATTAAACTAAACATGGGATTAGACGAAAATCACCTAACCAATAACAAAGAGTGTCAAGTTTATCAAAATAAACTTAATATGAAAAAGAAGAGAACTGGTTTAGTAATGTAACAATTAAAGAATATCCGTGGACTATACACAAACGTACAAGGCTTAATTAATAATATTAATCAGGTGGAAGTAATTGCTGCAACGGAAAACCTCGAATTTATTATTTTATCGGAGACACATTTAACCAAGGATATTGAAGACGGTGAAATAATGATAGCAGACTTTGACCACATAGCGTCTTTGTCTAACTCTTCACGGACTGGAGGTGTAATTATATACTTTAAAAGATCATGGAGAATGACAAAAATATTCGAGAAAGTTGAAAATTTCAAGTATTGGATATTAGTTTGCTTAGCAGAATATGGTAACACACGTTTGTTAATTGCAGCAGTATATAGATCACCGAGCAGTACGGAGGCCGAATTTTGCGAAGTTTTTGATGAAATATTAGATGAAATCTGTGATAACAACTATGATATAATAATATGTGGAGACTTTAATATAGATTGGTCGCAAAATGTTTTTTATAAGAATAGAATTGAAAGCAGTTTAAATGATAATGGATTGAAACAAATCGTAAACAATTATACACGGGTAACAAAACATTCCAATACTATAATTGATTATGTTATAACAAATAGCCATAATGTGACGGTAGAAAATATTTGCAATAATAATATAGCAGATCACGAATCTTTGTACATAAATATTGAAAATAAATACATTAGTCAAAAGGAAACAAATATTAAGACTCAAGATATATTTAAATACAATAAGAATTTATTCAACAGACAATTATATGCAATATTAAAGTATAACATAGATAATGGTGTAAATGAAAACGCAGTAGTGTTGGATAAATCTCTTGAAGAAGTGATCAAAAAATTTACTAATAAGAAGACAATACAACATACAAATGGTGCAAATAAGTGGTTTAGTAATGAACTTTGTGTATTAAAAAGAGAAAAAATTATAAAACAGCAAATCGCAAGGTATGAGAACACTGACGAAGCGTGGTCAAATTATAGATCGATAAGAAATGTATATAAAGTAAAAATTGAAAATGAGAAAAACAAATACATAAATAATAAAATAGATAACGCAAAAGATCAAAAACAAATGTGGAAAGAAATAAAAACCTAGTATTTAAAAAGAAACAACCTGTGATAAAAAATGTGATATTTAACCATATAGAATATAATGATAACAATCAGATAGCTAGGCATTTTAACAATTATTTTGTCAGTAGTATTAGATCTATAAGAGAATCGATTGAGAAAATGCAATACGTTAACAACATAAAACCAATAACACACAAATTCAAATTTCGCGCAATAACGAATTTAGAATTTAGGGCCATAATAATGCAACTAAATAATAAACCAGACTATAACAAAATATCGAGAAAAATTATAATTGATAATTGGAACATAACGGGAAATATTTTGTTAAGTATAATAAATAATTCTTTAAAATATGGAGAGTTTCCGGAAAATTGGAAGGAAACAATGATAACACCAATTGAGAAGATAGCAAACACAAAGAAATGTGAAGAATATCGTCCGATAAATACATTAAAAACGTGTGAAAAGATTTTAGAAAAAGTGGTAAAAATACAATTAGAAAATTATATTGAGAAATACTCGTTGTTATCAAAATATCAATCTGGGTTCAGAAAAAAATTTTCGTATGAAACCGCAGTTAATTATGTGATAAATCAGTGGAAGAAAATAGAAAAACATAATAAAATAATGGCAATTTTTTTGGACTTTAAAAGAGCATTTGAGACCATAGACAGGGAAATAATGTTAAAGAAACTTTATATGTACGGAGTACAGAACACCGAGCTAAAATGGTTTAAATCATATTTAACGAATAGGAAACCCATTACAAAGGTTAATGGTATAAAATCCATTTCAGTTGAAAATGAGTTCGGTGTTCCGCAGGGATCAATATTGGGTGCACTATTATTTAGTATATATATAAATGATATGCCTAACATATTAAAAAAATGTGAAATTATTTTATATGCGGATGATACTCTCATATACACGGAGAGATAACGAGAACCAATGCCAAAACAATATGACACAGGATATAAAGAATATTAATATATGGTTAAAAATGAATAAACTGAAACTAAATGAACAGAAAACAAAAATAATAGAAATAAATATGACTAGCAATGCAAACTTTATAATAAATGGTGAAATAATAGAAAAAGTGAGACAAATAAAATACCTTGGTTTCATTATTGATAAAGAACTAAAATTCAACGATCACATAGAGTATGTATATTTGTGAGAAAATCGGTAAAAAAAATTGGTTGTTTCAAAAGAATTAGGAATAAAATATCACCAATGACAGCAATAAATATATATAATACCATGATAAAACCACACTTGGAATATGGTTCGACAATTATATATACATGTTGTAGAGCAGCACAACTGGACAGACTACAAAAATTGCAAAATAAGGCAATGCGGACAATTCTAAGATGCAACAGGTATACACCAATAGCTATAATGTTAGATGCACTCAAGTGGATGAGTATAAAGCAAAGATTGGAATTAAATACTTTAATGTTTATACAAAAAATAAGAAATGGTAATGCGCCAGAATATTTAAGCGAGCAACTAAATTATGTAGGAGATGTACAGCCGTATAGACTAAGAAATGCTGAAAATTTTAGAATACAACGAGTCGCCACAACGGCAATGCAGATATCACTTTTCTACAAAGGACTTAAATTATATAACTTAATTCCAAATAATATAAAAAATGAGAGAAATAAATGTGTCTTTAGAAGAGATTGTGTAAAATTTATAAGAAATAATGTGTTTTTATAGAGCTAACATTGAAAATTAAACTATTTATGAAATATGTAAACATTGTGAACATTAAAAGTATTAAAAATACTGATAAATAAAATTAATAAATAATTCCAAAAACATAGTTCATACAGCTTATGCTGCAACAGAGCTTATCCCGTGGTTCGTACCAGGGATGAGTAACCTCTAGCATATGTGGACCTATGCAGGGTGGATTTATTTCTATTATTATTATTATTATTATTATTATTAAAGTCAGAAACTTCTATTATGATACATAATGTGGGTTAGTATTGAAAAGAAATTAACAATTTTTACCTTTAAATCTGGGATAGCTGAAATTTTCTTAGAATTTAAATGAATTATTGTTATGGTTGGCTGAACTAGGCAAGGTATTCGGTTGGTGAACCAAAAGTTTATTTGAAAAATGACTTAAGATGTTGTCCTTAATCTCGAGTAGGGTTGGCATACGTCTAATATTTTATCCGTTGGTTTCAAGATTGCCCAAGACCCGGGCCAGGTTAGTTCTGATAATCGTTTAAATATAGTTGCTTGATAAAACTAATTAACTTGACTTTACCGTACTTACTCTATACGTTCGCCAGAATTTGCTAAAATTGTCGCATTTAGAATGTCTAATCTAGACTACTAAGACTTACAAAATTACTTCCTACGCTGAATCTGCCATGTTGCTAACGAGTTCTTAAAAAAAAATTTTTTTCCACTTCTCGTGTCTCACTATCCTGATTACAACTATCGGATGAACCGCCCTTCACTTGTTCTATCTCCTGATATTAAACTCAAATGCCACTTACTACTCTCCAATTATTCTTGTTTTTTCGAGCCTCACGTTGGGCGCCATATTCCCAACTCCCATCGGTCCTTTAAAAACTTTTCCAGACAAAACGGAGTTGCCATGTCCGATCCCTGTCACGCTGGTAACTTTTTAATTTTTGTGTGGCTATGGCTCGTCGGGCTTGGGCGGGTGTTCGTTGCAGGTCACGGATATGGGGCACAGCTAAATTTGTACCAGTGTACCTAGATTCCCAACTATAAAAATTATGTTGGGCTATCTACAAAAAAAGGTAAGTCACTGTCCAATGATGAAGGTTGAGATGGTAGTCCTTCAGGCACCCTCCCGGTATATACATTTAAATATAACGCCGTGAGTAAATAATGGCCTGTTGAAGTTTTCGATTTACTCCCTAATTTAACATTTCACCACCGAATACCTACCTTTCGTTCATTTGCCTCTATGCAGCCATTTCGCTATTACACATATTAATTTCAATTCAATAAAACAATTTTTATTCTTAAATAACGTCTAAACAATATTACAATCAGTTTAGGTGGTAGTCTTACGTTAATTTGAATAATACCTCAAATACTTCGCTATACTTCGATAGATAAGGCTCACATTATAGATCATATTCAAAGCGATTCAAAACCTTAGTTCACTGAACAACGGGTTGCTCAGTACCCAAAAAGGTGTAATTTAACGGTTGACCCCAATAATATGCCTACCTATAGCGCTATAAGATAAGGTATGGGCCATGTTGTTCAAGTTTTTACTTTAGTTTTATATAGATATCTAAATTCCCAAATGGGTCTGGCTTAATGCACTAAATTTATAAAGTTATGAGCCAATTTCCTTTGTACTGAGGTTTCAGATTTTACAAAAAAAACTATTGAATTCGCGTCTAGTGAACTAAGATCTCATGATCGATTGGCATACATATGTCAAAGCAACATTAGATATAAGCGAAAGTCAAAGCGCAAACTTAGATCTAGGCGGGAATGGTATATATAAAAGTAAGACGACTTCAACGGTAATATTAAATTTAACGGTAATCATAATTCAATGGTAAGTATATATTTAAATGTAAGGTTTATTTTCACAAGTAATATCAAATCTAAGGGTAAGTATAATCGGACGGTACTTATAATTTCGACGGTAAGTGTATTATTAAAGTGTTTTTGATTTCAAAGGTATTTGGTGATTTTAAACATGATCATGCATGGGGTGGTAAATTAAAAAGTCAGTGTAGAATTTCAATGTGATATTTAATTTAAAGGTAAATCTATATTGGATTACCGAAGGTAAGTATAAATCTAAAGGTAAGTGTAACTTTAAAAATAAGTGTAACTTTAAAAATAAGTGTAACTTTCAAAATAAGTGTAACTTTAAAAATAAGTGTAACTTAAAAAATAAGTGTAACTTTAAAAATAAGTGTAACTTTAAAAATAAGTGTACCTTTAAAGCTAAGTGTAACTTTAAAGGTAAGTGTAACTTTGAAAGTAAGTTCAAATTGAAATGTAATCTTAAAGTAACAGGTGGTATTAAATTTAAATGTAACATAAAATCACAAAGGTACGTTGTATGTAAATGTAATTTTGAATCGCAAATTGAAATGGAATATTGCATTACAAAGGTAAGTAGAAATCCGAGGGTACTATCAAATTTTACGATGGTTGGTGGATTTAACCAAGATCGAAATTTTTATATGAATTTGTGAATCACCCGATAGGTGTATATATATAAATTCAATATTAAATTAACTGGTAGTATTAAACTTAAATGTTATATTAAATTACAAAGGTAAGTATAAATTTACAGGTAAGTAGAGATCTGAGGGTAATATTAAACTTTGCGATGTTTGGTAGATTTAACCGTGATCGAAATTTTTATATGAATTTGTGAATCACCCGATAGGTATATATATATAAATTCAATATTAAATTAACTGGTAGTATTAAACTTAAAAGTTATATGAAAATACAAAGGTAAGTATAAATTTACAGGTAAGTAGAGATCTGAGGGTAATATTAAACTTTGCGATGTTTGGTAGATTTAACCGTGATCGAAATTTTTATATGAATTTGTGAATTCAACAGATAGGTGTATATACATATATAAATTCAATATTAAATTAACTGGTAGTATTAAACTTAAAAGTTATATGAAAATACAAAGGTAAGTTTAAATGCAGATGTAAATTTGAATTGCAGAGGTAAATTCAGATTGAAATGTAATGTTGAATCACTACGGTAAGTCTAAATTTAAGGGTAAGTATAATTTTTAAAGGTAAGTGTAACTTTAAATGTAAGTATAAATTGAACTGTAATTGTAGATTTATATACGATGTTACATTTTAATCGTAGTTGCAAATTAAAAATAAAGGTGAAAGTCAATTGAGTAGACTTTAGATTGTTACAACGTTAGATTCGATAATATATCGCGAATTAAATTTTCTTGGTGCAACCCGAAATACCTCGTGGTATTGGCTAACTGGGCTCTGATTCATCCCTTCCTTTCCCATATAGGGTGGCGAGAAAGGATCACGTGGTAGCGATTAACCGAAACTATTATATTTATACTAGATACGTCTTACTTATCTTGGAAATGGTTAGATGTTGCCTGTTTGTTCGGTGCGCAGTCGATGCAGGATGTGATGAATCTGAATGCGTGTTAACACTCCGCGGAATGTGTCAGTGTGTTGACTCAAAATACTATTGCTGCTTACCGGATGGGCTGGATTCCGACGGATAAAGTTGGGGCGTTTTCTGTTTGGAACTCGCTTCTTGATTACCACCTGTGTCTGTTTTTCGTATGAGCTGGGTTCCGACGGATAAAGTTGGGGCGTCTTTCTGTTGGGAACTCGCTTCTTGAAAACCACCTGTGTCTGTTTTTCGTACTGGATTCCGACGGATAAAGATGAGTTAGGTGACGACAGCCGGTGTTAGTTGTTCGGGCAGAAAATTCCTTTATTTTTTTCTTTTTGAAGAGTCTGGATATTCCGAATAGATCACTGTTCAAAAAAAAAATCACTTTCCACACGCGTTGAAATGTCTGATCGGTCGGCCTTCGTTTTAAAGCGCTTGGGTTTTATCAAGCACTTTCCCTTCTTCTTGTCAAAGTACAATATGAACGACGTTTTAAAAATTAGACGCTACCAAGCTCGCCATTCATGCGCCTAGTCGCCATTTTTTTTCCTCTTCATTTCCTTTCTTTCGCTTCGCTTTTTTTTTCTTAACTTGAAATTTTCTCATCTGTCAAAACTTCTGGAAACTTCTGACGAAAACGTGAGTGCTGCCAAATCAATTTTCTACCCTTCAGAGTGGTGGGTTACCCTTATGGCCTTGCCAGACCTGTAGCTTTTACTTAGTTACTTATGAAAATTTTTGAAAACGTACTCGAAATAGCACAAAATCCACTCTGACCATACCGCCAATTGCACCAACTTACATTTTTCTATTCGTATTGATTTGGTTGCTTCTATTGTTTACTTTTATCAAAATTGAATCCTCCATTAACTTCATTCCTAGGTGTACAAGTCCGTCTACTTATAGGAATAAAAAAGTATAGAATTAATATTTTATTTATGAAGCTAACGGTATAGTACCCAATGTGATGGGAATATTACCAGACAAATTACGATGAGAAGCACTGACACGCACTCTACATGTAAGTCATAATCTAAAGCAGTAATACAATACCACAATTCAACTTGCGAAAAGTTTCGTCACCAGCGACTGGACCAATGGTTAGCTTAGCTATAGTAATTAGTGATTCCTTCCTTTCGGCCCTGGGTTTAGTAGTGTTGTATGTAATTGTCTTACTTAAAACAAATTTTTACAAGCATCAGCAAAACCCTCCAAAAAGTCACTCAAAACCTTAGAATTGGCTCTTGTCTCATCCTTTTTCAACTCGGCCAACTTTTTATGTTGTTTGCGTTCCTTTTTCGATAAACTCAATAAACGTTGACGATGAGCCTCCAACTTCTTTTGTTTCAATTCATTATCTTTCTCTGCATCTACATTAACATTTTTTATCTTCAAAGCCCACAAACAAGTTATACATTTCAAGTTGAAATTGTTGTTTTTGGCGTTGATTAAATGATTAATGCGACGTACATGTTATGAAAAGTCATGTCAAGCTTTTTATCATTGGCAAACACAAAACGGAAACAATTCTTAATATCATCATGTTTACTTTCATCATCATCAGCAGCATGTTTACTTTTCGTTGTTTTGTGCCTCTTTTCGACTGCAAAAATTTGGAATCTTCTCCATCCAACATGTCGACTACATTATCCAGCATCTCATCTTCATATTGTTCATCATCGTTGTTTTGCTTCTTCCTTTTTGGCCGCCTTTTGTTGTGCCAGCAATAGTAATTTTTGCCTTTTTCCTTCGGCCCTGGCTTGAGTAGTCCTGAATGTAATTGTCATACGTAAAACAAATCACAATCTATGGGTTTTAATATTCACCTTTTATATTTTTATATCAAAACAGAAAATACGATATTATTGGTTTTTAAATGTTTATCATAATAGCAAATACTCACTATTTTTTCTATTATTATTGTTGTTTATTCTGGTTGCAAACATGTGTAGCTGTTCACTTGCACACATTATATTTTGTATACTTTATTTTTAATCTCTTTCTTAAAGTCCTTGTATCAAATATAAGAAAAAAAAAAGTAAACAAAGCCATACGGTTCGAGATTACTTTTTTGACAGCTGTCAAGTTGTCACGACTGTGTTAGGCTGTGGTTCTAACATACAATTTTGAATATGTACTTTGTTTAGAGAAAACCCCACCGCAACAAAAGACTGCCAAGACGTCATCTTATTGGAAATAATACCATAAATGTACTTAATCATGTCAAATATCTCCGAGTTGTCTTGGACAAAAAGCTTACTTTTAAACAAAAATTTATGGCTACGTGCCGAAAAGCTATAAAGTCATTTAAATAATTATGGCCACTACTAAATAGAAGGTCATTTCTAAACCCCAAAAACAAAAATCTTCAAAAGTGTTATAAGGACAATATTAACATACCCGTGTCCTATTTGGAGTGACGCTGCCAACTTCCACCTAAAACGCTTACAAATTATACAAAACAAATGTCTTAAAATGATAAATAAAAAGCCCTGGAGGTATCCTACAAATCTTCATGAAGAAACAGGTTATGAAAAAATTATCGATTTCATAACAAGGATTAATAACAATTACTTTGCCAAAATTGAAAATTCCTCTTACCCACTGATAACAGAATGTAGAGAAATAACGTAAAATAAAAAAGAATCACCAAATCGAAAATTATATGCTTATAGAGGTCTATTATTTCTAATAAACCTCCTATAAGCACATAAATATTTTCAGATAAATAGTATTTGAATTTATTAAATCATATAAAGGTTTTTTCGTCCCATTTTCCTTTAAAAATCATTAAAAAATTAAATAAAAACTATTTAATATCTTTAGATCCTATATTTTATTTGTTGCAATATCTATATGTAAAGATAAGATCCCATATGTGAATATCAAATTTGTTAAAATATGTAAATAACGGAAGAATATATAATTGAAAAAAAAAAAATTACCGTACTATATTGACCATGTAATGTTAAATGCAAGCGCTACCATTTCAAAAGGTCATACATGGCACTTTTAAGTTATGGCTACAGTATTAAAAGGCGTAAATGAGTTAATATACTTAGGTTTAGAGAATTAAACCCTATAGTGCTGCAGGCCATTCGTGTTATGGAATTGCCTAGATACCCTACAATCAGCGAATGATTTCTATCCCAAAAAAAAAAATAATAATTTGCGAATCGATTGGTATATGTCTATTCGAAATCATCTCAGGAATTTCGAAAAATAAATTCTAAATTTTGCGATTTTTTTTGGGATAGAAATCATTTGCTGATTGTAGGGTATCTAGGCAATTCCCCAATATGAGGCATATATCAAAATTTTCTGGAGGCCGAGTAGAATCGACTGGTATATGTCAGATACTCGAAATCATCTCAGCAATTTCAAAAAATTAATTTTAAGTTTTGCGATTATTTTTTTTTTGATAAAAATCATTCGCTGATTGTAAGGTATCTAGACAATTCGCCAATATGAGGCATATATCAACTTTTTCCGGAGGCCGAGTAGAATCGACTGGTATATGTCAGATATTCGAAATCATCTCAGGAATTTCAAAAAATAAATTTTAAATTTTGCTTTTTTTTTTTTTTTTTTTTTATAGAAATCATTCGCTGATTGTAGGGTATCTAGGCAATTCCCCAATATGAGGCATATATCAAAATTTTCTGGAGACCGAGTTGAATCGACTGGTATATGTCAGACATTCGAAAACATCTCAGGAATTTTAAATTTTGCGATTTTTTTTTTTTTGGATAGAAATAATTCGCTGATTGTAGGATATCTAGGCAATTCCCCAGTATGAGGCGTTTATCAAAATTTTCTGGAGACCGAGAAGAATCGACTGGTATATGTCAAATATTTGAAATCATCTCAGGACAGTGTTGCCATAATTTGAAATTGCAAAGATGCTAAATTGCAAAAAAAGATGGTAAAACGTACTGGAGTCAAAAAAAAAGATGCTAAATTTTTTTTTCCAATTTCGATAGCTTTATAATGAAAAATTAAATACTTATTAATAAATTCTTTGGTTTTTGAATCGAAAAATTAATATAAAACATAAGTTTCGATTTATATTTTTTAAATTTTAATTAAAATTATTTTGGATTTCATCTGTAATTTTTTTTAACATCAAATATTTTTTTTTTTTTTTTAATTTTAAATTAAATATTTTTAATTTTAGAGTGATTTTTTTTAATTTCAAATATAACAGAATTTACATTATCAAAAGATACGATTATATTACAATAATTGGTTTATGGAATCTAATATTTCTGTGATGTCTTCATCTTTAAGTTCTTCTTGGCTCTGATATTTTTCTGACGATTGACTTTTATAGATTGACTCGGTATATTGTAAGTGTAACAATACCCATTTTTCAATTTCAAACCTTCTTTTATCCGTATTACAGAACATAACAACTCGGATTTTATTATGTTCAAAGTTTGCTTTTAACTAAAGCCATTAAACTAAACAAACGTTCAACTTCGGCTTTTGAGAAAGACAAAACTAATAAAGACAATACAAATATTGATAACTTTTTAAATGGATATTCGCCAATAGTTTATTTGTTTACTTCAATCCATAAAGAGGTTGTATTCAGTGTTGTATCCCAATATTGTTTTGTGAGATAACTCCATTGGATTTGAATTTTTTCTGTTTCAGATGATCTAAATTTAAGCTCTTCTAATATATTGGTTATCGGTTCTTTTACCCGGTTTAATGTGTTTTGTATTGAAAATTTTCGAATTTTTTAATACAATAATATTTATTGGCAATCGACTTTTTAATTCATTATATTTGTTGAAAGAAACGAGCAGAGTGGTAAAAAGAGTAGGACACAAAATTCTCGTATTACACTTTGAGAAGGTTAAACATATCAATACCATTAAAGTTAAAATTGTGTATTCAAAAATAATGAAAAAAATAAAAAAAAAAAATGCTAAAAGCAACTTTTTATTAATAAAAGATGCTAAGTTAGCATCTAGCATCTTTTCAAAGATTTTGGATGCTAAACGCCAAAAAAAGTTGCTGAATCTAGCAACTAAAATGCTAAAATGGCAACACTGTCTCAGGAATTTCAAAAAATTTTAAATTTTGCTATTTTTTTTTTTTTTTGGGCTAGAAATCATTCGCTGATTGTACCATATTTAGGCAATTCCCCAATATAAAGCATATATCAAAATTTTCTGGAGGCCGAGTAGAACCGATTGGTATATCTCAGGAATTTAAAAAATACGTTTTAAATTTTGACTGGTATACGACACATTATCGAAATCATCTGAGAAGCTGAGAAAATTGATTTATAAAATGTGATAATGAATTTACGTGATGTAATTTATTGTATCAAAATGTTGAAATACGTAGGCAACTCTTCTTTTTTGTTTATATATCAGTTTTTGTTTAGATCCACTTAAGTTCCACTTGTAAAAAATAAAAATCTTGGGATAACTTCAGAGACGTGTAATGTTAACCGTTATTAGCGAAACTTGAATCCAACAAAAATAATTTATTTAATTTTGACCACAGTTTAATGTTTTTTATTAGTCATTCTTTTAAGACAAGTTTATAATTGATATCGGAGCCAGAATATTTCTAACACCATTTACTTTTAAGAATTTTAAATATTGAATTATTCCTCATAGTTAGGAGCAGGAGATTTGGTTTTGCTATAGTCCCTTATTGGGGAATAAAGCTAAAAACTTCATATTGTTCATCATCGTTGTTTTGCTTCTTCCTTTTTGGCCGCCTTTTGTTGTGCCAGCAATAGTAACTTTTGCCTTTTTCCTTCGGCCCTGGCTTGAGTAGTCCTGAATGTAATTGTTTTACGTAAAACAAATCACAATCTATGGGTTTTAATATTCACCTTTTATATTTTTATATCAAAACAGAAAATACGATATTATTAATGTTTTTTAAATGTTTATCATTATAGCAAATACTCACTATTTTTTCTATTATTATTGTTGTTTATTCTGGTTGCAAACATGTGTAGCTGTTCACTTGCACACATTATATTTTGTATACTTTATTTTTAATCTCTTTCTCAAAGTCCTTGTATCAAATATAAGAAAAAAAAAAGTAAACAAAGCCATACGGTTCGAGATTACTTTTTTGACAGCTGTCAAGTTGTCACGACTGTGTTAGGCTGTGGTTCTAACATACAATATTGAATATGTACTTTGTTTAGAGAAAACCCCACCGCAACAAAAGACTGCCAAGACGTCATCTTATTGGAAATAATACCATAAATGTACTTAATCATGTCAAATATCTCCGAGTTGTCTTGGACAAAAAGCTTACTTTTAAACAAAAATTTATGGCTACGTGCCGAAAAGCTATAAAGTCATTTAAAGCATTATGGCCACTACTAAATAGGTCATTTCTAAACCCCAAAAACAAAAATCTTCAAAAGTGTTATAAGGCCGATATTAACATACGCGTGTCCTATTTGGAGTGACGCTGCCAACTGCCACCTAAAACGCTTACAAATTATACAAAACAAATGTCTTAATATGATAAATAAAAAGCCCTGGAGGTATCCTACAAATCTTCTTCATGAAGAAACAGGTTATGAAAAAATTATCGATTTCATAACAAGGATTAATAACAATTAGTTTGCCAAAATTGAAAATTCCTCTTACCCACTGATAAGAGAATGTAGAGAAATAACGTAAAATTAAAAAGAAATCACCAAATTGAAAATTATGTGCTTATAGAGGTCTATTATTTCTTATAAACCTCCTATAAGCACATAAATATTTTCAGATAGTATTTGAATTTATTAAATCATATAAAGGTTTTTTCCTCCCATTTTCCTTTAAAAATCATTAAAAAATAATATAAAAACTATTTAATATCTTAAGATCCTATGTATTATTTGTTGCAATATCTATATGTAAAGATAAGATCTCATATGTAAATATCAAAATTTGTTAAAATATGTAAATAAAGGAAGAATATTTAATTGAAAAATTGATATAAAGGTTTTTTCGTCCCATTTTCCTTTAAAAATCATTAAAAAATAAAATAAAAACTATTTAATATCTTTAGATCCTATATTTTATTTGTTGCACCTAAAACGCTTACAAATTATACAAAACAAATGTCTTAAAATGATAAATAAAAAGCACTGGAGGTATCCTACAAATCTTCATCAAGAAACAGGTTATGAAAAAATTATCGATTTCATAACAAGGATTAATAACAATTACTTTGCCAAAATTGAAAATTCCTCTTACCCACTGATAACAGAATGTAGAGAAATAACGTAAAATAAAAAAGAATCACCAAATTGAAAATTATATGCTTATAGAGGTCTATTATTTCTAATAAACCTCCTATAAGCACATAAATATTTTCAGATAAATAGTATTTGAATTTATTTAATCATATAAAGGTTTTTTCGTCCCATTTTCCTTTAAAAATCATTAAAAAATAAAATAAAAACTAATATCTTTAGATCCTATATTTTTTTGTTGCAATATCTATATGTAAAGATAAGATCCCATATGTGAATATCAAATTTGTTAAAAAATGTAAATAAAGGAAGAATATATAATTGAAAAAAAAAAAATTACCGTACTATATTGACCATGTAATGTTAAATGCAAACGCTACCATTTCAAAAGGTCATACATGGCACTTTTAAGTTATGGCTACAGTATTAAAAGACGTAAATGAGTTAATATACCTAGGTTTAGAGAATTAAACCCTATAGTGCTGCAGGCCATTCGTGTTATGGAATTGCCTAGATACCCTACAATCAACGAATGATTTCTATCCCAAAAAAAAAAATAATTTGCGAATCGATTGGTATGTCTATTCGAAATCATCTCAGGAATTTCGAAAAATAAATTTTAAATTTTTCGATTTTTTTTTGGATAAAAATCATTCGCTGATTGTAAGGTATCTAGACAATTCCCCAATATGAGGCATATATCAACTTTTTCTGGAGGCCGAGTAGAATCGACTGGTATATGTCAGATATTCGAAATCATCTCAGGAATTTCAAAAAATAGATTTTAAATTTTGCTATTTTTTGGATAGAAATCATTCGCTGATTGTAGGGTATCTAGGCAACTCCCCAATATGAGGCATATATCAAAATTTTCTGGAGACCGAGAAGAATCGACTGGTATATGTCAAATATTTGAAATCATCTCAGGAATTTCAAAAAATTTTAAATTTTGCGAACATTTTTTTTTTTTTTGGGCTAGAAATCATTCGCTGATTGTTCCGTATCTAGGCAATTCCCCAATATAAAGCATACATCAAAATTTTCTGGAGGCCGAGTAGAACCGATTGATATATCTCAGGAATTTAAAAAATACGTTTTAAATTTTGACTGGTATACGACACATTATCGAAATCATCTGAGTTGAGAAAATTGATTTATAAAATGTGATAATGAATTTACGTGATGTAATTTATTGTATCAAAATGTTGAAATACGTAGGCAACTCTTCTTTTTTGGTTTATATATCAGTTTTGTTTAGATCCACTTAAGTTCCACTTGTAAAAAACAAAAATCTTGGGATAACTTCAGAGACGTGTAATGTTAACCGTTATTAGCGAAACTTGAATCCAACAAAAATAATTTATTTAATTTTGACCACAGTTTAATGTTTTTTATTAGTCATTCTTTTAAGACAAGTTTATATTTGATATCGGAGCCAGAATATTTCTAACACCATTTAGTTTTAAGAATTTTAAATATTGTATTATTCCTCATAGTTAGGAGCAGGAGATTTGGTTTTGCTATAGTCCCTTATTGGGGAATAAAACTAAAAAGAAATACTATAATTTAATCGTTCCACTCGAGTTTATGAACGTATATGTATTTACCTTATATTGCTTATCCTTGTACTCTTGCCACGGCTCAGGATTTGAAGAACGGTTCCATGTTACATCTGGATTCCTTGTAGCCAAACGAAGCATGTAATAGACTGCGCCAACTGCTCCAGCAGCAACACAGACGTATAATGGAATTAGCTAAAAGGGTTACAGATTACGTAATTGACAAAATAATGAAATTTCCTAATCCATCATGCGTACTCACTGCTGGATTTTTCTTTATACTTTGGAAACCTAGGCCTTGCATGTTTCTAGGATTAATGTTATATAACAATTCTTGCTGTTCGAATCTGAATAACTCTTACTGCTACACGGTTTCGTAAGCGAGATGCCCAAAATTTTTTACAGTTATCGATAACTATAAATTTTAACCACAAGTCAGCGTTGCCAAGTTTAATTAAATTGTAGAGTTTTGGCAAAATTATACATAAGTATTTTAGTTTACGCCGTCCTACACAGGCCACTGCCACTAAAGCTGTATACGTATTATCAATGAAAAATTGTTCGAAGTAGTCGAATCTGTCGTCATTAGCATTTGTGCTTACACATGCCATTGCCATTTCATTTTGAGAATGTCGAAGCGTAAACTTCCACCATCATACCCATCTCCTTTGCTATATTTTCGTAGGCTTTGTTCTTGAAATCGTTAAGATTTATTGTTCATGTCCCACAAAAAATTTATTGTTAAAAATAAAGTTATATATTTAATATATTTTTTAGTTGTTAATTAATATTAAACGATTTAGTTTTCTTTCAATATTTATCTTTATAATATACTCTGTTTTTCTTTCCCCACAAGCAGTGTTGTATATTCATATGTTTGTCATGCCAAAATAGAACCTGCTTTTAAAATTTACATGTGTCTTGCCAAATCTATTGTACATAAACAATGTTTGAAAGGGTTTACACTATGTGTGTGCTAAAAAAATAGAAAAAAAAACACAAGCAAAACACATAGTGTGAACGCAGCTTAAAGGTGCTATTACACGATGTGTTTTTACATATGTACTGTCAAATTTGTACACATCGTGTGATACATATGAAACATTGTTTATGTACAATACATGAGGAAAGTCACATGTACATTTTTCAATTAGAACAGGTTCTATTTTGGCATGACAACCATATGAAAATACAACACTGCTTGTGGCGAAAGAAAGAGAGAGTAAATTATAAAGATTAATATTGAAAGAAAAATTAATTGTTTAATATTAATTAACAATTAAAAAATAAATAACTTTTTTTTTTAACAATAAATTTTTTTAAATTCACAAATTAAATCAGCTGTTGTTTACATTAAGAGGTTATGACATACTATTGAAATACTTTGTATAAAAAACACTCTTGTATTTATTAATTATTTTATTCTAAGAAGTTTTGGTATTTGTGGTTCAATGTTGTTTTACAAAATTTTCATTCTAATTGTAACTTTCAAATAAATAAAACGTTTCCAAATATTATTTCATAAACACGATAAAGAGTTATTACTCGCATTACATTAGGTTATGGGCGACAAACGTAAGGAAGTTCCTCATGGAATAGTGCAGTTCAATGGAACTGGTTATGACAACTGGAGTTTTCGTGTAAAAATGTTTTTGGATGCCATTGATGTTTTGGAAGCAGTAGAATCAAGTCTGTCAGCTTGTGCTAATGAAAACTCAAGAAAGACGTTTACAGAAAAGGATAAAAAAGCTAAGTCCGTACTTGTAAGTTGCATCTCAGATGATTACATAGATTATATTCGTGATAAATCCACGGCAAATCTCATGTGGAATGCATTGAAGGATGTGTTTGCGGTAAAGTCTTCATCGAGCCAAACAATTGTAAGGAAACAATTGGCAAGACTGAAATTCTCCGAAAATAAAAAAATGAAGGATCATTTTATTGAATTTGTTAGTCTTGTAAGACAATTGAAATCTGCTGGTGCAGAATTATCTGAATGTGATTTGGTGTCTCAACTCTTTGTAAGTTTGCCAGATAGTTATGATCCATTGGTAACTGCATTGGAGAATATGAAAGAAGAAGATCTAACACTTCAACTAGTAAAGCAGCGTTTGCTTGCTGAAGAAAGAAAAAGACTTGATCGCTCAGATTCAACTGAAGATTCTAAAGGAGGTACAGTTTTTGTTGCTAAAAGGAATCAGTTCGAATCTAACTCTCTTTACGAACGGTTGTGTAAAAAATCAAAGCGCTTAGAGTACAACTATTTAAAATTAAAAACAAGTGTTTATTTTTGTTTTTGCAATTGCCTATTCTTGATCTCATTTGAACTCACGTGGTAGACAATCCAGCTTTAAAACAGGATTAAAAATTTTGCGATGGCCCGAGGGGCCAAATCTTCATCAAAAAGAAAGCTTGTAAATAAGAAGATGACAAAACTTCCTCCGGGTTTTGTTAACCCGAACATGGCGTCAACTTCAAGCAACAGATTTAGCCTGCTTGCTGGCTTCAATGATATGGACGTAACTCCCGTATCAAATATTAACGATGTTAAGGAACACAAACCTCCACCCATTGTTGTAGAAGCTAATGCTTCATTTACAGAAATACAAAAGCTGCTTGGTAAGGATTGCATTTTCAAACGTACTTCAATTGGTACCAAAATTTTTGCTCCTAGTAATAAAATGTACGAATGCTACAAGCAAATACTTAAAGAGAATAAGATGGAGTTTCATTCTTATGGCTCCAAAGAAAATAGGTTATACACCACCTTTTTACACGGTTTACCCCGCATAAGTTCTGAGGAAATCTCCAAGGAGCTAAAAAACTACAACCTATCCCCCTCTTCCGTAACTGAAATAACCACCAAATTCAGTTCAAACAATAATGCAGTTTATAAAGTTCAATTTGTTCGTAAAAATTTTAATCCAACTGCTTTAAAAAATGTACGAACAATTTCTAATATTATAATTTCTTGGAAAAAATATAAATCGAAATCCAAGAAGAAACCAACTCAATGCTGGAACTGCTTGATGTATGGTCACGGCGGCGAACATTGCCATCGAAGTGCTGCGTGTATGATATGTGCAGAACAACATCATACAAGTGTGTGTCCGTTTAACACAAATGAAAAAAGACCAGCTGTTTTTACATGCTTTAATTGCAAAAAACAAGGAAAAGAGAGAACTGATCACTCTGCAAACGATATCAACTGTCCGTTACGTTCTCTCTATTTGGAAACTAGAACAAGAGTTACTTCTAAAAGTCCGAATAAAAGCAGACAACAACAAAATAACTCATTTCAATTTAATGTGGGAGATTTCCCTCATTTAAGAAACAACAACACAAATTGTAACAATAACATCAATAATAACAGCAAAGCTACATATGCTAACCAGCTGAAAACAAACAACGATTTATTTAGCATTGATGAGCTTTTTGATATTTTCACTACAGCTATGGATGATTTGCATAGGTGCACTTCAAAAGTACAACAAATCAAAGTTGTAATGTCAATGGTAAAATACGCCCATGGATTATACTAATAATTTAAACGAATTCAAAATGCTTCACTTGAATGCTAATGGCATTTCGAACTTTTCTAAATTAAAACAATTTGAAATACTAATTGAAAGAGAAAATATTAAAATAGCGTCTTTGAATGAAACATTTTTTTCAGAAAATCATAGACCCTATTTTAAAAATTATTATTTATATAGAAGTGACAGAACAGATACAAGAGGAGGAGGAGTAGCTCTGTTAATTCATAAATCTGTCGCTCATAAAAACCTCTTTATATCAAACACTTCATCAATCGAAAACATCTCAATTGAAGTTATTATAAATAATAGACCTATTGTTGTATCTTCGTTATATTCACCAAGATATACCCATAACTTCTGCGCTGATATCTTAAACCTAACACCTTCCACCAAAGAATACATAGTTTTTGGTGACCTAAATGCCAAACATTGCTCTTGGAATTGCCGTTCAAATAATACTGCAGGAATCGTACTGAACAATCTACAGCAATCAAGCAATTTTTTTATACACTATCCTAATAGTCCAACCCTATTCCCCCATCAACACAATCGCGAAGCATCTACAGTCGATATTATTTTAAGCAATACCGCTTTAAATATAGACGTAAAGACAATGGATTACGAAATACCATCAGACCATCGCCCCATTATGTGTACACTTAAAAGATCAGTGGCCTCGCAGGTTGACCTCAACTATTATGATTATAGTGCAACCAACTGGAACATTTATATAAATTTTTTAGAAAATAAAATCACGTTAAATTCGGATATATACAATACCAAGGCAGTAATTGATCAGGAAATACAAAAATTTATAAATGTAGTTTTTGAAGCAAGGGATGCGTCTACACCTAAAATAACTCAACAAAATAATTTCACATTACCAGAAAGTACTGTGAAATATATTAAACTAAGACGAGGCTTTAAAAGAAAAAGCCAACGATCTTCAAATATAGCCGAGCAAACTTTTTATAATCAATGTACTAAGTTTCTAAGTAACATGATTGATAAAAGTATTAATTCGGAACGCAATAAGAAATGGTGTCAATTATTATCCAATTTAAAACCAGGTGATAAATCATTTTGGAGAATAAGCAGGAACTTGCGAAGAAAAGGAAAAAATCAAATCTCTCACCTTGAGGTTGGAAATACAAGGATAACATATGATAAGGACAAGGCTGAAATCCTGGCAAATACATTTGTCAAAGCAAATAACCTCACTTCGAATTACAACCACTCAGCGGATATAGTAATAAATACAACAGTAAATAATTTTAAGAAGGAAAATCCCAGTTCTGAGTCAGCAATTTATACATCTCTAGAAGAAGTAATGAATATTGTCTCATTAATAAAACCCTCAAAATCTCCTGGTTTTGACAATGTTCCCAACCTGCTTTTAAAGAAACTACCACTCAAAGCTCTAAAATTACTGGTTATAATATTTAACAGCTGCATCAAACTCAACTATTTCCCTAACCATTTCAAAAATGCTAAGGTTATAGCTATTAACAAACCTAGCAAGCCAAAAAATAACCCAAACAGCTACAGACCTATTAGTTTATTAAGTAACTTAGGTAAAATATTTGAAAAAATACTACATTCTCGTCTTAGTGAATTTGTAACGACCAATTCTATTGTTGCTAAAGAACAATTTGGATTTAAAAAAGGGCATAGTACTACTCACCAAATAAACAGAATTAAAAATCAAATAATCAGCAATAAAAACAATAAACGTTCAACGGGTCTAATATTGTTGGATATCGAAAAAGCGTTTGACACCGTTTGGCATAATGGCCTAGTATTTAAACTTCTTGATGCAAATATACCAAAATATTTATGCAAACTTATTTCAGATTTCATTCACGGCAGAAGCTTTAAAGTTGCGATTAATAATGAAACATCATCTCCAAAAACCATTACCACAGGGTTACCTCAAGGATCAGTCTTGTCGCCATTGCTTTACTCGATATATACATCCGATTTCAAAGTTCCGAAATATATGAAAGTTGCTTACTACGCAGATGATACTGCGTTAATTTCTTTAAACAAACTTACAAGTGCACTCCTGAAGAAAATGGAAAGGGGACTTGTTAATTGCAGTAAATATTTTCACAAATGGAAAATTAAAATTAATCCAAACAAGACCCAAGCAATTATTTTTCCGTTCAACAAATCTCCCAAAAGACTGCCAAGACGTCATCTTCATATTGGAAATAATACCATAAATGTACTTAATCATGTCAAATATCTCGGAGTTGTCTTGGACAAAAAGCTTACTTTTAAACAACATATTATGGCTACGTGTCAAAAAGCTATAAATTCATTTAAAGCATTATGGCCACTACTAAATAGAAGGTCATTTCTAAACCCCAAAAACAAAAATATACTCTTCAAAAGTGTTATAAGGCCGATATTAACATACGCGTGTCCTATCTGGAGTGACGCTGCCAACTGCCACCTAAAACGCTTACAAATTATACAAAACAAATGTCTTAAAATGATAAATAAAAAGCCCTGGAGGTATCCTACAAATCTTCTTCATGAAGAAACAGGTTATGAAAAAATTATCGATTTCATAACAAGGATTAATAATAATTACTTTGCCAAAATTGAAAATTCCTCTTACCCACTGATAAGAGAATGTAGAGAAATAACGTAAAATTAAAAAGAAATCACCAAATTGAAAATTATATGCTTATAGAGGTCTATTAATTCTAATAAACCTCCTATAAGCATATAAACATTTTCAGATAGTATTTGAATATAGTAAATCATATAAAGGTTTTTTTCCTCCCATTTTCCTTTAAAAATCATTAAAAAATAAAATAAAAACTATTTAATGTCTTTAGATCCTATATATTATTTGTTGAAATATCTATATGTAAAGATAAGATCTCATATGTAAATATCAAATTTGTTAAAATATGTAAATAAAGGAAGAATATATAATTGAAAAAAATTGCTAAAAGGAATAAGAAATTTAAATTTAATGATAACTGCCACAACTGCGTTAAGAAAGGACATATGAAAATCAATTGCCGATTTAAAAGAGAAGCTAATTTGTTGAGACATAATAAGAACAACATTCAAGATGCCAAAGTTGTTAATTTTAATGAACATGGTGAAGTGTCAAATGAACCTGTATGTTTCATGGTTAATAAATATACAAATAAATCGTATAAAATGAATTTCATTCTGGATTCCGGATCAAGTGATCATTTGGTAAATGATCGAAGCCTCTTTAAGAATATATCAAAGTTGAACAATTTAATAAAGGTTGATGTAGCCAAGGAAAATGAAATGCTGATTGCAAATGAGATTGGTGATATAAATTGTTATACAAATTTTGAAAAACAAATAATTCTGAAGGATGTCCTATATGTGCCAAACCTTAGAGAGAATCTTTTATCAGTAAGAAGAATAACCAAAGCTGGTCTTGAAGTAATATTTAAAGAAAAAAGGGCAATAATTTCACATAGGGGTATTAATGAAGCTATAGCAGAACTAAGAGGTAATGTTTTTGAGATACAATTTAATAAAAATGTTAGTGTAAATTTTTGTGCTCAAGATAATGGAAAATTATGGCATAGTAGGTTAGGTCATATAAGCCAACAGAGCCTAGAGTTAATGAGTCGTAATGAAATGGTGTTAAGTATCGATACTGTTAAATCTTTCGGTTTATGTGATATATGTATAAAAGGAAAACAAAGTCGTGAACCATTTGATGGTATACATATTCGATGTAAACGTGCTCTTGAGAGAATTCACAGTGATGTGTGTGGTCCTATTACACCAAATACTCATGATGGTTATCGTTATTTTGTATCGTTCATCGATGAATATACTCACTTTGCTGTTATTTACTTAATAAGAAAGAAATCTGATGTATTTCAAAAGTTCAAGGAATATGAAGCATTTGTAACAGCAAAATTTTCGAAAAAGATTTCTATTTTGCGTTGTGATCAAGGTACTGAATATCATTCTAAGGAGCAAAAGGAATTTTATAAACAAAAGGGAATACAACTAGAAAATACAATCGCATATACACCACAGCAAAATGGAATTTCTGAACGATTTAATAGAACTTTAATTGAAAAGGTAAGAACTATGCTATTAGAATCAAATGCTCCTAAGGAATTATGGGGAGAAGCTGCATTGATGGCGGTGCATCTACTAAATAGAAGTCCAACTAGAGCTATAAAAGAAATGAAGACTCCAGCTGAATTATGGTATGGTTATAAACCTGATATTAAAAAATTTCGTGTATTTGGGTGCAAAGCTTATGTTTGGATACCAGAACAAAAAAGAACTAAGCTAGATGACAAGAGCCAAGAGGGTGTAATGATAGGTTACACAAATAATGGTTATAGAATTTGGAACATTGGTGCAAGAAAAATTTTTACAGCTCGTGATGTCAAATTTAATGAATCTGTTTTTCCGTACAAACATGATGATAAAAAAGATACGCATCAAATTATTTCAATATGCAGTTATAAGCAAGAGAGGGAAGATATAGATGATGCTATTCCTGCAAATAAAATATCGGAATCTCAAAATGAATCTTATGACGATGAAAATATTGATGTTAATAATGTTTTGGAAGAATCTAATAATAATTTATCTGATGATAATAATAAAGAAATGCTATCAGAAGATCCTGCAAATAATAATTCAACCTTAAGGCGAAGTGCTCGTGGGTTAATCCCTAAAGTATTTACTGACTATTTTACAAGTTATAATGCTGATATCCATGAACAATCAGTAGATGATTCTCCAACAACTTTTACTGAAATTGCAACTCTGAAAGATCGTGATAAATGGATGGAAGCAATTAATGAAGAACTTAAATCTATGGAAACTAACAATGTTTGGACGATTATAGAAAAGCCTAAGAATGTGAAACCGTTAAAATCAAAATGGGTGTTTCAAATTAAGAAAAATGAAAATGGACTTCAAATGAGATACAAAGCAAGGTTGGTGGCTAAAGGTTTTCTACAGAAGCACGGTATAGATTATGAAGAAACTTTTGCTCCTGTTGCAAAGTTAACAACTATACGATGTTGCGAGTCGGATAAGCCACTCAAAATTTTTCGAAGTCAACGACCAAAAAAAATTTTGCGTGGCGGAGGTTTAACGAAGAGCCTCGAATGGTATCCGGGAGTGCTTTGTCCGCCCATGGATCGGGCGAAGAAACCAGTCCCCATAGTATATTGTTTTTTTTTAGTAGTGTTAAGTTTGGTTAGTATTTTTTTTTATTTTTTTTGTTTGGTTAGGTGGGTTAGTGGTGTTATTTTTTTTTTGTTTTTGCTGGTTCCCTAACCATGCAAAGGAGGGGGCTCCTAAAATTTGATTGGAGCGAACTGAACTCCTGCCCCATGTCCTAGTTCTTAAAAAAAAAATGTTTTCCTTTGGAAAAATGGGCAAACCTGAACCAATGCGGCAGAGCTACACCGCAGTTTGCCCCATCTTGCTCATTTTGTGTTCGAACCTGAAAATAAAGAAAAGATGATGTAGAGAAAAAGTGTACTGAATGTTTTTTTTGGGACGATACTTTGCAGTTTGATTAAATACTTACCTGTAGCGTTTATCCTCGTCTTTGGCCCAGTAGAGTAGGAAATCTGCAATAGAAAGAAAAATGGAAACGAATTAATGTGTATACTTACTTGTAGGCGGTGGCCATGTTGTTGTTAGAAGGCTGAAAACAGAAATGAAAATAATACATTAATAGAATGATTGACCTAACAAACCTTAGTTTTACCAAAGGAAAATACTCACCTGCATTGCTATGAGCTCGTCCGAAGTCGCAAATTTGCCGGAAAATCTGTAAATAAAATAGAAATAAAAAATAAGTATAATTTTTATAATGTACATACTTACGTGTGTTTGTGAATTTATATGAATGGGAAGAAGACAGACATATGTTATGTGTGTGTAGGGTTTACATAGAAAGATAGTGAAAAAATTGGCAATGCGGAAAAAATTTGTAAAATAGTAAAACGCAGCGTTGGATATTACATTGAAGAACGTAAAATTTCAAATAAAGTAAATTGATTTTGTTTTGAAAACTTTAAAGGTAATAACCGTATTGAAATTGATGATAGCCTGGTAGGTTGGGAATAGTTTGTGACGGGTTTTCGTGGGACGGAGGAGATATAAAAAGGGGGAAAGGTTAAATCAAGGTTGGTTAATGTATTTAAATGTATAAATTCTGGAAAAAGATAGATTGTGGTTTAACAAATTAATAATATAATATTTAAATAAAAGATGGAGTATTGGCGGGATTAGAGCAATTGGTATATATTATTAAAATAAAAAAAGATGGAGCTTTGGCGGTAAAATTGCAATATATAATGTATAAATAGATAACGTTAAGGTAAATAGAGATTTGGAAGGTTGGAAAGAATATCAAAAACTTAGAACAGCGAAGGTATTGTTTTAAAAATATTAGAATTCAGTATCAAGTCGTATGCTAACAAGAGAGGTCGGAACAAAAGTAAACGGCCACAGTGCAGTGTAAAGTGTAAAAGTGAAAAAAAAAGAAATCAAATATAAAGTGAGTGTTAAAAAAATAAAGAAAAAAAAGAAGTTATGAATAGTAGTTATTAAAGTTTGAAATAATATGTATATGTATGTATATTAATGCAGGCCTGGCTACATCACTAGATACGGAAGGGAGGATATTCCAACCAGAGGTTGTTGACATTTAAGCCTGTTTGTAAAATTCAAAGGACGGCGGCTGTGAATGGCGGCCGGCAGTTTGTCTTGTGTTCCGGAATCATCACCAAAGCTAAGTCCATGGTAGCCAGGTATTTTGAAAATTGTATTTTTTAGTTCCTATGTACGTATCTACCAAATGAAAAGGCGTGATTAAAGTCATCTTTAAGTATTATTTACGGTGTTTTAAACCGGAAAGGAAATATTTATATTTTTATAAAATAAAGCGATAACGAAGGTAGATGGAGAATTGTGATTGATATTGTTACATACGCATATACGAGCAATAACTCAAAGAAACAAACGCTAAAAAGATACAAAAGTAAAAAAAAAAAAGATATATACGTGTGAAGTTATTTTGATATTAAATATTTATTTTTTTTATTGAAAATGGAAAAGATTTAAAAATAGAGAATATATGAAAAGTTGAAATGTTATTATAGTATATTAGTCTAAGTAGTGTTTAAGAATTTAATTTTTGGTTTGTAGTAATTGTTGATGTATATAAAGTATCCATATAATCATAGAGTGTAGGGGTTGAGATAAAGTCAGCGCCGTAAAAAAAGCAAAAATGTTGTAAGCCTGAAAGTAAATTAGAAAGGGAAACTTTTATATATATTGCAAAAAAAAAAAATAAAGATAAAGATATAATTAGTTCAGTTAGGGGTGCACATCTTCAGCGCGGTAGTAAAATAAAGGTGAAAGAAATCTAGTATCCTCAGGGAGCTCCTTTAGGTATAGGATGATTTAGAGCGGCTTCAGAAAGAAAAATCTGAGATAAAAGAAGAGATTTGGACCCTGTATAAGAGAAAAAAAAAGTTTTTTTTTTGGTGAATTTAAACAATGCATATATATGAAAGTAAAGTTTCAAAAATATAAAGTTTTGTTTAAGTAATAATTACATTAAATAAAAAGAAAGGCGTCTAGGAAAAATTTGTAAAAAAATAAGTTCATAATTAATAAGGATGGTAAATGTATAATCAAATGTTTTTTTTTAATTGTGTATATTGTTTTATTTTTTTTCTATAATAATATTAATAATAAGAACTAATAAATGTTAAGCATAAAAAGAAATGAATAGTTTAGGATTTATAATAATAAATAATGTAAAAACTTAAATGAAAAGAATTTGAGTGTGGATAATGTTGGCTTAATTTTCTGAAGGGATAATGGCAATAGTGGGTAAGTAAGAGGAGGGAAGGTCGAGTGGATTTAGGGGTCGTATGAAATAGTAATTGTGGCAATTGTACGACTACGGTAGGGTGGGCGAAAAGGAGCGAACATCTGTCTCCTATGTGTTGTGTGGTGATTTGTTAGTTAGGTAAAGTCAGTTTTTTTTGTGTGTGTTTTAAGCAATGATTTTTTTTTTGTGTGTGAACGTACGGCCGGTGAGAGGGTTGGGACCTCCTGGGTGAGTCTAAAATTGAGCTAGTCGCGAGCCTCATCGGTCCAAAAACGGTTCATAACATAAATGGCGCCCAAGCAAATTTCGGAATTATAAATTGAAATAGCATGTAAAATCACCTATACGTGTTAACGATAGCCCAATAGATAGAACCAAAAATAGCCCAAAGAAAAAATCGTGGATCTTAATCTCAAAATTGGAGTTTTTATAGCCACCAAGGGTAGAAATCTTACGGTGTAATAAATAATCGAAAAAGAGAGATTTTAGAGAAACGAATATTCTACAGATTCAAAAGGAAACAATTAAAAATAGCTTAGAAGATAACTTAAGGTCTCTAATTGTATTTTTAGTAGTTTTCGTTTTTTTTATAAGTAAATGGTAAAGTGTTATAGGTTTATATTTTGTTTAAATGTTGGTGTTAAGAGTTAAGTAATACTAGATAGCCTCTCGTGATAATAGATATTTCGAGGTTAGATGTATCAAGTGTTATTTATGTCTGTTTCGTAATCTCGCTTCAGTAATTGATTTCAAAGTTGAAGTACGAAAAGTCACATTAATAAACAAAAATAAAAAATTTTTAAATGTTGAGAAGTAAATTGTCTGAAGCCACACAACAACAAAAAAAAAATAATAATAATTATATCCGCTAGACCTCCGATACGACCCATTATTGCCAAACCCAAACATATAATAAAAAAGTTTGAAGAAGTTAAGAGTTATCATAAAAATTTGTGTTTTGTACTTAAGAGATTTTATGAACTTTTAAATACAATCTAAAAAAAAAAAAAAAAAAAATTTTTTTTTACTAGGTGAAATATAGATTTAAGCGGTATTCAATTTACATTATTAGAAATATTTGAATTATTTGTTAAGTTAAATATTAAAATATAGGGTTAAGATATTATTTTCTTTTGAATTATTGAATTATATATAGGTATATTAGTGCTAATAACATTTAAGTTTTTGGAGTACCGGTAGAGTTTTTTTTTTTGCTTGTGGAAATAGAATTTTAATATATTTGATTTCTTTTATTGAAAGCTTGATACTGAAGGGTGCGATTATTTTTGTTTTGTTTGCGAGTTCAGGTATTTAGGTCACTAGTTTTTTTTGTTGTAATTGGTGTAGGTGGATATGAATAATAATCCCCACGAAACCAGGTCAAGGAAAAGAAACCGACAAGTAAAATTTGACTTAAACCGATCTACACCTCAGGTTGCTGAAAAGGTTCAGAAACCGAACACACCAATACTCCCAGTATTTAAAGTCAAAAAAAGTATGGAAATGTCACAGGAGGAAAATATTGAACCACAAATTGAAGATAGGTCTGCCACGATAATGCGAGGGAACCACCAGCATACGCAGGGAACATTGCCAAGCGGTAGGACAGCTCAGGGTAGCTCGAATAGTGGACAGCAAAATAGAGGTACTGACGATTTAGGTACTATGCAAATTTCGGTCATGAGAATGATAGAACAGGGAGAAGGTCCTCAATTGTCAGAAATTAGAAGGGCAATGTCTGAAATAACTGAGACGGTTGCTCGGTTAAGCTTGGTGGTACAACATACTCAACAGGAAAATGTCCGATTAGCTAGTTTCAACTTACCAAGCTGTTCGGGAACCTCTCGACAAAGATCAGCACCAATGGATATGTCCGGTGTAAATGGGCAATCTGACCATTCATCCAGGGGTTCTTCAATTTGCGGCGAAGGTAGTGTAAACCCCGATCAGATAAAAATCCGCTTTGACAAGTGGGGCTTACAATTCGACGGAAATACCAGCCATCTTGCCATCGAGGACTTTATTTTCCGCCTGGAGACGCTCCAAAGGCAATATGGTATACGATGGGTGGAAGTATTGCGCGATTTTCACCTATTAGTAGTGGGACAGGCGAAAAGGTGGTACTGGCTTTTAGCACAGGCGAACGATATCACGTCAGCTGATAAGTGGCCCACTTTGAAAATGGCTTTATTGCAGCAATACCAATCCACGAGATCCAGCTTTGAGCTCATGAGGGATATGGTTGAAAGAAAGCAATTGCCTGGCGAATCCATCGACGATTTTTTTCATACGATGAACACGTTGAGGTCACGACTTAGTATGCCTATGCCAGAGTATGAAATGATTAAAATGATTAAAAGAAATTTGAGGGAAAGCATAGGAAAAATAGTTTACCCAATGGCCATTTCTTCTGTAGAACAACTGCGGATAGAGTGCGTTGAGGCAGAAAAGACGTTTCTGCGTAAGGATGTCCGGCCTTTCTCTCAAATGCCAATGAGCAGATTTCCCAAAAACGTGAGCGAAGTCGTGGAGAAGCCTGATGACCCACACGTATATGCGGAAGATAATTATGAAGAACTGGCTGCGATGAGGTTCAACAACAGCGAGCTACAACCCAGACGCAATCCACTGAGATGCTGGAATTGTAAACAAGAAGGCCATGTGTTTATGGACTGTCCAGTGACCGAAAGGACCCTGTTTTGTTATAGGTGTGGAAAACCCGACGTCATTTCTCCAAAATGTCCAAATTGTAAGGGGAAGTATTTTCAGAGGGGCGATGTAACAGCGGGGAACCATCGTTCATCCGAGAACCCGCCGATTCATCCGCAATAAATCCTGAAAAGGTAAAAATAATAAATTTAATAAAAGAAGCAAAACACCATAATAAAATCATCCCACAGTTAAGACATGAATACACGCTTGAAGAGAGAAAAATCAATTACGACTGCGTAAGAAATAAAATATTCAATAACGAAATACAAAAGATCAATAAAATATCCAACAGAATCCTAAAATTAAGGCAAAAATTTTCGGCTAGAAAACATAAAAGGAGACTTGTTTTAGAAACTATAAAGAAGATGAATAACAGGAAAATAGACCCTCGAGTTTTTGCCGACGTTGAGATTGGCGGTATACTAGTTAAAGGTCTTCTTGATACGGGAGCTTCAGTAAGTTTGCTAGGTAAAGGATGTAGGGAATTTGTTAGCCAGCTAGGCGTACCAATAGTCCCGATATTTTCTGTTATATCCACAGCTGGAGGGCAGCAACATAGGTTATTAGGGAAAATAAGTGTAGAAGTTAAATACAATAACCAAGTTGAAAATATTGAATTTTACCTTTGTCCTGAGCTTGAACAATATCTTTATTTGGGAATTGATTTTTGGAAGGCGTTCAAACTGGCTCCGAACATAGTAAGCGTGTGCGAATTAGATATTCAGAAGATCCAAGAAGAGTATAAGGTAGAAAATCACAAATCCAACCCTCATACGTTGACAACAACGCAGCAACAACAACTTAATGAAGCGGTGAAATCATTTCCGGCGTTTGAAACCCTTGGTTTAGGCTGCACAACGTTGGAAAAACATTCTATAGAGCTTGTAGAGGGGACAGTGCCCGTGAAGGATAGATATTATCCCATTTCACCTGCGGTCCAAGAGATAACCTATAAAGAAATTGACAATATGTTAAAACTAAAAGTGATAGAAGAAAGCAATAGTCCGTGGAGTAATCGTGCAACTGTAGTGAGGAAGCCAGGGAAAAGCAGATTTTGTCTAGACGCCCGAAAACTTAATAAGGTGACAATTAAAGACGCTTATCCCCTACAAAATATTGACGGCATACTCAGTAGGATTGATGAAACATATTATATTAGTAGTGTTGATTTAAAATTCGCGTTTTGGCAAATAGAGTTAGAAGAAGACAGTAAACCATTAACAGCTTTTACCGTAGCAGGTCGGCCACTCTACCAATTTCGCGTAATGCCCTTCGGATTATGTAATGCTGCCCAAAGATTATGCAGATTGATGGATAAGGTTATCCCACAACGTTTGAAGGATCATGTATTTATATATTTAGATGATCTATTGATTATTTCAGAGAAATTTGAAACACATATTGAACTGCTGAAAGAAGTCGCACAATGTCTGAAGGATGCAAATTTAACAATAGGTTTGCAAAAATCCCAATTCTGCTTTCAACAGCTAAAATATCTAGGGTTTATAATCGGCGGTGGGATGTTGAAGACGGATCCAGACAAAGTCCAGGCCATAAAGGCAATATCTCTGCCAAAAACACCTCGAGAAGTTAGAAGTTTTCTTGGTACAGCAGGGTGGTACCGGAGATTTATTAAGGATTTTGCATCAATATCTGCTCCACTGACTGACACCCTAAGGAAAGCGAAGAAATTTGTTATGACTCCTGAGGCAAAAACAGCATTTGAAAATTTAAAAAAGGCATTAACATCCGCTCCTTTTTTACGGCATGCTGACTTCTCAAGAAGATTTTGGATACAATGTGATGCTTGCGATTATGGGATTGGAGCAGTTTTGTATCAACTCAACGATAAAAATGAAGAGCACCCTATAGCTTTTTACTCGCAGAAGCTAAACACCTGTCAAAGGAACTACAGTGTGACTGAAAAAGAATGTTTGGCAGCTGTGATGGCAGTAAAAAAATTCAGACCTTACGTTGAGATGATGCCTTTCACCATTGTGACGGATCATGCGAGTCTGAAATGGCTTATGACGCTTAAAGATTTAAGCGGGAGATTAGCCAGATGGTCGCTGTAGTTACAAGCATTTGATTTTGATATAGAGCATCGGAAAGGGTCTGAAAATATAGTGGCGGATATGTTGTCAAGATTACCACAGGACGAGGTCGTTGAAGAAATTTCGACGGAAGAACTATTCGATTTTGAAACAACCGAATTTGAAAGTGAAGAATACGTCGATCTCAAAAACCACATAGAAAAAAATAAAGAAATGCTGGCAGATCTGAAAATAGATAATGGGATGATCTTCAAGAAAATGTATTGTGATCAAGGTGATGACAACGAATGCCAATGGAAGCTATGGATTCCTCCAAATATCACACAACCCGTAATAGAAAAAGCCCATGCCACATTAACAACAGCTCATGGTGGTGTAGCCAAAACGTTAGAAAGATTAAAACGTTTTTTTTACTGGCCAAAAATGACAGCCCAAGTAAAACTGTATGTTAAAAACTGCCAAATATGTAAAGAAACCAAATCTTGTAATCAGAATCTTAGACCGGAAATAGGAAATCAGGTGATTACTGACCGGCCATTTCAAAAATTGTATATTGACTTTTTGGGAAAATATCCACGATCTAAAAAAGGCAATTGTTATATCTTTATTGTGGTGGATCACTTTACAAAGTTCACATTTTTGAAAGCGATGAAAGAGGCGACCACAAATAATGTTATACAATTCTTGGTTCACGAAATTTTTCATAAATTCGGTGTACCCGAAATTATACATAGCGACAACGGTTCTCAATTTGTGGCAAAAGGATTCGAAACTTTAATGAAAACCTACAAAATCCAGCATATTCGAACCGCAGTGTATTCACCACAGTCCAATGCTTCTGAGCGTGTGAATCAATCTGTTTTATCAGCTATAAGAGCATATTTGGAAAAGGATCACAGAGATTGGGATCTGTACTTGTCGGAAATCGAATGTGCATTGAGAACTGCAATACACACAGCAACAGGTGTAACACCATTTTTTGCCCTATTTGGATACCACATGTATACAAGCGGAGCTGATTATAAGCTGAGCAGAAAATTATTATCGTTGACGGACCACCACATACAAGATATCCAACGAAATTAAAAATTAGAGATTATTCGTGAAAAGATAAAGGAAAATATGCAGAAAGCATACGATAAGAGCGCCGAGAGTTACAATAAGAGAGCACGTAAGGTTAAATTCATCCCAGGTCAAGAGGTGTACCGTCGAAACACACTATTAAGTAATTTCGAAAAAAATATCAATGCAAAATTTTGTAAGAAATTCTTAAAGTGTAGAGTGGTCAGACCTGTAGGTAACAATATGTACGAGTTAGAAACATTACAGGGAAAATCTATAGGTATCTTTCACCTAAAAGATATAAAAGTTTAAATAACACTGAGAAAATTTAGATTTTTTTTGAGATTTCTCAAAATAAAATAATAGTGCAATATTAGGACATAAGAATTCGATTATTTGAGACTTTACACTCAGCATATTTTACAAGTGTTCGTCCTAATGTGTCTATAAAATTATACCATTTATCCTTATATCGGTGATCATTTTTTTTTGGTACCTGAACAATTTTTAGAGTTTTGAATTATACAACTTTTACACACCTTAGGATAAGTCTAGCCAAAACCAACTACGTGCAATATTAGATTTAAGGAAACCGCAATATTAGTTTAGGGAATACCTGTGATTTAATCTGTGATATCCATGTTTGTACTGCTTGTTCCTTTTTATAGGTTTATAAATAAAAGAAGAATCCTCTGTTTTTTTTTGATGATTACGATTTAAGTATTAGATAAACCTGCGAATAAAACAAAAAGGATTAACAAAGTACAAATCTTATATCCTGTATGAGTTATAGGTAGACTTCCCGCAATAAAGAGAGTTGTATGGGGGTCAAATAAGTCCAAACCGGATAAATAGGGATAGTCTGATAAGTCTCTGAGTATTATTTTTATATAGGTAAAAAAGTGTCCCAGAGACAATCCGTTCCATATTGTTCAACGAAAATTCCTAAGGAAGAGGAGAGTAGAGGCTTTACCTAGAAATGTAAAAAGATTTGAGTAAATAAGAAATAAATAAAATTTTAGATATTTAAATAAGAAACTTTGGCAAACCCAGAACTTCGACTCAAAGCAAATTTTGAGATATAGCAAGAGGGAGAAGAGTTCACGTAAAAATGCCAAAGAAAAAGTTATGATTAATTTAGCCTCAAAGCAAGTTTTTGTAGGCATTCAGTTTAATTTAGCACGGATAGTGCCCAATTGGCCAATTACACGAAAAATAAAAATCTTTAATTACAAACAGGGGTTGCCACTATGATTTTTCTTACCTGGAAAGATGCAAAAGTCGGCTGTTGATCAGGGGCGGTATAGAGGACAGATCCCCAAGATGGAATTGCTAAAGGTGACCAAAATCCACTCTCTAAAGTTTCCTGAAAGAAAAAAAAATAGATATTAATAGAGTAATGCCCGGCGAGACTCTTATTCAAGGTGTGGGAGTTCCCCACGTAATGTCAGATTTGGTATTCCAAGTACATACATACATACCCGGCTGGTTGATAACAAATAAGATGAGACCCATCTCGGGGTGTGAGAGTTCCCCACGTTGGGCAGGTGATCCAAGGATCGAAAATGCCTTCCAGCACACCGTTTCCTACATCGTGGACTTGTAGAAATCGGAGTTTTGTTGCGGGTCGGATAAGCCACTCAAAATTTTTCAAAGTCAACGACCAAAAAAAAATTTGCGTGGCGGAGGTTTAACGAAGAGCCTCGAATGGTATCCGGGAGTGCTTTGTCCGCCCATGGATCGGGCGAAGAAACCAGTCCCCATAGTATATTGTTTTTTTTTAGTAGTGTTAAGTTTGGTTAGTATTTTTTTTTATTTTTTTTGTTTGGTTAGGTGGGTTAGTGGTGTTATTTTTTTTTTGTTTTTGCTGGTTCCCTAACCATGTAAAGGAGGGGGCTCCTAAAATTTGATTGGAGCGAACTGAACTCCTGCCCCATGTCCTAGTTCTTAAAAAAAAATTTTTTTCCATTGGAAAAATGGGCAAACCTGAACCAATGCGGCAGAGCTACACCGCAGTTTGCCCCATCTTGCTCATTTTGTGTTCGAACCTGAAAATAAAGAAAAGATGATGTAGAGAAAAAGTGTACTGAATGTTTTTTTTTGGGACGATACTTTGCAGTTTGATTAAATACTTACCTGTAGCGTTTATCCTCGTCTTTGGCCCAGTAGAGTAGGAAATCTGCAATAGAAAGAAAAATGGAAACGAATTAATGTGTATACTTACTTGTAGGCGGTGGCCATGTTGTTGTTAGAAGGCTGAAAACAGAAATGAAAATAATACATTAATAGAATGATTGACCTAACAAACCTTAGTTTTACCAAAGGAAAATACTCACCTGCATTGCTATGAGGTCGTCCGAAGTCGCAAATTTGCCGGAAAATCTGTAAATAAAATAGAAATAAAAAATAAGTATAATTTTTATAATGTACATACTTACGTGTGTTTGTGAATTTATATGAATGGGAAGAAGACAGACATATGTTATGTGTGTGTAGGGTTTACATAGAAAGATAGTGAAAAAATTGGCAATGCGGAAAAAATTTGTAAAATAGTAAAACGCAGCGTTGGATATTACATTGAAGAACGTAAAATTTCAAATAAAGTAAATTGATTTTGTTTTGAAAACTTTAAAGGTAATAACCGTATTGAAATTGATGATAGCCTGGTAGGTTGGGAATAGTTTGTGACGGGTTTTCGTGGGACGGAGGAGATATAAAAAGGGGGAAAGGTTAAATCAAGGTTGGTTAATGTATTTAAATGTATAAATTCTGGAAAAAGATAGATTGTGGTTTAACAAATTAATAATATAATATTTAAATAAAAGATGGAGTATTGGCGGGATTAGAGCAATTGGTATATATTATTAAAATAAAAAAAGATGGAGCTTTGGCGGTAAAATTGCAATATATAATGTATAAATAGATAACGTTAAGGTAAATAGAGATTTGGAAGGTTGGAAAGAATATCAAAAACTTAGAACAGCGAAGGTATTGTTTTAAAAATATTAGAATTCAGTATCAAGTCGTATGCTAACAAGAGAGGTCGGAACAAAAGTAAACGGCCACAGTGCAGTGTAAAGTGTAAAAGTGAAAAAAAAAAGAAATCAAATATAAAGTGAGTGTTAAAAAAATAAAGAAAAAAAAGAAGTTATGAATAGTAGTTATTAAAGTTTGAAATAATATGTATATGTATGTATATTAATGCAGGCCTGGCTACATCACTAGATACGGAAGGGAGGATATTCCAACCAGAGGCTGTTGACATTTAAGCCTGTTTGTAAAATTCAAAGGACGGCGGCTGTGAATGGCGGCCGGCAGTTTGTCTTGTGTTCCGGAATCATCACCAAAGCTAAGTCCATGGTAGCCAGGTATTTTGAAAATTGTATTTTTTAGTTCCTATGTACGTATCTACCAAATGAAAAGGCGTGATTAAAGTCATCTTTAAGTATTATTTACGGTGTTTTAAACCGGAAAGGAAATATTTATATTTTTATAAAATAAAGCGATAACGAAGGTAGATGGAGAATTGTGATTGATATTGTTACATACGCATATACGAGCAATAACTCAAAGAAACAAACGCTAAAAAGATACAAAAGTAAAAAAAAAAAAAGATATATACGTGTGAAGTTATTTTGATATTAAATATTTATTTTTTTTATTGAAAATGGAAAAGATTTAAAAATAGAGAATATATGAAAAGTTGAAATTTTATTATAGTATATTAGTCTAAGTAGTGTTTAAGAATTTAATTTTTGGTTTGTAGTAATTGTTGATGTATATAAAGTATCCATATAATCATAGAGTGTAGGGGTTGAGATAAAGTCAGCGCCGTAAAAAAAGCAAAAATGTTGTAAGCCTGAAAGTAAATTAGAAAGGGAAACTTTTATATATATTGCAAAAAAAAAATAAAGATAAAGATATAATTAGTTCAGTTAGGGGTGCACATCTTCAGCGCGGTAGTAAAATAAAGGTGAAAGAAATCTAGTATCCTCAGGGAGCTCCTTTAGGTATAGGATGATTTAGAGCGGCTTCAGAAAGAAAAATCTGAGATAAAAGAAGAGATTTGGACCCTGTATAAGAGAAAAAAAAAGTTTTTTTTTTTGGTGAATTTAAACAATGCATATATATGAAAGTAAAGTTTCAAAAATATAAAGTTTTGTTTAAGTAATAATTACATTAAATAAAAAGAAAGGCGTCTAGGAAAAATTTGTAAAAAAATAAGTTCATAATTAATAAGGATGGTAAATGTATAATCAAATGTTTTTTTTTAATTGTGTATATTGTTTTATTTTTTTTCTATAATAATATTAATAATAAGAACTAATAAATGTTAAGCATAAAAAGAAATGAATAGTTTAGGATTTATAATAATAAATAATGTAAAAACTTAAATGAAAAGAATTTGAGTGTGGATAATGTTGGCTTCATTTTCTGAAGGGATAATGGGTAAGTAAGAGGAGGGAAGGTCGAGTGGATTTAGGGGTCGTATGAAATAGTAATTGTGGCAATTGTACGACTACGGTAGGGTGGGCGAAAAGGAGCGAACATCTGTCTCCTATGTGTTGTGTGGTGATTTGTTAGTTAGGTAAAGTCAGTTTTTTTTGTGTGTGTTTTAAGCAATGATTTTTTTTTTGTGTGTGAACGTACGGCCGGTGAGAGGGTTGGGACCTCCTGGGTGAGTCTAAAATTGAGCTAGTCGCGAGCCTCATCGGTCCAAAAACGGTTCATAACAACGAACAGTATTGGCTGTTGGTGTTCAAAAGAATTTCCACTTTCATCAGTTGGATGTAAAAACAGCTTTTCTACATGGAGATTTGCGAGATGATATTTATATGGCTGTGCCAGAAGGAGTTAATGCAAAAGAAAATCAAGTATGCAAATTAAATAAATCTTTATATGGTCTAAAACAAAGTTCAAGATGTTGGAATGAAAAAATAAATGATTATTTACTTAAAATTGGTTTTAGAAGATCAAAACATGATTATTGTCTTTATATCCGTAAAACTAATTTGGATATTATTTACCTTTTACTATACGTAGATGATTTACTGATTGCTGGTAAACAATTAGATGTTATAACGAATTTAAAATATGAGTTATCAAAAAGATTTGAAATGTCAGATTGTGGTAATTTAAAATTTTTTTTGGTGTTAAAATTGAGTACAACAATACTAATGGAATAATGGAACTATCACAAGAAGCAAACATAGATAAAATTTTGAAAAAGTTTGATATGGAACAATGTAAACCTGCTAGAACCCCTATGGAAAAGATTTCGGAAATACCTTCAGCAGAAATTACAATTAAACCTTATCGGGAATTACTCGGTAGCTTAATGTATTTAATGCTTTGTGTTCGTCCCGACATTTGCTTTCACATTGGATATATGGGTCGTTGTCAACAAAATCCTACAGAAGCTAATTGGAAAATGCTAAAAAGAGTTCTTAGATATGTGAACGGAACTAAAGAAATGAAACTGCAGATACATCGACGTGATAATATTGAACCATTGATTGGATATGCGGATGCAGATTGGGCGTCTGATACAATAGATAGAAAATCGGTTAGTGGTTATATTTTTCAAGTTTACGGAAATACTATATCATGGTCAAGCAAAAAACAAGCTACAGTTGCAACATCTTCTTCAGAAGCTGAATATATAGCTCTAAGTGCAGCAACATCTGAAGCTTTATGGTTAAAAGGAATTCTACAAGATATGGAAATTATTGATGAAAATTATTCTGTTACAATATTCGAAGATAATCAAGGATGTATATTCATGGCAAAAAATACAGAATGCAAGAGATCAAAACATATTGATATCAAACATCATTTCATTCGAGATCATTTAGCTCAGGGTAATATAAAAGTTGAATTTGTAAAAACAACTGATCAAATTGCAGTCATTTGTACAAAAGTATTAGGAATTGTAAATTATCAAATTTTTAGGAATAAATTATTATTGTCAGAGTGAGAGAGGGTATTGAAATACTTTGTATAAAAAGCACTCTTGTATTTATTAATTATTTTATTCTAAGAAGTTTTGGTATTTGTGGTTCAATGTTGTTTTACAAAATTTTCATTCTAATTGTAACTTTCAAATAAATAAAACGTTTCCAAATATTATTTCATAAACACGATAAAGAGTTATTACTCGCATTACATTACATACAGATATACATATGCACGTGTGATACCAAAAATTATGAATTGTATATGGATAAAAAAAGTGTTAGTACATATTCAAAAAACACATCGTGTAATAGCACCTTAATAGAGTTGGTTCTATTTTCTGTGCGGGAAAAATCAGATGACAGGAGAATCAGCTGATAGGCATTAAACGTGATGCCTACTGTAGTAATTACTTTATTTATTCATTTTGTTATATTTATTGTTTGTTATATGAACAGCTTTGTATAAAATTGACAATTGAATTATGTCTGACAGTAGGACAATCAGCTGCTCGGAAGAATTCTGATGATTTTGTAAAAGCACAAAAGCACAAATTCTCGCATGCAAAAAGCTTAGTTTTTACTCGCACTCGCACAAGGCGAATCTAATAAGGTGACATCGCCACGGCAACAAATACAACAAGGCAAAAACAACATGCTTTTTGTTTTTGGAAAAAATTCGTCAAAATGTCAAAATCAGCTGCCATTTATAAATACAAATTGTAAACCAAATTGTACCAAAGAAATCTTTAAAAATTGTTGCTGATTTACCTAAAACTCCCTTTATGGCGGGTATGCTTGAGTTATTGAAAACACCAAAAGCTGATGTTCAA
Source organism: Cordilura impudica (assembly GCA_963682025.1). Taxonomy (NCBI): domain Eukaryota; kingdom Metazoa; phylum Arthropoda; class Insecta; order Diptera; family Scathophagidae; genus Cordilura; species Cordilura impudica. Next base: position 224,626,020 of record OY821517.1, on the reverse strand, counting down.
ACAACGCACTCCTAAGGAAAAGCCTGAATGCGAAGAAGTAGCAGATTTGGGAGACACCCAAAGCTAAGAAACAAATTACAATAGTAAGTAATTCCCCTAAGACTCCTTCAATGACAGGTATAAGTGAAATAAACACTCCCAGATTGGTGGGTATACGCAATTTTGTAAGAACACCTAAATCTTCTTTAGGGAGCCCAACTACTTTTGCTATACTGAAGAAAATTATCAACAAAATCATGTTTTAATTGCAATTGGTATGGGATTAGCGCCATTTTTGGATTTTCATCAATAGAAACAACAAATGATAACGAATGAGAAGAATGGAAAGCCTGGCACTACTTGTCTTTTTAAAGGCACAACCAGCGAGCATGCCGTCATACATCGTGTCTAGTTGTTGCAATGGCAATCGTAAAATGCTCTTAATAACTTTGTAGAATCTTACTCTCGTGTTCCAACTGCTCGTTAACATTATCAGACTCTATGGAATGTAATGCACAACAATTAGTAGAATTATGTATTAATGAAAGCAGAAACTACTTACTATATACTTATGTGTGTATGGTGGACAAATTTGTTAATCTATTAAAATGTCATTACAAATTATCAACTTTAGACATTTTTGTTTTGCAAAATTTAGAAATAAATTTGTGTTTTTAAAAAATTAAAGGGCGATTAAGAAAATCGACAAAAAACTACAAAATTCGTTAATTTTATTAGACTTTTACTCCGGTACAATAAGTAACTGTTATCTATTTTGAATTTGAAATACCATTCACCTTAATGTGAATTAACAAAAATAATAAGGTATGTATGTTCTAATGTAGGTAATGAACATTGTCATCGTTATTGAAATTGTCTAACAAACCGTAATTAGTTTAACAGAATATAAAGAAATATAAATTTTAATTAACTTTTATAGGATAAATAGTAATATATATAGTAAAAAATCATTTCATAATTTTCTAATTAGGTGTCCTTTTTGCTATGGAGATTTTGGAACTAATTTGTTTGCTAGGGTATAAACTAGTGGTAGTGGTTTAATCATAGGTCGCATTTGGATCTAATTTATTTTGTTGTGTAGTTTTCCACACCACCACCGAGGTACTACACATGGCGCGTTGTTATTTATTTTAAATGGCTGACTTCCCCAGTAGGCATAAACCATTTTACAAAAATATTTCATTAAAAATTAAATAAAATACTAATTAAAATAAAACATAATAAATAACAGATCTTGGAACTTGGAAAAATGCGCCTTTTCCAATTTCCTTCCTTTTCCTTTTTTTTACAAATTACACATGACCGCATTTTTTGGCAGCTATTTAAAATGTTGTCGTAAACAAAAATGTTTATTTTTGAACTTTGTATTATTTTTATAACAGTTTATTTTCTGTTTTTTCAATTTATCACTTTATTTTATTTATAGAGTATTTAATCTTTTCAAAATTTTGTTCTTCAAAAACACTTTTTTTATTTTTTGTATCCGTTTTTATGACAGCTAACAATTGTAAACAAATAAGCAATTTTGACAGTTTAACGAATTCGGCGAATTCAAAAATAAAAGTCAGCTGTGCTCGTGAGGTCACCTTATTAGATTCGCCTTGCACTCGCAACTCGCCGTTATGTGTTTAGGGCTTTACTTTTTGTTTTGTTTAGAGTTACCGAGTTCATAATATATGCACATTTTTGGGGAAACGGCTAACAATTAGTATGGTTAGTATTATTTTAATAATATATATGCTCTATAATTAACAAAATTGCGTTTTTATATGCGCATTTCAAGAAATGAATCATAATACATTTAACAATTTAAAACATTCATTACAATTTTGCGGTAATCCAGTAAATTTATATTAAATTTTTAACAGGCTAACATTAATTATCATTAGTGGCAGCAATTACTCGCACGAAAAATTTGGTACCATTAGTGTGACCACTGCGAAAAATGTGAGTGTATTGGGTTTTTCTAACTGGCAGTGGCCTGTGTAACGGGCGGGTTACGTTCATTTTTTGTTCGGAGAATATAATGTTGCTAGTTCGGTTGTCGGATTAAAAGTCAGTTTATTAAAACAGAAGTGTCCTCTTTTAGAATAAGAAAACATAAAATAAAAAGAACATAACTATGATAAAAAATACATTTGTTGTTATTAGCCTAAACATAAACAAATCACTCACACTTCAATAATTGATCTCCACTTACTGCTGTGGGTACAATGAATAAAACAATAAATTCTCCAGCATTCTTGAGTGCAACGCGCTCATCCTGAGAATATTCTGGGAAAACAAACAAATAATGTTGACGATTTTCAATTTTGATTACACTGTGTGACAAATGATAGGGGTCAGTGATCGGGACGGGATGAACCCACCGGGGAAAGTTATATCGGTCAAAAAAAGTTATACGTGTCCCGGCGTTTCGCTGGGTCACGTCTAGGAATCGAGATATATCTATTTGAACTTAGTAAGTATCGTATAGGGGAATTTGTCACGTTTTGGGCTCTTTTGTTTGGTATAACTGGATAACTACTAGTCCGATTTTGCTGAAACAAATTTAGACATATTAAGAATTACATTAACTTTAATCTACTTCTATCCCATTCCTGAACACAATTAACAGTTTCGCAGTTCTTAATAAATTTAGGAAAAAAAAAATAATTTTTTGCCTAAAAATTAAAATTTTGTATTTTTAAAAATCATGCAAAATCCAAAACGGGAAAAAGTGTCAAGTCTTATTGCTTTGCGGTAAAGTCACATAACCTGTGCACAATATGAGACATGGGTCATGAAAATCGATTGACGCGTTTCGCATTTATTCACAATTAAGTATATTGATTTTATGTTTCAATGAATTTGGATAATATTTATTATATATTATTTATTATTAACACGTCAAATTAAAAATATCATATACATAGATACATACATAGGTCATAAAAATCGATGAACGCATAAATTTATTTTCGTTTGTTTGCTCCCTTTACTTTCTTGCGTGTTGGTTCGCCTACTTGTTCAGAGTCTGTATCGGATGAGGATCTGTCTTCATCTGGAAAAAATCAATTGTTTTCAATCAGTCAGACAACTTCAATTTTGTGGCTTAAGTTTCTCAGTCAGGATTTGGAAGCGGTGGAATTGGTATGTCATCCGAATGAGGAAGAGGTGTTTGTGCACTTTTAACAGAGATGTAAACTCTTTGTTTAAGGCCTTTACGATTTATTCCATGTATTTTGCTTGCACAAGCATAACAGTTGTCGGAATTGTGCTCTCCTGGATCAGTCCAAATCATTGGTACACCAAAAGAAATTGAACTGTATTTCCCTTGGATCCACATGTTAAGAGCATTGTAGCATGTTTTACAAATTTTGTCTGGGGCCCACGAAACGCCGAGAATTATTTCGGAACTAAGCCTGAAGCCTCTACTTCAAAATGAGATAGATACCTTCACTGAATTGTGAATAAAAGCGAAACGCGTCCATCGATTTTCATGATCCATGTCTCATTTTGTGCACAGGTTATGTGACTTTATCGCAAAGTAATAAGACTTGACACTTTTTCCCGTTTTAAATTTTGCATGATTTGTAAAAATACAAAATTTTTTTTTTTTTTGGCAAAAAATTACTTTTTTCCTCATATATTTATTAATAACTGCGAAATTGTTGATTGTGTTGAGAAATGGTATGGAAGTAGATTAAAGTTATTATAATTCTTAATTTTTCTAAATTTGTTTCAGCAAAATCCATCGATTTTCATGATCCATGTCTCATTTTGTGCACAGGTTATGTGACTTTATCGCAAAGTAATAAGACTTGACACTTTTTCCCGTTTTAAATTTTGCATGATTTGTAAAAATACAAAATTTTTTTTTTGGCAAAAAATTACTTTTTTCCTCATATATTTATCAATAACTGCGAAACTGTTGATTGTGTTGAGAAATGGTATGGAAGTAGATTAAAGTTATTATAATTCTTAATTTTTCTAAATTTGTTTCAGCAAAATCGGACTAGTAGTTCTCGACTTATGCCAATCAAAATAGCTCAAAACGTGACAAATTCCCCTATACGAGCGAAACGCCGGGACACGTATAACTGTTTTTTTTTTTTGACCGATATAACTTTCCCCGGTGGTTTCATCCCATCCCGATTTTGGCTGTTATTGAAACATGAGTAAATATTTATACATAACTTCTTTATTCCCTAGATTTTACAGTCTCTGTAAAATTAAGGAATACTTAAAATATTTATTTATATTAAATATTTATTATTCTTTTTCTTTATTTTTTTCTCTTAAAATTTACTTTCATTATTGTTTTTTTTTCATTAAAATTTTTTTTTTGTACGTCTAAAATTAAGATTAATTCTATTTTTCCTACAATTTTCTTTCTTTATTTTTTTTAATTGGTTTTTTTCTTAATTACAATTTCTGTTGTTATGGTACTCCCACTATTTCAATGGATAAAGGTCTAGGTTTATACTGGTTTGCTGGGATTAATATAGGCATCTGGCGCATTTCTGTTTCATTAAAATGAGGCAAAGTACTTTCAGTTTTCCCTGCCATCTTTGTCATATGCTTTCTTATCGAAACTGGGGTTCTTTGGCTCTTGGACTTTAGTTCCCTAAAAGCATTTAACCTTTTTTAAAAAACTTTCTTGAGATACTTAGAAGTAGTTTCAGCATCAGTGGCATCGGCAGATTTTGGGTTTTCCTCAGACTTGACTGTACCATTTACAATCTTAATTTGTGTTCATTTCGTAACCCTAAATATTACAAAAATTATCAAAATCAAAACAAGTATTACCACTACAATAACCATCGACACATAGGAAATAGAAAAAAAAAACACAAGCAAAACACATAGTGTGAACGCAGCTTAAAGGTGCTATTACACGATGTGTTTTTACATATGTACTGTCAAATTTGTACACATCGTGTGATACATATGAAACATTGTTTATGTACAATACATGAGGAAAGTCACATGTACATTTTTCAGTTAGAACAGGTTCTATTTTGGCATGACAACCATATGAAAATACAACACTGCTTGTGGCGAAAGAAAGAGAGAGTAAATTATAAAGATTAATATTGAAAGAAAAATTAATTGTTTAATATTAATTAACAATTAAAAAATAAATAACTTTTTTTTTAACAATAAATTTTTTTAAATTCACAAATTAAATCAGCTGTTGTTTACATTAAGAGGTTATGACATACAGATATACATATGCACGTGTGATAGAAAAAATTAGGAATTGTATATGGATAAAAAAAGTGTTAGTACATATTCAAAAAACACATCGTGTAATAGCACCTTAATAGAGTTGGTTCTATTTTCTGTGCGGGAAAAATCAGATGACAGGAGAATCAGCTGATAGGCATTAAACGTGATGCCTACTATAGTAATTACTTTATTTATTCATTTTGTTATATTTATTGTTTGTTATATGAACAGCTTTGTATAAAATTGACAATTGAATTATGTCTGACAGTAGGACAATCAGCTGCTCGGAAGAATTCTGATGATTTTGTAAAAGCACAAAAGCACAAATTCTCGCATGCAAAAAGCTTAGTTTTTACTCGCACTCGCACAAGGCGAATCTAATAAGGTGACATCGCCACCGCAACAAATACAACAAGGCAAAAACAACATGCTTTTTGTTTTTGGAAAAAATTCGTCAAAATGTCAAAATCAGCTGCCATTTATAAATACAAATTGTAAACCAAATTGTACCAAAGAAATCTATAAAAATTGTTGCTGATTTACCTAAAACTCCCTTTATGGCGGGTATGCTTGAGTTATTGAAAACACCAAAAGCTGATGTTCAAACAACGCACTCCTAAGGAAAAGCCTGAATGCGAAGAAGTAGCAGATTTGGGAGACACCCAAAGCTAAGAAACAAATTACAATAGTAACTAATTCCCCCAAGACTCCTTCAATGACAGGTATAAGTGAAATAAACACTCCCAAATTGGTGGGTATACGCAATTTTGTAAGAACACCTAAATCTTCTTTAGGGAGCCCAATCGTAAAATGCTCTTAATAACTTTGTAGAATCTTACTCTCGTGTTCCAACTGCTCGTTAACATTATCAGACTCTATAGAATGTAATGCACAACAATTAGTAGAATTATGTATTAAAGAAAGCAGAAACTACTTACTATATACTTATGTGTGTATGGTGGACAAATTTGTTAATCTATTAAAATGTCATTACAAATTATCAACTTTAGACATTTTTGTTTTGCAAAATTTAGAAATAAATTTGTGTTTTTAAAAAATTAAAGGGCGATTAAGAAAATCGACAAAAAACTACAAAATTCGTTAATTTTATTAGACTTTTACTCCGGTACAATAAGTAACTGTTATCTATTTTGAATTTGAAATACCATTCACCTTAATGTGAATTAACAAAAATAATAAGGTATGTATGTTCTAATGTAGGTAATGAACATTGTCATCGTTATTGAAATTGTCTAACAAACCGTAATTAGTTTAACAGAATATAAAGAAATATAAATTTTAATTAACTTTTATAGGATAAATAGTAATATATATAGTAAAAAATCATTTCATAATTTTCTAATTAGGTGTCCTTTTTGCTATGGAGATTTTGGAACTAATTTGTTTGCTAGGGTATAAACTAGTGGTAGTGGTTTAATCATAGGTCGCATTTGGATCTAATTTATTTTGTTGTGTAGTTTTCCACACCACCACCGAGGTACTACACATGGCGCGTTGTTATTTATTTTAAATGGCTGACTTCCCCAGTAGGCATAAACCATTTTACAAAAATATTTCATTAAAAATTAAATAAAATACTAATTAAAATAAAACATAATAAATAACAGATCTTGGAACTTAGAAAAATGCGCCTTTTCCAATTTCCTTACTTTTCCTTTTTTTTACAAATTACACATGACCGCATTTTTTGGCAGCTATTTAAAATGTTGTCGTAAACAAAAATGTTTATTTTTGAACTTTTTATTATTTTTATAACAGTTTATTTTCTGTTTTTTCCATTTATCACTTTATTTTATTTATAGAGTATTTAATCTTTTCAAAATTTTGTTCTTCAAAAACACTTTTTTTATTTTTTGTATCCGTTTTTATGACAGCTAACAATTGTAAACAAATAAGCAATTTTGACAGTTTAACGAATTCGGCGATTCAAAAATAAAAGTCAGCTGTGCTCGTGAGGTCACCTTATTAGATTCGCCTTGCACTCGCAACTCGCCGTTATGTGTTTAGGGCTTTACTTTTTGTTTTGTTTAGAGTTACCGAGTTCATAATATGTGCACATTTTTGGGGAAACGGCTAACAATTAGTATTGTTAGTATTATTTTATAATTAACAAAATTGCGTTTTTATATGCGCATTTCAAGAAATTATATTAAATTTATATTAAATTTTTAACAGGCTAACATTAATTATCATTAGTGGCAGCAATTACTCGCACGAAAAATTTGGTACCATTAGTGTGACCACTGCGAAAAATGTGAGTGTATTGGGTTTTTCTAACTGGCAGTGGCCTGTGTAACGGGCGGGTTACGTTCATTTTTTGTTCGGAGAAAATAATGTTGCTAGTTCGGTTGTCGGATTAAAAGTCAGTTTATTAAAACAGAAGTGTCCTCTTTTAGAATAAGAAAACATAAAATAAAAAGAACATAACTATGATAAAAAATACATTTGTTGTTATTAGCCTAAACATAAACAAATCACTCACACTTCAATAATTGATCTCCACTTACTGCTGTGGGTACAATGAATAAAACAATAAATTCTCCAGCATTCTTGAGTGCAGCGCGCTCATCCTGAGAATATTCTGGGAAAACAAACAAATAATGTTGACGATTTTCAATTTTGATTACACTGTGTGACAAATGATAGGGGTCAGTGATCGGGACGGGATGAACCCACCGGGGAAAGTTAGATCGGTCAAAAAAAGTTATACGTGTCCCGGCGTTTCGCTGGGTCACGTCTAGGAATCGAGATATATCTATTTGAACTTAGTAAGTATCGTATAGGGGAATTTGTCACGTTTTGGGCTCTTTTGTTTGGCATAACTGGATAACTACTAGTCCGATTTTGCTGAAACAAATTTAGACATATTAAGAATTACATTAACTTTAATCTACTTCTATCCCATTCCTGAACACAATTAACAGTTTCGCAGTTCTTAATAAATTTAGGAAAAAAAAAATAATTTTTTGCCTAAAAATTAAAATTTTGTATTTTTAAAAATCATGCAAAATCCAAAACGGGAAAAAGTGTCAAGTCTTATTGCTTTGCGGTAAAGTCACATAACCTGTGCACAATATGAGACATGGGTCATGAAAATCGATTGACGCGTTTCGCATTTATTCACAATTAAGTATATTGATTTTATGTTTCAATGAATTTGGATAATATTTATTATATATTATTTATTATTAACACGTCAAATTAAAAATATCATATACATAGATACATACATAGGTCATAAAAATCGATGAACGCATAAATTTATTTTCGTTTGTTTGCTCCCTTTACTTTCTTGCGTGTTGGTTCGCCTACTTGTTCAGAGTCTGTATCGGATGAGGATCTGTCTTCATCTGGAAAAAATCAATTGTTTTCAATCAGTCAGACAACTTCAATTTTGTGGCTTAAGTTTCTCAGTCAGGATTTGGAAGCGGTGGAATTGGTATGTCATCCGAATGAGGAAGAGGTGTTTGTGCACTTTTAACAGAGATGTAAACTCTTTGTTTAAGGCCTTTACGATTTATTCCATGTATTTTGCTTGCACAAGCATAACAGTTGTCGGAATTGTGCTCTCCTGGATCAGTCCAAATCATTGGTACACCAAAAGAAATTGAACTGTATTTCCCTTGGATCCACATGTTAAGAGCATTGTAGCATGTTTTACAAATTTTGTCTGGGGCCCACGAAACGCCGAGAATTATTTCGGAACTAAGCCTGAAGCCTCTACTTCAAAATGAGATAGATACCTTCACTGAATTGTGAATAAAAGCGAAACGCGTCCATCGATTTTCATGATCCATGTCTCATTTTGTGCACAGGTTATGTGACTTTATCGCAAAGTAATAAGACTTGACACTTTTTCCCGTTTTAAATTTTGCATGATTTGTAAAAATACAAAATTTTTTTTTTTTGGCAAAAAATTACTTTTTTCCTCATATATTTATTAATAACTGCGAAATTGTTGATTGTGTTGAGAAATGGTATGGAAGTAGATTAAAGTTATTATAATTCTTAATTTTTCTAAATTTGTTTCAGCAAAATCCATCGATTTTCATGATCCATGTCTCATTTTGTGCACAGGTTATGTGACTTTATCGCAAAGTAATAAGACTTGACACTTTTTCCCGTTTTAAATTTTGCATGATTTGTAAAAATACAAAATTTTTTTTTTTGGCAAAAAATTACTTTTTTCCTCATATATTTATTAATAACTGCGAAACTGTTGATTGTGTTGAGAAATGGTATGGAAGTAGATTAAAGTTATTATAATTCTTAATTTTTCTAAATTTGTTTCAGCAAAATCGGACTAGTAGTTCTCGACTTATGCCAATCAAAATAGCTCAAAACGTGACAAATTCCCCTATACGAGCGAAACGCCGGGACACGTATAACTGTTTTTTTTTTTTTGACCGATATAACTTTCCCCGGTGGTTTCATCCCATCCCGATTTTGGCTGTTATTGAAACATGAGTAAATATTTATACATAACTTCTTTATTCCCTAGATTTTACAGTCTCTGTAAAATTAAGGAATACTTAAAATATTTATTTATATTAAATATTTATTATTCTTTTTCTTTATTTTTTTCTCTTAAAATTTACTTTCATTATTGTTTTTTTTTCATTAAAATTTTTTTTTTGTACGTCTAAAATTAAGATTAATTCTATTTTTCCTACAATTTTCTTTCTTTATTTTTTTTAATTGGTTTTTTTCTTAATTACAATTTCTGTTGTTATGGTACTCCCACTATTTCAATGGATAAAGGTCTAGGTTTATACTGGTTTGCTGGGATTAATATAGGCATCTGGCGCATTTCTGTTTCATTAAAATGAGGCAAAGTACTTTCAGTTTTCCCTGCCATCTTTGTCATATGCTTTCTTATCGAAACTGGGGTTCTTTGGCTCTTGGACTTTAGTTCCCTAAAAGCATTTAACCTTTTTTAAAAAACTTTCTTGAGATACTTAGAAGTAGTTTCAGCATCAGTGGCATCGGCAGATTTTGGGTTTTCCTCAGACTTGACTGTACCATTTACAATCTTAATTTGTGTTCATTTCGTAACCCTAAATATTACAAAAATTATCAAAATCAAAACAAGTATTACCACTACAATAACCATCGACATATAGGAAATAGAAAAAAAAACACAAGCAAAACACATAGTGTGAACGCAGCTTAAAGGTGCTATTACACGATGTGTTTTTACATATGTACTGTCAAATTTGTACACATCGTGTGATACATATGAAACATTGTTTATGTACAATACATGAGGAAAGTCACATGTACATTTTTCAGTTAGAACAGGTTCTATTTTGGCATGACAACCATATGAAAATACAACACTGCTTGTGGCGAAAGAAAGAGAGAGTAAATTATAAAGATTAATATTGAAAGAAAAATTAATTGTTTAATATTAATTAACAATTAAAAAATAAATAACTTTTTTTTTAACAATAAATTTTTTTAAATTCACAAATTAAATCAGCTGTTGTTTACATTAAGAGGTTATGACATACAGATATACATATGCACGTGTGATAGAAAAAATTAGGAATTGTATATGGATAAAAAAAGTGTTAGTACATATTCAAAAAACACATCGTGTAATAGCACCTTAATAGAGTTGGTTCTATTTTCTGTGCGGGAAAAATCAGATGACAGGAGAATCAGCTGATAGGCATTAAACGTGATGCCTACTATAGTAATTACTTTATTTATTCATTTTGTTATATTTATTGTTTGTTATATGAACAGCTTTGTATAAAATTGACAATTGAATTATGTCTGACAGTAGGACAATCAGCTGCTCGGAAGAATTCTGATGATTTTGTAAAAGCACAAAAGCACAAATTCTCGCATGCAAAAAGCTTAGTTTTTACTCGCACTCGCACAAGGCGAATCTAATAAGGTGACATCGCCACCGCAACAAATACAACAAGGCAAAAACAACATGCTTTTTGTTTTTGGAAAAAATTCGTCAAAATGTCAAAATCAGCTGCCATTTATAAATACAAATTGTAAACCAAATTGTACCAAAGAAATCTATAAAAATTGTTGCTGATTTACCTAAAACTCCCTTTATGGCGGGTATGCTTGAGTTATTGAAAACACCAAAAGCTGATGTTCAAACAACGCACTCCTAGGGAAAAGCCTGAATGCGAAGAAGTAGCAGATTTGGGAGACACCCAAAGCTAAGAAACAAATTACAATAGTAACTAATTCCCCCAAGACTCCTTCAATGACAGGTATAAGTGAAATAAACACTCCCAAATTGGTGGGTATACGCAATTTTGTAAGAACACCTAAATCTTCTTTAGGGAGCCCAACTACTTTTGCTATACTGAAGAAAATTATCAACAAAATCATGTTTTAATTGCAATTGGTATGGGATTAGCGCCATTTTTGGATTTTCATCAATAGAAACAACAAATGATAACGAATGAGAAGAATGGAAAGCCTGGCACTACTTGTCTTTTTAAAGGCACAACCAGCGAGCATGCCGTCAAACATCGTGTCTAGTTGTTGCAATGGCAATCGTAAAATGCTCTTAATAACTTTGTAGAATCTTACTCTCGTGTTCCAACTGCTCGTTAACATTATCAGACTCTATAGAATGTAATGCACAACAATTAGTAGAATTATGTATTAATGAAAGCAGAAACTACTTACTATATACTTATGTGTGTATGGTGGACAAATTTGTTAATCTATTAAAATGTCATTACAAATTATCAACTTTAGACATTTTTGTTTTGCAAAATTTAGAAATAAATTTGTGTTTTTAAAAAATTAAAGGGCGATTAAGAAAATCGACAAAAAACTACAAAATTCGTTAATTTTATTAGACTTTTACTCCGGTACAATAAGTAACTGTTATCTATTTTGAATTTGAAATACCATTCACCTTAATGTGAATTAACAAAAATAATAAGGTATGTATGTTCTAATGTAGGTAATGAACATTGTCATCGTTATTGAAATTGTCTAACAAACCGTAATTAGTTTAACAGAATATAAAGAAATATAAATTTTAATTAACTTTTATAGGATAAATAGTAATATATATAGTAAAAAATCATTTCATAATTTTCTAATTAGGTGTCCTTTTTGCTATGGAGATTTTGGAACTAATTTGTTTGCTAGGGTATAAACTAGTGGTAGTGGTTTAATCATAGGTCGCATTTGGATCTAATTTATTTTGTTGTGTAGTTTTCCACACCACCACCGAGGTACTACACATGGCGCGTTGTTATTTATTTTAAATGGCTGACTTCCCCAGTAGGCATAAACCATTTTACAAAAATATTTCATTAAAAATTAAATAAAATACTAATTAAAATAAAACATAATAAATAACAGATCTTGGAACTTGGAAAAATGCGCCTTTTCCAATTTCCTTACTTTTCCTTTTTTTTTACAAATTACACGTGACCGCATTTTTTGGCAGCTATTTAAAATGTTGTCGTAAACAAAAATGTTTATTTTTGAACTTTTTATTATTTTTATAACAGTTTATTTTCTGTTTTTTCCATTTATCACTTTATTTTATTTATAGAGTATTTAATCTTTTCAAAATTTTGTTCTTCAAAAACACTTTTTTTATTTTTTGTATCCGTTTTTATGACAGCTAACAATTGTAAACAAATAAGCAATTTTGACAGTTTAACGAATTCGGCAAATTCAAAAATAAAAGTCAGCTGTGCTCGTGAGGTCACCTTATTAGATTCGCCTTGCACTCGCAACTCGCCGTTATGTGTTTAGGGCTTTACTTTTTGTTTTGTTTAGAGTTACCGAGTTCATAATATGTGCACATTTTTGGGGAAACGGCTAACAATTAGTATTGTTAGTATTATTTTAATAATATATATGCTCTATAATTAACAAAATTGCGTTTTTATATGCGCATTTCAAGAAATGAATCATAATACATTTAACAATTTAAAACATTCATTACAATTTTGCAGTAATCCAGTAAATTTATATTAAATTTTTAACAGACTAACATTAATTATCATTAGTGGCAGCAATTACTCGCACGAAAAATTTGGTACCATTAGTGTGACCACTGCGAAAAATGTGAGTGTATTGGGTTTTTCTAACTGGCAGTGGCCTGTGTAACGGGCGGGTTACGTTCATTTTTTGTTCGGAGAAAATAATGTTGCTAGTTCGGTTGTCGGATTAAAAGTCAGTTTATTAAAACAGAAGTGTCCTCTTTTATAATAAGAAAACATAAAATAAAAAGAACATAACTATGATAAAAAATACATTTGTTGTTATTAGCCTAAACATAAACAAATCACTCACACTTCAATAATTGATCTCCACTTACTGCTGTGGGTACAATGAATAAAACAATAAATTCTCCAGCATTCTTGATTGCAGCGCGCTCATCCTGAGAATATTCTGGGAAAACAAACAAATAATGTTGACGATTTTCAATTTTGATTACACTGTGTGACAAATGATAGGGGTCAGTGATCGGGACGGGATGAACCCACCGGGGAAAGTTATATCGGTCAAAAAAAGTTATACGTGTCCCGGCGTTTCGCTGGGTCACGTCTAGGAATCGAGATATATCTATTTGAACTTAGTAAGTATCGTATAGGGGAATTTGTCACGTTTTGGGCTTTTTTGTTTGGCATAACTGGATAACTACTAGTCCGATTTTGCTGAAACAAATTTAGACATATTAAGAATTACATTAACTTTAATCTACTTCTATCCCATTCCTGAACACAATTAACAGTTTCGCAGTTCTTAATAAATTTAGGAAGAAAAAAATAATTTTTTGCCTAAAAATTAAAATTTTGTATTTTTAAAAATCATGCAAAATCCAAAACGGGAAAAAGTGTCAAGTCTTATTGCTTTGCGGTAAAGTCACATAACCTGTGCACAATATGAGACATGGGTCATGAAAATCGATTGACGCGTTTCGCATTTATTCACAATTAAGTATATTGATTTTATGTTTCAATGAATTTGGATAATATTTATTATATATTATTTATTATTAACACGTCAAATTAAAAATATCATATACATAGATACATACATAGGTCATAAAAATCGATGAACGCATAAATTTATTTTGTTTGTTTGCTCCCTTTACTTTCTTGCGTGGTGGTTCGCCTACTTGTTCAGAGTCTGTATCGGATGAGGATCTGTCTTCATCTGGAAAAAATCAATTGTTTTCAATCAGTCAGACAACTTCAATTTTGTGGCTTAAGTTTCTCAGTCAGGATTTGGAAGCGGTGGAATTGGTATGTCATCCGAATGAGGAAGAGGTGTTTGTGCACTTTTAACAGAGATGTAAACTCTTTGTTTAAGGCCTTTACGATTTATTAAATGTATTTTGCTTGCACAAGCATAACAGTTGTCGGAATTGTGCTCTCCTGGATCAGTCCAAATCATTGGTACACCAAACGAAATTTAACTGTATTTCCCTTGGATCCACATGTTAAGAGCATTGTAGCATGTTTTAAAACGAAACGCCGAGAATTATTTCGGAACTAAGGCTGAAGCCTCTACTTCAAAATGAGATAGATACCTTCACTGAATTGTGAATAAAAGCGAAACGCGTCCATCGATTTTCATGATCCATGTCTCATTTTGTGCACAGGTTATGTGACTTTATCGCAAAGTAATAAGACTTGACACTTTTTCCCGTTTTAAATTTTGCATGATTTGTAAAAATACAAAATTTTTTTTTTGGCAAAAATTACTTTTTTCCTCATATATTTATTAATAACTGCGAAACTGTTGATTGTGTTGAGAAATGGTATAGAAGTAGATTAAAGTTATTATAATTCTTAATTTTTCTAAATTTGTTTCAGCAAAATCGGACTAGTAGTTCTCGACTTATGCCAATCAAAATAGCCCAAAACGTGACAAATTCCCCTATACGAGCGAAACGCCGGGACACGTATAACTGTTTTTTTGACCGATATAACTTTCCCCGGTGGTTTCATCCCATCCCGATTTTGGCTGTTATTGAAACATGAGTAAATATTTATACATAACTTCTTTATTCCCTAGATTTTACAGTCTCTGTAAAATTAAGGAATACTTAAAATATTTATTTATTATTATTCTTTTTCTTTATTTTTTTCTCTTAAAATTTTCTTTCATTATTGTTTTTTTTCATTAAAATTTTTTTTTTGTACGTCTAAAATTAAGATTAATTCTATTTTTTCTTTCTTTATTTTTTTTAATTGGTTTTTTTTTTTAATTACAATTTCTGTTGTTATGGTACTCCCACTATTTCAATGGATAAAGGTCTAGGTTTATACTGGTTTGCTGGGACTAATATAGGCATCTGGCGCATTTCTGTTTCATTAAAATGAGGCAAAGTACTTTCAGTTTTCCCTGCCATCTTTGTCATATGCTTTCTTATCGAAACTGGGGTTCTTTGGCTCTTGGACTTTAGTTCCCTAAAAGCATTTAACCTTTTTTAAAAAACTTTCTTGAGATACTTAGAAGTAGTTTCAGCATCAGTGGCATCGGCAGATTTTGGGTTTTCCTCAGATTTGACTGTACCATTTGCAATCTTAATTTGTGTTCCTTTCGTAACCCTAAATATTACAAAAATTATCAAAATCAAAACAAGTATTACCACTACAATAACCATCGACACATAGGAAGTCCTATTGGCATTAAACCTCATGTATTCTATTTTATCAATATTCTCGACCGTTTTTATGTGCAAATTGTCCAACGTAAAATTATTCACGACCATCTTTATTCTATTGTCAGTCCATGTTAACTTGATTTATCATTAAATTTATTTTCCTCGTTTATCGCTTCGAAATCTCCTATTTTTATTTTACAATCTTGGAATCACCTGTGCTTGTAATCTAACTAGGCTGTTGGTCTGGATGCTTATGGCTGCCTGAATACAATTCTGTTCTATTTCCGTTTTATTTAAGTTACTTATTCCGTCGCTTATTACTTCTATTGATCCCCTAATATTTTTTCTAAACTGGCATATTAAGTTTTTTCCAAAAAGTTTCTAATACACAAATTCTGATGTAGAGCCAATCGCTTGACCTCAGTCACTTGTTCCTGATACTTATAAATGGTATCATTGAAAACGTAGATAAAGGACGTTGGGAAATCTAACTCCAATTTGTCTGCATTGGGTATTGGTGGTATTATTGATTTTTGAAACTGATTTAATAAATTTGGGATTTTAATTGCAATTTTCAATTATTTTTTCAATTATATATTCTTCCTTTATTTAAATATTTTAACAAATTTGATATTTACATATGAGATCTTATCTTTACATATAGATATTGCAACAAATAATATATAGGATCTAAAGATATTAAATAGTTAATTTATTTTTTAATAATTTTTAAAGGAAAATGGGAGGAAAAAACCTTTATATGATATATATTCAAATACTATCTGAAAATATTTATATGCTTATAGGTTTATCAGAAATAATAGACCTCTTTAAGCATATAATTTTCCATTTGGTGATTTCTTTTTTTAATTTTACGTTATTTCTATACATTCTCTTATCAGTGGGTAAGAGGAATTTTTAATTTTGGCAAATTGTTATTAATCTTTGATATGAAATCGATAATTTTTTCATAACCGGTTTCTTCATGAAGATTTGTAGGATACCTCCAGGACTTTTTATATATCATTTTAAGACATTTGTTTTGTATGTTAATATTGGCCTTATAACACTTTTGAAGAGTAGATTTTTGTTTTGGTGGTTTAGAAATGACCTTCTATTTAGTAGTGGGCATAATGCTTTAAATGATTTTATAGCTTTTTGGCACGTAGCCATAATATGTTGTTAAAATGTAAGCTTTTTGTCCAAGACAACTCCGAGATATTTGACATCGTTAAGTACATTTATGGTCTTGGCAGTATTTTCGGAGATTTGTCGAATGGAAAAATTATTGCTTGGGTCTTGTTTGGATTAATTTTGATTTTCCATTTGTGAAATATTTACTGCAATTTACAAGACCCTTCTCCATTTTCTTCAGGAGTGCACTTGTAAGTTTGTTTGAAGAAAT
Source organism: Cordilura impudica (assembly GCA_963682025.1). NCBI lineage: Eukaryota > Metazoa > Arthropoda > Insecta > Diptera > Scathophagidae > Cordilura > Cordilura impudica. The sequence goes on along the minus strand of OY821517.1, from coordinate 224,608,756 downwards.
TAACGCAGTATCATCTGCGTAACCCTGCTATCTCACATCACACTGCAACTGTGAAATCGTTGTGTACGTATTATCAACGAAAAATTGTTCGAATTTGGCGAATCCATCGCCATTAACTTTTGTGCTCACACATCTGACTGCAATCTCATTTTTAAAATGTTGTCGAAGTGTAACCCCCCTATCTCACATCACACTGCAATTGTGAAATCGTTGTGTACGTATTATCAACGAAAAATTGTTCGAATTAGTCGAATCCATCGCCATTAACTTTTGTGTTCATACATCTGACTGCAATCTCATTTTTAAAATGTCGAAGCGTAACCCTCCTATCTCACATCACATTGCAACTGTGAAATCGTTGTGTACGTATTATCAACGAAAAATTGTTCGAATTTGGCGAATCCATCGCCATTAACTTTTGTGCTCACACATCTGACTGCAATCTCATTTTTAAAATGTTGTCGAAGCGTAACCCCCCTATCTCACATCACACTGCAATTGTGAAATCGTTGTGTACGTATTATCAACGAAAAATTGTCCGAATTAGTCGAATCCATCGCCATTAACTTTTGTGCTCACACATCTGACTGCAATCTCATTTTAAAATGTGGTCGAAGTGTAAATTTGAAGAAATTTTTTTACTTCTCTCTCTTATTTTTTTTAAATAGAGTTACCGAGTTTATTATACAGGCACATGTTTGAGGGAAAATGTTAACATTTATTATTATTAGTATTATTTTAATAATAGTTAATAATATTTATGCTCTATAATTAATAAACTTGCGTTTTTATATGCGCATTTCAAGAAAAAAATAATAATAGATTTAACAAGTTAAAACTTTAATTACAATTTTGCAGAATCCTGTAAATTTGCATTAAATTTATAACACGGTAACATTAATCATCGTTAGTGGCAGCCACTACTCGCACGAAAAATTTGGTGCCATTAGTGTTACCACTGCGGAAAATGTGTGTATTAGTAAAAAAAAATTTGAGTGTATTGAGTTTTTCGAACTTGCAGTGTGATGTGTGTTAGGGGGGTAATAAGCAATTTTCATATATTTTGGGACTTTAAAATCGGATGTATATATTATAGAGCATAAATATTATTAACTAAATATTATTAAAATAAAACTAATAATAGTAAATGTAAACATTTTCCCTCAAACATGTGCCTGTATAATAAACTCGGTAACTCTATTTAAAAAAAATAAGAGAGAGAAGTAAACAAATTTTTTTCAAGTTCACGCTTCGACAACATTTTAAAAATGAGGTTGCTGTCAGTAGTACTGCGTTGGATTTTAGTACTGCGTTGGATTCTACAAAAAACTTGGCATACTATTCCCGAAATTGGTATTGGTAATTTTGATAAAACCAGAAACTGTCCTGTTGATGCTGATGAACTCAATAAGATGTTCACTAATATACCCATGATTCCAACAGACGTTACAAGCCGTAATGGTTTTTTCGCAAACGTCAATAATAATAATAATTTCTTTCTAGAAGAAAACAAGTTTGAGTTTTCCTGCGTCAACCAGTCTGATGTTTTCTCTTGTATCTCGCAAATAAAATCTAATGCTGTTGGATATGATAACTTACACCCCCAATTTATTACAATTCTTTTACCACTAATCTTGCCTTATATTACTCATCTGTTCAACACCATCATCACGCCGAGTCGTTTTCCTACAAAATGGAAACAAGCAAAGATAATTCCGCTACCTAAATCAAACTCAGAATATCGTCCAATTGCCATACTTAGCTTTCTTTCGAAAATTTTGGAAAAACTACTACACTTGCAAATGAGCACATACTTACATGTAAATCAACTTCCGACTGACAAGCAATCCGGCTTTCGTCCCAACCATAGTTGCGTTACTGCCCTTATTGATGTTTCCGAAAATATAAGACGTGAGTTAGATGACGGTAAAGTTAATTTTTTGGTTCTTCTTGATCATTCCAAAGCTTTTGATACTGTCAATCATTCTACATTATGTATGAAGCTAAGTCAATTATTCAATTTTTCATCAACATCAATACAGCTAATATCAACATACCTCTCAGAACGGATACAATCAGTATTCGTTAATAATACAATATCTGAACCATTAGCTATTAGTAGAGGTGTACCCCAAGGGTCAATTCTGGGACCGCTTGTTTTCTCTATTTATGCCAATGATTTACTCCACCACTTATCACATTGCAATGTTCACATGTATGCAGATGATGTACAGCTTTACCTTAGCAGCCCTGTTAATTCTATTCGCCAAAATTTGGATAACCTAAACGATGACCTTAACAGAATAAATTGTTGGGCAATTTCTAATGGACTTTGCTTAAATCCAAATAAATCTAAATGCATAGTGATACAAAAAAGGACTATAAACCCACTTATTGATATGGAAATATCAATAAATAATCAAAGAATTGAGATAGTTTCAAGAGCTAGAAATCTTGGATTGGTCTTCAACAGCAACTTAAATTGGCCAAGCCACATCAATATGCTTGTTGCACAATCATACGTTAAACTAAGGACCCTATGGGCAACGAAATTCTTTACACCATTAAGAGTAAGAACACTATTGGCAAAGGCTTACCTTATTCCAACACTAACTTATGGATGCGAACTGTTTGCGAATTTCGATTCAATCAGCAAAAAAACTTGAAATGCTTTACAATAATATTGTTAGGTATGTATATGGTTTAAGGAAATTTGAACACATATCGTCCTTCTCGAAAAGCCTGTACGGAGTATCACTTGAAAACCTACTAAAGATTAGAGTACTAATTTTTCTTCATAAGATAATATATACTGGAAAGCCACAATACTTATGCAATCATATACGATTTGCACAAATCAAACAGAGGTAAAAAATTAATTATTCCTAAACATTTCATAAATGCTGTACGTCTTTGGAATAGCCTTCCACCTAATATTCAACTTAATAGCAAAGCAATACATTTAAAAAAATCCTTATTTAAATACTTTGCCTAAACCTAAACTTTTTAAAGGTATTTCTTTATTGTATGCTTATTTTTTTTAATTTTTTCTCTCTCCTTTTTTTTGTAAGTTTAATAATTTTCAATTTAAAATTTTTTTTTTTAATATTCTATGTCATATTTTATTAATGTCATAATTTTAAAAATTCTTATGTTAAAATATTATTCATATTAATTTTTATATGTATTAGTTACAATTTTATTTAATTTAGTTTGGCTAAACATGTTTGTACACTACCAAAATCTTGTACTGTAATTATAAGACTTTGTCGTGTATACATGACGTAGCGTACGAATGTAGGCCAAATGCTAACGTACAGCGTCATGTATACAAACAATGGGGTGGCTCTCATTTCTATGGCACGAGTCATACACATATACTACAGATGGTCAATGGACTGAATGGAATGCGGGAGCACTTGTATTCTCAGTGAGTAATAATGAAAATGAGAGTGAAGCCGCGCGCCACTAGACATTGATTCAATGAGTATCCATTTTTCCAAACTAAGCCACACCCCATTAACTAATTAAATGTAGAATAAAATTATCGAGAGCATGTTAGAACATCTCTCTTAGTATTGAAGATTATAAACCACACCTGGCTAAATAATTAAAGATAGACTCAAAATTATCGAGAGCATGTTAGAACATCTCTCTTAGTATTAATAATTATTAAGAGCACTTTAGAAAGTGCTCTTTAGCGAAGAAGTCTAGAACTTCTCATAAGTTCTTTATAAGCAGGGTTATTGTTTGTAAATAAAACATTGGCGCTTTAGACTTACAAAGAAAAACAACAAGTGTCTTTAATTTACGTCGAACGTTATAGGCGTGCAATCATCGAACATTATATGGCGATCCTGCCCATCCTTTCTGAAATCTTCTGATCCTGCCAATTGCTAAATTGGGTATAAAGCAAAGAAGAAATTAAAACAGCAATATTTGCTATAAATTTTAAATCTGCTAAATCCAAGGCAAGGGATATTAAGGCAAACATAGCTTACGCTAAGTCTTTATCCTGCAAGGCAAAAGGACGAAAGAATTACTAATTGTACTTCAAAAAAAAAAAAGGATCCTATGGATGACAACAACAGCTAATGATGATATACATACTGATAACACAATAAAAACACCACAGTAACAGCAACAACCAAGAAAAGCCAGTCTGACTGCACGGAACAGCAATACAAATAACAACAGTTACATGGGCGAAGAATTACAACAACTATGGCAAAAAGCAGAACAATGACATAAATAAAAAACCTGCCAATCTTAACATCGACCTCAAACCAACATATATATAGGAAAATGAATTCAACAGCACCAGAACTACAACATTTCCAGCTGCTGAACCAGAAATAATGAGGAAACATTTTGAAGCAAAATTAGTTTAAAAGAAAAATTTTAAAAGAATATTAATAGAGAACATAAAACAAATTGAAGTAAATTTTATAAATTATGCAAAGATATTGTAGTGTACAAAATATTTGGAAAGACAGGAAAATTTCATAATGGGCAGTACACAGACTAAAATAAAGGAAGTAGTGACAGCAACAGAGAAACGCTCCGACAGCAATAAGCATTAGTTTTAAGGTCATGATACTAATTTGTGCTATCACAGTATTGGTTAAATATATAAAGAAATACGTAAAGAAGCAGATACATAGGCAAGCTGTACATAACACGGCATAAATAACAGAAATTTTTTTTTACAGATTTATATAAAAATAAAACAAAAATGTCTAGTAATAGGAACATTCCAATAATCGTCGAAGATGGTAAGGAAGATAACATAAAAGAAGGGGCAGACATGTTAGACAGACTAGACGAAGAAATCCGTAACTTCGACTATGAGAAATATTTTGGTAGTTTCGACAAACAGAGATAGAAAAAGATAGAAAAGAAAATGGATAAGCCTACACTAGAAAGGAAAGTAGAATGGTTAATGAAGGGAAGACCGACAGAAAAGGACATTTTGCGACCACCGACTACTGAATTAGAGACCATTTTGATGATAAGGAAATATGCGAACTAGTAGACATGTTTCAAAATGACGAACATTTTTTTTTTTATATATAAACTTGAAAATATAATAAAATAATTTTATAAAATAAATTACAATTTGATCAGATTGAATGATTATTTGTGATCTTTAATTAATTGAAATATGTACGTTACTTATATTTGTCCAATTATATGTACATAGGTTAAGAATAATTTTTTGATAAAATTGTTAAATAAGATTTAATATCGAAGAAGATAATACACTACATACATTATAAGAAAAATTTCTTTAGAAACAAGATTCTATGAAAACTTTAAAATTACATTATAATCTATATCGTAAACAAAACTATGGAAATAAAATTTAAAATTTACAAATATACAAAAGAAAATACTATAAATTAAAGAATGAAATAAAAAGCATAAAGAAGCATAAGAAGAGAAAAATTAAAATAAGAATGCTAATAGAATAAATTAAATTATACACATATATAAATAGAAGTTTGTTAGACATAAACGTTAAATTAGTGCAACAATAAATTTATATCACAATAAGTAATAAATTTTGTTATATAACATTTTTTTTTCCTCTAGAGACAGTTCGAATCTAACTCTCTTTACGAACGGTCGTGTAAAAAATTAAAGCGCTTAGAGTACAACTATTTAAAATAAAAAACAAGTGTATATTTTTGTTTTTGCAATTGCCTATTCTTGATCTCATTTGAAATCACGTGGTAGACAATCCAGCTTAAAACAGGAATAAGAATTTAGCGATGGCCCGAGGGGCCAAATCTTCATCAAAAAGAAAGCTTGTGAACAAGAAGATGACAAAACTTCCTCCGGGTTTTGTTAACCCGAACATTGCGTCAACTTCAAGCAACAGATTTAGCCTGCTTGCTGGCCTCAATGATATGGACGTAACTCCCGTATCAAATATTAACGATGTTAAGGAACACAAACCTCCACCCATTGTTGTAGAAGCTAACGCTTCATTTACAGAAATACAAAAGCTGCTTGGTAAGGACTGTATTTTCAAACGTACTTCAATTGGTACCAAAATTTTCGCTCCAAGTAATAAAATGTACGAATGCTACAAACAAATACTTAAAGAGAATAAGATGGAGTTTCATTCTTATGGCTCCAAAGAAAATAGGTTATACACAACCTTTTTACACGGTTTACCCCGCATAACCTCTGAGGAAATCTCCAACGAGTTAAAAAACTACAACCTATCCCCTTCTTCCGTAACTGAAATAGTCACCAAATTCAGTTCAAACAATAATGCAGTATATAAAGTTCAATTTGTTCGTAAAAATTTTAATCCAACTGCCTTAAAACATGTACGAACAATTTCCAATATTATAATTTCTTGGAAAAAATACAAATCAAAATCCAGGAGCAGACCAACTCAATGCTGGAACTGCTTAATGTATGGCCATGGCGGTGAACATTGTCATCGTAGTGCTGCATGTATGATATGTGCAGAACAACATCATACAAGTGTGTGTCCGTTTAACACAAATGAAAAAAGACCAGCTGTTTTTACATGCTTTAATTGCAAAAAACATGGAAAAGAGAGAACTGATCACTCTGCAAACGACATCAACTGTCCGTTACGTTCTCTCTATTTGGAAACTAGAACAAAGGTAACTTCCAAAAGTCATAACAACAGCAGGCAACAACAAAATTTTTCATTTCAATCAAAGGTTGATTTCCCAAATTTAAGTAACAACAACACAAATTGTAACAATAACATTAATAATAACAGCAAAGCTACATATGCTAACCAGCTGAAAACAAACAACGATTTATTTAGCATTGATGAGCTTTTTGACATTTTCACTACAGCTATGGATGATTTGCATAGGTGCACTTCAAAAGTACAACAAATCAAAGTTGTAATGTCAATGGTAAAATACGCCCATGGATTATACTAATAATTTAAACGAATTCAAAATGCTTCACTTGAATGCTAATGGCATTTCAAACTTTTCTAAATTAAAACAATTTGAAATACTAATTGAAAGAGAAAATATTAAAATAGCGTCTTTGAATGAAACATTTTTTTCAGAAAATCATAGACCCTTTTTTAAAAATTATTATTTATATAGAAGTGACAGAACAGATGCTAGAGGAGGAGGAGTAGCACTGTTAATTCATAAATCTGTCGCTCATACACTTCATCAATCGAAAACATCTCAACTGAAGTTATTATAAATAGTAGACCTATTGTTGTATCTTCGTTATATTCACCAAGATATACCCGTAACTTCTGTGCTGATATCTTAAACCTAACACCTTCCCCCAAAGAATATATAGTTTTTGGTGACCTAAATGCCAAACATTGTTCTTGGAATTGCCGTTCAAATAATACTGCAGGAATTGCACTCAACAACCTACAGCAATCAAGCAATTTTTTCATTCACTATCCTAATAGTCCAACCCTATTCCCCCATCAACACAATCGCGAAGCATCCACAGTCGATATTATTTTAAGCAATACCGCTTTAAACATACACGTAAAGACAATGGATTACGAAATACCATCAGACCATCGCCCCATTATGTGTACACTTAAAAGATCAGTGGCATCGCAGGTTGACCTCAACTATTATGATTATAGTGTAACCAACTGGAACATTTATATGAATTTTTTAGAAAATAAAATCACGTTAAATTCTGATATATACAATACCAAGGTAGTAATTGATCAGGAAATACAAAAATTTATAAATGTAGTCTTCGAAGCAAGGGATGCGTCTACACCTAAAATAACCCAACAAAATAATTACACATTACCAGAAAGTACTGTGAAATATATTAAACTAAGAAGAAGCTTTAATCAATGTATATAATATAATCAATGTACTAAGTTTCTAAGTAACATGATTGATAAAAGTATTAATTCGGAACGCAATAAGAAATGGTGTCAATTATTATCCAATTTAAAACCAGGTGATAAATCATTTTGGAGAATAAGCAGGAACTTGCGAGGAAAAGGAAAAAATCAAATCTCTCAACTTAAGGTTGGAAATACAAGGATAACATCTGATAAGGACAAGGCTGAAGTCCTGGCAAATACATTTGTCAAAGCAAATAACCTCACTTCGAATTACAGCCACTCAGCGGATATAGTAATAAATACAACAGTAAATAATTTTAAGAAGGAAAATCCCAGTTCTGAGTCAGCAATTTATACATCTCTAGAAGAAGTAATGAATATTGTCTCATTAATAAAACCCTCAAAATCTCCTGGTTTTGACAATGTTCCCAACCTGCTCTTAAAGAAACTACCACTCAAAGCTCTAAAATTACTGGTTATAATATTTAACAGCTGCATCAAACTCAACTATTTCCCAATCCATTTCAAAAACGCTAAGGTTATAGCTGTCAACAAACCTAGTAAGCCAAAAAATAACCCAAATAGCTATAGACCTATTAGTTTATTAAGTAACTTGGGTAATTTGTAACGACCAATTAGTGAATTTGTAACGACCAATTCTATTGTTGCTAAAGAACAATTTGGATTTAGAAAAGGGCATAGCACTACTCACCAAATAAACAGAATTAAAAATCAAATAATCACAAATAAAAACAATAAACGTTCAACGGGTCTAATATTGTTGGATATCGAAAAAGCGTTTGACACCGTTTGGCATAATGGCCTAGTATTTAAACTTCTTGATGCAAATGTACCAAAATATTTATGCAAACTTATTTCAGATTTCATTCACGGCAGAAGCTTTAAAGTTGCGATTAATAATGAAACATCATATCCAAAAACCATTACCACAGGGTTACCTCGAGGATCAGTCTTGTCGCCATTGCTTTACTCGATATATACAACCGATTTTAAAGTCCCGAAATATATGAAAATTGCTTACTACGCAGATGATACTGCGTTAATTTCTTCAAACAAACTTACAAGTGCACTCCTGAAGAAAATGGAAAAGGGACTTGTAAATTGCAGTAAATATTTTCACAAATGGAAAATCAAAATTAATCCAAACAAGACCCAAGCAATTATTTTTCCGTTCAACAAATCTCCCAAAAGATTGCCAAGACGTCATCTTCATATTGGAAATAAAACCATAAATGTAGTTAATCATGTCAAATATCTCGGAGTTGTCTTGGACAAAAAGCTTACTTTTAAACAACATATTATGGCTACGTGCCAAAAAGCTATAAAATCATTTAAAGCATTATGGCCACTTCTAAATAGAAGGTCATTTCTAAACCCCAAAAACAAAAATCTCCTATTCAAAAGTGTTATAAGGCCAATATTAACATACGCGTGTCCTATTTGGAGTGACGCTGCCAACTGCCACCTAAAACGCTTACAAATTATACAAAACAAATGTCTTAAAATTATAAATAAAAAGTCGTGGAGGTATCCTCCAGGTATCTTCTTCATGAAGAAACAGGTTATAGAGGTCTATTATTTCTAATAAACCTTCTATAAGCATATAAATATTTTCAGATAGTATTTGAATTTATTAAATCATATAAAGTTTTTTTCCCTCCCATTTTCCTTTAAAAATCATTAAAAAATAAAATAAAAACTATTTAATGTCTTTAGATCCTATATATTATTTGTTGAAATATCTATTTAAAGATAAGATCTCATATGTAAATATCAAATTTGTTAAAATATGTAAATAAAGGAAGAATATATAATTGAAAAAAAAAAAAAAAAAAAAATTTTCCTCTAGAGAATTAAAACAAATTTTAATAATGGATAGCAATAGAAATAACAATAATAGAAGATATCGTAATGTGAATCAGATACAGAACCAGGAAAACTCCCAAATTCCGGAGATGCTAACATCCAAGTCTTCGGAAACAGCACAGTAGAAACCACAAAGATATACAGTATAGCATCGAACCTTGGAAATTACGTTAGATTAAATATTGATGACACGGACAGGGAAATTACATTTTTGATAGATACAGGTGCGGACATATCGCTTGGTAAACAGAAAGTTTACTGTAGTGACTGACCATCGTCCAGTAGTCGCATTGTTGTCTCATAAAAACCCGAATTCCAAATTAACAAGAATTAGACTAGAACTATCGGATTATGATTTCGAAATAATATTTAAAAAAGGGACAAGCAACACAAATGCAGACGCATTGTCAAGAATAGAATTAAATTCTGACATATTGAAAGCTATGGTACCCAATAAAATTGACGAATTAAGCAAAAAGACGCTGGTGATTACTAGAACAATGAAAACGAAAATGATATAAAATGAGGTAAATAATGATAAAATTGATAATGAGGATAAATATGAAATTGAGGAAAAGGATGAATCATCTTCTATTGAGCGTCATAAACTCAAAATGTGGAGATGTACATCCATGAAAGATATAAAACGTGCACGAAAACTAAAATTTATATTAACAAAGTCGACAAAGGAATACTTACGAATTGAAACAATCATTCTGTGAACCACACGATCGTAAAATGTAGTGATAATCCCATTTATCTAGATAATATGTTGGAGAAACTATGTTTCAGGTTAAGCAGATTGAAATATGCTATATTCGCACTGGAATAAGGTGACGAAATATTTGATATTATAACCCATGGAAAATTAAAAGAAAAATTTAACAAGATTAAAAAAAATAATGACGTCAAAATTATACTATATACTAAACCTCAGAACATAATAGATAGCGAAGAGAGAACAAAATTAATTAAATTGTATCACAACACACCATGCGGAGGTCATTTCGGGATAAGAAAGACTTTAATAAGGCTTAAACAAAAATATGTATGGAAGAATATGCACAAGATGGTAAGAAAATATGTATCAACGTGTGATCTTTGTCAAAGGAACAAACAGATAAGGGACACAAAAGAACCATTCAATATAACGGACACACGTGGGAATAGTTTTGTGACCGTGGTAATTGACACAGTAGGACCACTGCGTCCATCAGGTTTTTACAGATACATACTGATAATGCAGTGTGAACTGACAATATATATTATAGCAGTTCCTATGGAGACAAAAGAAGCCAAATCAGTAGCAAAGGCTATGGTTGAGGGTTTGATATTAAGATATGGGACATTTAAAACTTTAAAATCTGACAAGGGTACAGAATTTACAAACGAACTTTTAAGGGAAGTATGCAATTTGTTAAAAATAGAACAGAGATTCTCAACGCCGTACCATCACGAGACTTTAGGTACAGTCGAACGGAATCATAGAGTCCTAAATGAATACTTTTTGTCTTTCGTAGATGAAGATAATTGGCACGAATGGATTTCATACTACGCATTTGCATATAACATAACACCACATGTCGATACAGAATACTCCCCATTTGCATTGGTTTTTGGAAAACTACCAAACGTACCGGGTGAAAACTTTACAGGCAATGACAAAATATACAATATAGATAACTATGCAAATGAGCTCAAAATTAGGTTAAGAAAATCATTAGATTATGCTAGGGAAATAATATTAGAGGTAAAGAAAAAACGTAGATTTAATTCATTTAATAAGGAAAACAGCATACAATTAAAAATAGGAGATTTAGTACTAGTTAAAGCAGAAAATAGAAAAAAATATGAAGCTCCATATAGGGGACCATATGAAGTAACTAAAATTGATGACTTAAATGTCACTTTGAAAATTAAAGATAAGGAGAAAATATTACATAAAAATTTATTTAAGAAATATAATGAAAAAAATTGACAAACAAACAAAATGTATAAAAGAAAACAATATGCACACAAATAAACAAAAACAAATAAACATATACAAAAATATGTACTTTAATAAATTTGTTAATGTAGAAATAACAATTGTAACACTATATAGAATAAGAATTTAGTTCAATAAGTTTAATAATTTTTTATTATTTTTTTTTTACTGTATAAATTCAAATTTCAATCAACACAACATGTACATTTCTATCAGTGACTCAATTAACCAAAACTTCAAAATCACACTTAGTAATATGAAGATTAACAAAATACATTAAAACAAATCAGTTTACCGTCCAAAATCCAAAACAATTAAACGAAAATTATTATAAACATTAACCAAACAGTATAAACAAGAATGAATCATATTGTACTTAAAACAAAACCCATTCAATTCAAAGGCACCGTACTACATTTTAAAAATCAAACAACTTTTATTACAAACAGTTGTAGGATTTTTTTTAGAACCGGGGTGTCGTGTATACATGACGTAGCGTACGAATGTAGGCCAAATGCTAACGTACAGCGTCATGTATACAAACAATGGGGTGGCTCTCATTTCTATGGCACGAGTCATACACATATACTACAGATGGTCAATGGACTGAATGGAATGCGGCAGCACTTGTATTCTCAGTGAGTAATAATGAAAATGAGAGTGAAGCCGCGCGCCACTAGACATTGATTCAATGAGTATCCATTTTTCCAAACTAAGCCACACCCCATTAACTAATTAAATGTAGAGTAAAATTATCGAGAGCATGTTAGAACATCTCTCTTAGTATTAAAGATTATAAACCACACCTGGCTAAATAATTAAAGATAGACTTAAAATTATCGAGAGCATGTTAGAACATCTCTCTTAGTATTAATAATTATTAAGAGCACTTTAGAAAGTTCTCTTTAGCGAAGAAGTCTAGAACTTCTCATAAGTTCTTTATAAGCAGGGTTATTGTTTGTAAATAAAACATTGGCGCTTTAGACTTACAAAGAAAAACATCAAGTGTCTTTAATTTACGTCGAACGTTATAGGCGTGCAATCATCGAACATTATAACTTAGTCTTGTTGTGCAGGAAATCATTAAATTTAATAATAATTTAATAATAATAAAGTAGGAGTAATGATGTGTGAGCACAAAAGTTAATGGCGATGGATTCGACTAATTCGAACAATTTTTCGTTGATAATACGTACACACCGATTTCACAGTTGCAGTGTGATGTGAGATAGCAGGGTAAAGCAATGGCGACAAGACTGATCTTTGAGGTGACCCTGAGGTAATGGTTTTTGGAGTTGATGTTTCATTAGTAATCGTAACTTTAAAGCTATCGTGAATGAAATCTGAAATAAGTTTACATAGATATTTTGGTATATTTGCATCAAGAAGTTTAAATAAGAGGCCATTATGCCAAACGGTGTCAAACGCTTTTTCAATATCTAACAATATTAGACCCGTCGAACTTTTATTGCTTTTATTGGTGATTATTTGATTTTAATCCTGTGTATTTGGTGAGAAGTGCTATGCTCTTTTTTTAAATCAAAATTGTTCTTTAGCAACAATAGAATTGGTCATTACAAATTCACTAAGACGAGAGTGTAGTATTTTTTCAAATATTTTACCTTAGTTACTTTATAGACTAATAGGTATATAGCTATTTGGGTTATTTTTTGGCTTATTAGGTTTGTTGATTGACAGCTATAACCTTAGCATTTTTGAAATGGTTTGGGAAATAGTTGAGTTTGATGCAGCTGTTAAATATTATAACCAGTAATTTTAGAGCTTTGAATGGTAGTTTCTTTAAGAGCAGGTTGGGAACATTGTCAAAACCAGGGGATTTTGAGGGTTTTATTGATGAGATAATATTCATTACTTCTTCAAGAGATGTATAAATTGCAGATTCAGAACTGGGATTTTCCTTCTTAAAATTATTTACTGTTGTATTTATTAGTGTATCTGCCGAGTGGTTGTAGTTCGAAGTGAGGTTATTTGCTTGGACAATTGTATTTGCCAGGACTTCAGCCTTGTCCTTATCAGATGGTATTTTTGTATTTCCAACTTTAAAGTGAGCGATTTGATTTTTTCCTTTTCCTCGCAAGTTCCTGCTAATTTATGATTTATCACCTGGTTTTAAGTTGGATAATAATTGAAACCATTTCTTATTGCGCTCCGAATTAATACTTTTATCAATCATGTTACTTAGAAACTTAGTACATTGATTATAAAAAGTTTGCTCGGCTATATTTGAAGATCGTTGGCTTTTTCTTTTAAAGTTTAGTTTTATATATTTCACAGTAATTTCTGGTAATGTGTAATTATTTTGTTGAGTTATTTTAGGTGTAGACACATCACTTGCTTCGAAAACTACATTTATAAATTTTTGTATTTCCTGATCAATTACTGCCTTGGTATTGTATATATCGGAATATAACGTGATTTTATTGTCTACTAAATTCATATAAATGTTCCAGTTGGTTGCACTATAATCATAATAATTGAGGTCAATCTGCAAGGCCATTGATCTTTTAAGTGTACATATAATGGGGCGATGGTATTTCAAAATCCATTGTTTTTACGTCTATATTTAAAGCGGAGTTGCTTAAAATAATATCGTCTGTGGATGCTTCGCGATTGTGTTGATGGGGGAATAGGGTTATACTATTAGGATAGTGTATGAAAACATTTCTTGATTCCTACCGTATTATTTGAACTGCAATTCCAAGAACAATGTTTGGCATTTAGGTCACCAAAAATTAAATATTCTTTGGTGGAAGGTGTTAGGTTCAAGATATCAGCACAGAAGTTATGGGTATATCTTGGTGAATATAACGAAGATACAACAATAGGTCTATTATTTATAATAACTTCAATTGAGATGTTTTCGATTGATGAGGTTGTAACGAGTGTTTTGTCTTGCGGCTGGGGTAGCTAGTCGCGTCCAGGGTCTATTCAAGGACCCTCAAAACCTTAAATAATAAGACAGTTGTTTTTCCTTCTCTAGGATTAAATATAACAAACTAAATTTTATTGTGTAATTGATATATGTATATATATATCGTAAATAATGACACACTGGCGAATGGCTCTTCGTCTCTTATTCGGACCATCTAGGCTTCTTATCGGTGGTCGAAATGGTTGTTTATCCGTAGATCGACTATTTCGGCTGTAGTTGATTGTATCGGTAAGTCGGCTGCGTAATGGGCGGCAATCGGTTGTGTTGGTGAATTGATCACTTAATCGGCAGCCGTCGGTTGTATCGGTAGATCGACTACTTAATCGGTGGTAGTCGGATCGGTTGTGATGGTAGCTCGGTTGCTTCGCTTAGTTGTCGGTAGGTCGACTACTTAATCGGTACTAGTCGGGGTTATTGGTAGATCGGATGCTTCGTGTAGTTGTCGGCTGGTTTAGCTGCTCGGTACAGATCGGTTGTGATGGTAGCTCGGTTGTTTTGCTTAGTTGTCGGCTGGTGATTATAGCTTGGTGGCTTCGCTTAGCTGTCGGCTGTCATTAATTAGACTTAACGCAGAGTCTTGTCATTAACTCGACTTGACTGACTTTGCCTATACCAACCTTGTTTACTTATCTAAACTAATATATTGACTGAATGAGAATCAATAATTATTACTACAGATGGTACTTGTGTGTACTCTGGTTGGTATAGGTTCAGTTAGTAATGCCTGGTTTTCACTATGTCATATTAGCTGACAACAAACAATTGCCTCAACTGACATCTCGAAATTTTCTATTTATTACGTATTCATTACATCTTATAAACGAACAAAAAATCCGGCAGTCTCTCTTGATTGTTTGACGATACAAGATCAGATTACGCATAATAAACGTTTTAAAATATTTCGGTAAATTACTATTGTTGTCCAACAATACAATTTTTTTTTTTTTTGTGTTTTGCTTTACACTGTTTCTGAGAGACGATTCACATTGAGAGTTGTAAACACAAACTCTCCCAATCGAACATGAGTTCGAAAAGGAGACTACCAGCTGATAATGTTAACAGCAATGCAAAACGTGCTGTAAATAATAATTATTACCAACCATTACAAACACTTAATGATGATGAAAAAACAGATGATGATATGGGGCCATCCATTACACCTAAAACTCATATACCACCTATAACTATCTTAAAAACCAGTACTGATAATATACATACACTTTGTAAAGAAAGTCGTATTATTAAATATTCGATTAGGAAAATTTCAATCGGGTATAAACTGTTTTGTGAAAACCAATATGACTACGAATCTGCTGTTAAGTACTTGAAAGCTAATAAAACGGAATACTTCTCTTACACTTCAAAAAATAATAGACCTTATAAGGTCGTATTATCAGGTCTGGACAAACTAGAGCCAGCAAAGGTTAAGTCAGAGCTTATTAAAATTGGCTTAAAATGTACGGACGTGAAAAGCGTTTACCGTAAAACAGACAATAATCGAGAAATCATACTCTATATTGTTTACCTTAAAAAAGGTACTACATCTTTGGCGGAGTTAAGGAACAATGTTAAAAGTATAAACTACATTCGTGTTAAATGGAGTTATCAATCTAAAATGCCAAACAAAATTACACAATGCCATAATTGCCAAATGTTTGGGCATGGGTCAAATAATTGTAACATCAAAACATTTTGTGCTAACTGTGCTGGTGACCATGAAACCTCTAAATGCACATCGACAACTGTCAAATGTGCAAACTGTAGAGGTGACCATAAATCTACCGATAATACCTGTCCTAGTAGATCTTCTTATGTCGGATTAAAGGAACGTTATTCTAGGCCAATTCGTCAACCCAACCCACAAGCTCGTGCTAACAACACTCAGTATGTAAATATTCAAAGCCATCGCCCGTCAACTAGCAACTCATTTGCTAATGTGGTACGTTCAAATAATACAACACCAAATATTACAACATCAAATAATGCAACACCAAATAATGCTTCAAATGATCTCTTCTCTTTAGAGGAACTTAAAACATTAACGTTAGAGTTAATCGAAAACTTAAAAAATTGTAAAACTAAATGTGATCAGTTTAATGTTATAACTAACTTAGCTTTTAAATTTCTACCATGAATGCTAATTTAAAGACAGTAATATGGAATTCTAGAGGAATACGTACTAAAATTTATGAATTTTTTGATTTCTTAGTTAGGGAAAATGTTGATATAGGTTTGGTGAGTGAAACGTGGCTAAACAAAGATATTTCAATGTATCATTCAGATTATTTCTGTTATCGTAAAGATCGTGAAGGCAAAATGGGTGGTGGAGTAGCAATTGCAATACGTAAAAATATATGTCATGAACTATTACCGGATATTAATACAGAGTTAATTGAAAATGTAGGTATAAAAGTCAAATTAAATGATAACTCAACCATTAAGATTTTTAGTTGTTATTTTCCAGGAGGATCTGCGGGTCCTTTAGAAATTAAAAAAAACAAGTTTAAATCAGATCTAAGGAAATTTTCAATGATTCGAGATAATTATATTTTAGGAGGTGATTTTAACAGCAGAAACCAATCATGGGGTTGCCTTCGAGCCAACTGTTGGGGAAACATAATACATGATTTTATCACAACAAACAAATTTGATATAGTTTTTCCTCCTGAACCTACGCTTATCCCAATAAGCAGAAATGTAAATCCTTCTGTACTCGACTTTTTTCTCTCAAATGTACCAGAAAAATTGTCTGCGGCTTCTACTCTTTGCAGGTTAAGTTCTGATCATCTACCAGTGTTTCTAACTTTTAATTCGAGTTATAAATCAAGTGAGAACCTGAAATATGATCACAAAAACACAAATTGGAATATATTTAAAAGGTACATTAATAACAATGTTTCTAATTTGTCAAATGTGCCCTTAAATAATGTTGATGATGTAGAAGAACTTGTTACGAATTTTACATTATTAGTTCAAAATGCTATCGAGGCAAGCGTACCAAAGAAAAATATGTCAAACTTTTATGTAAAACGTTTACCAAGACATATTTTAAATCTGATAACTCTTAGAAACAACTCAAGAAGGAACTGGATTAGATTTAGGCTCCCTTTATATAAACAACAATCAAACTTTTTAAATATTGTTATTCGTGATAATATATCCAAATTCAGAAACTCCAATTGGAATAGTATGCTTAAAAGTCTGGATAAGTCTTCTCCAAAATTTTGGAACATTTCTAAAATTATTAGGAAAAAAACTAAATGTATTCCAAGTCTCAAGCAAAATGATAATTTGTACACTACAAATTTACAAAAATCAGAAATAATTGCTCAAAAGTTTCTTTTGCACCATTCTATTTCTACTAATATGAGCGACATGAATACAATTCAGATGGTCTCTAACTCTATAAATGTATTAACCGCCGAAAGCTCTTCAGAGCATATCCCTAATATCGTTAGTACCATAAAAATTAAAATCATTATACAAAATCTTAAAAATAAGAAGAGTCCAGGCATGGATGGCATTTCCAATAAATGCCTTAAAGCTCTGCCCCTAAGTGGATTAGATATTCTTTCACGTATATTTAACGCTTGCATAAAGCTTTGTCACTTTCCACAAGTCTGGAAAAAGGCAAAAATAATTGCTATCCCAAAACCAGGAAAAAATCACTCAAGTCCTGACTCATACAGACCAATAAGTTTATTAAACTCAATGAGTAAAATTTTGGAAAAAATTATCAAGGAGGAAATTGAAAATTTTATAGAAGATAACAATATCCTCCCGGTTCAACAATTCGGTTTTAGATCTGAACATAACACGACACAACCATTAGTCAGAATCAAAAAAATCGTTAAGGACAACTTTAATATTGGTAAATCTACGGCCATGGTGCTGTTAGATATAAAGTCGGCATTCGATTCAGTTTGGCATGACGCTCTCGTTCACAAACTATTAAATATTGGTTTAAATAATCATACAGTCTTGCTAATAAAAAGCTACCTGACAAGTCGTTCATTTAGGGTTCATATTGGTGATAAGTTCTCTGCCGAGTATGATATTCCGGCTGGATGTCCTCAAGGTTCGTGTCTCTCCCCAATTCTCTATAATATTTTTACATCTGATTTTCCTTCGTTGATTGGTTGTGAGTCCTCAATCTTTGCTGATGACACTGCAATCTTAAGTTCAAATACGTTATCTAATGATACTCTGTGTAACTTACAAATATCGGTAAATACTGTAATTGATTACTTCAAAAAATGGAAAATATTAGTAAACCCGTTAAAAACACAATCTATATTTTTTACCAGAAAGAGGAAAAATTGCTTCTTACCGCAACATAATATTATAGTTGACGGTGTTAATGTACCGTGGGATACAAGTGTCAAATATTTAGGTGTTATTCTAGATAAAAAAATGATATTTAACGAACATGTTAGCCACATTATTAATAAAATCGATATAACTAAAAAAATATTATACCCGTTTATAAATCGGAAATCTCAACTGAGTATCGAGAATAAACTGTTAATTTTAAAAGTTGTGTTTCATGCAATACTTTTTTATGCTGCTCCTGCATGGTACGATACATCAACATGTCATCTGAAACGTTTGCAAGTTAGCCAAAATAAACTACTAAAAACTATCTATAATCTACCACCTTATTTTTCAACATCGCGTCTTCACTCGCTTTCTAATATCCTGCTAGTCAAGGATAAGATATTTGTTTTAACAGAAAGATTCTTTAATAGATGTGCCAGCTCCTCGCATGACCACATCAGTTCTTTATGCTCTTAAACCGTGTATTTTTAACTATCAACTTTTCCCGTTTTTATAAAACTTTTTTTTTTTTTTTTTAATATTTCTCTAAGGTTTTTGTAAAATTTTTCCTTAACTTATTAAATTAATTTTTAAGAAATTTATCACATTGTACAGATACAATATAATTAAGTAGAAAAGTCATACATAATAGACTAAACTCTTAACTTATAATATTAAAAAATTATTGTGTATTTACCATGTTACATTTATCAATAAATACAAAAAATCCGGCTGTCAAACACAAACAAATTGCCAACATGCTGGCAATTTCATTTCAGATGTCAAATGTAGCCAGGTGCGTTAAATGACAAGACATTAAAACCCGTTTTCATACAACTGACAATAACTGACAACAATTGCCATTGAAAATGACATAATGAAAACCAGGCATAAATGCGTTGTTAATGTGTATGACGTCATGTACGATTAAGTATGGGTGGTCGTAGTCAGTTAGTGTCATGTATATTATTGAGTTATTATTGTCTGTGGTTAATAGTTATGTACGTTGTGTTTTTTTTTTTTAATTAAATTCCTGTCCTACAGGTTTAAGATACATTTCTAAGTTAAGTTAAATTTCTTCTGTTCTACAGTTTTAAATTAAACCTCTTCTTTTTAAATTAAATTCCTGTCCTACAGGTTTAAGTTAGATTAAATTACTTATACATAGGTACAACCTTCGTGTGTCCCCGGCATTCTAGTTTGGCATAAGCGCGGTTCAGGATGGGTACCTTAACCGGGGGTTGGTCCAGTCGTTGTATGACGAATTGTCGGTGTCGGACGTACCGCTGGGGCTGTTTGATGGTTATGCCATCGAAAACCTCATTAGCCTTGTAGTCGGGGTCAGGGCGGTTGTGTGGCCGCTTCACTGCTTGCCTAAGTGCTGGTTGTTGCTTGGGTGTGGCGGTCGGTGTTGCGATGGTCGAGGGCTTGGGTGTCGGGGTTGGTGCATGCCGTGGTGCAGCAGCCGATGTTACAGCTATACGTGGCTTGGCATGGCCCGGCTCGGTTGGGGCTGGCGGTGCTGTATGCCGTGGTGCAGCGGCCGATGGTGCAATGACCCTCGGCTTGGGTTGCTTCGGAACGATAGCTGCCGATGGGGATCTTGCGAGACCCGAGTTTCTGGCTGCCGATGGCGTTGGTACGACCCCGGCTGAGGTAAGGGTATGGGCCGTTCGTTGGCTTATGAACGCTAGTGGTGGCGGGTTTGTGTTCCCGACCGCTGGTGTCCCGAGCTGGTGCCGTATGATAGTGGCCTCGACTGGTGGCTGGTGAAATGTTTCGGTCCTTAGAAACATTCGCTCATCTAAAGGAGCGTTTATTGAAATATATGTTTCTATATTTTTAAAGAAACATACGCTCATCTAGGAGCGTTGTTCGCTATTTTAAAAAAAGCGAAGTGTTCCCTTAGATGTTTTGTAAAACAATCGTTGCTTTATTTGATTTTTCTTTGCTTATAAAGCTACAATGAGATTCTTATAACTAGTCTAGTATTGAGTGACATTTAAAGTCACTCAATGATTTCTGATTATTTTAGGGTTCTTAATCTATATTTAAATCTATCTAAACTATATGGATTTGTATCAATATCCCAGCAATTTAGAAAGCATTTCTCTGTAAAGAATATAGTGCATTGAGTCACTTTCATGATTATTGAATGTTACTCAACACTTCAAAATATTTTCACTGTAATATACTGATTTGGTATTTACAATGTAACTTTAAACTTTTACTCTAATTGTTTACATTAAATCAAAACAAAAAATGATCGCTTATTAATTTGTAGCTGACCTGGGATATTCATACATGTTTAGTCACACTTGTTTTTTTTATGAACACTTGTTATACGCGCCTCTATGTCTAGAACTCAACACAATATTGGCTGTATAGTTGTGCATGACACATATTTTCATTATTTATATTTAGTTTGTGTGTGACGTCATGCATACACTACACTGGTAACGGGTTGGGGGTGCCACCGATGTTGGTCTAATGTGGCGGATTTTTGATGGTCTGGTTGGTCTCCGTTCCATTATTATTATTTAATTTATAGATTTCTGTGTTAACAGCTCCGCGGTTGATTCTTGGTTTGTCTTCCCTTTTATATACTTCTGGGGTGTGACTTATTACATATATTTTTATTTATTTATTATTTCTTCTCCTTTTAACAGATTCATTCTAATATATATATATATTTTTTTTTTTTTGTTATTTATTTTTACTCTGGGCGTTTATAATGGGGTTCTAGTTCTTGTGTATTGACTGTTGTTCCCTTTCATGTCGCTTACTTCTTCGATGTTTGAGGCCAGGTGTCGGGTGACAATATAGGGTCCTGAGAACTTCTCTGCCAATTTCTGAGCGAAACTATTTGCTGCTGATGAGAGAGGTCGTTCCTTTTTCCATACTTCAGATCCAATATCCGGCTTCCAGGATCGTCGTCTGGAATTGTAATATGTTGCTTGTCATTTTGTGGCTTTCGTCTTATTCTGCTTGATGGTTTCCCATAGTTTTGCTACGTCGCGTTGCCGAACCTGTTCGCTGGGTAGAGCTGATTGTAACCTGGTTTGATTTGGTCCGAGAATGGTTCGCCCGAACAGGATTTCGGCTGGTGAGTATTGTGTTGCCTCGCTAACAGCGGTATTGATGGCAAAAGCTATTTCGGGTATTCTTTGGTCACAGTGACGGTGTTCGGTGCCTGTTTGTTGCGCGATCATCGTCTTCACTACACGATAAGTCCTTTCGATAGGATTCTCATGCGGAGAATAGGGGGCGGTCGTATGATGGGTGATACCATTTTCGGTGAGGAAGGATTTAACCAAGCGACTGGTGAACTGTACGCCGTTATCCGAGAGGAATATTTTCGGGCATCCGAAACGGTACAGCACCCTTTCTTTTAGGCTATTTACCACGTGGGAGGCCACTGCTTGCCTGACCGGAATTAGCTCTACCCATTTACTAAATAGGTCGATGATGACCAATAGTGCGGTGTTGCCCTTTTTTGAGCGGGGCAGGGGCCCCAAGAAGTCGGCTGCTACAATCCCAAACGGGGTTGCGCTTTGCAGGGTTTTCATGAATCCTGGTTTCTTTCGTTGTTCGGGTTTGTACCGGGCGCACACATCACAGGAGCGAACGTATGCTACGACATCTTTATATAACCCCGGCCAGTAGTACTGCTCCTGAATCTCCCTTAAAGTTTTAAAAACACCGAAGTGACCTGCCGAAGGGATGTCATGATTTTCGTGGAGGACTTGCTTCCTGTGTCCCAGTGGGATGCATTGTTTCCATTCGGGCCTCGTATCATTAATGGATTTGCGGGGGATGTGTCGGAATAGTCGGCCTTCGACTATCGTGAAATCGGGATATCCGTTGTGGTTATTTTTGACGAGTGCCATCGTCCGCTCGTACCACCCGGGCGATGAGACTGTCAGGAGTGTTTCTTCCTTGGTTGGTAGTGGGGCGCGGGAGAGGGCGTCGGCTATGACGTTGAGGCTGCCTTTACGGTATTCGATTCCAAAGTCAAACTGTTGAAGTTCTAGTGCCCACCGTGCTAAACGTCCCGATGGGTTCTGCAGCGTGTTTAACCATCTTAACGAATGGTGGTCAGTGATTACTGTAAACCTGTATCCTTCTACGGTCGCATTTTCCGATTACCCCACAAAATGGCGAGGCACTCTTGCTCGGTGGTCGAGTACTTCTTTTCGAGTTCGGTTAATGTGCGGCTAGCGTAGGCGATGACGGACTCTACTTCCGAGGGTCGTTGAAAGAGTACTGCGCCCAGGCCTTCCTGACTTGCGTCGGTTTGGAGGAAGAAGGGTTGGTCGAAATTTGGGCATCCGAGTACGGGCGCTTGAGTGAGGGTTTCTTTTAATTTGGTGAATGATAATTCTTGCTCTTCCCCCCAATGCCATTTTATCGTCTTTTTAACAGTTTATTCAATGGGGCTACTAGTTTTGAAAAACAGGGCACGAAGCGACGGTACCATGAGGCGATTCCAAGCACGCGCCGAAATTCCTTCAGACTTTTCGGGGCGGGGAGGTCCTTCATAGCTTTTATCTTATCTGGGTCTGTGTGTATTCCGTCAGGGGTGACGACATGGCCCAAGTAGCGGATGCTAGTCCGAACGAAATCGCACTTGTCAAAGTTTACTAACATCTGGGCTTCCTGTAACCGATGGAAAATGGTTTCTAATATACGTAAATGCTCGTTGAAGGTCCTACCGAGCACGATTATGTCGTCTAGGTTTACAAATACGCGAGGGTATAAGTCTAAGCCAATGATTCGATCTAGCGTACGTTGGAAGGTGGCCGGAGCTGAATGAAAGCCGAAGGGCATGACCTTCCATTGAAACAGCCCTCGGCCTGGGACGGTAAAGGCAGTTAATGGTTTCGACGACTCTTCGAGTGGTATTTGCCAATATCCGTTTTTCAGATCTAGGGAGGATATGAATTTGGCCTCTCGGAGTTGGTCTAGGATAGCATTAATTTGGGGTAGGGAGTAGGCGCCTGGTTCACTAGCGGCGTTTAGTTGTCGATAATCAATGCACATCCTCCAGCCCCCTTGTTTCTTTCGGGCCAGCACTATTGGTGAACTGTAGGGGCTTCGTGAAACCTCCACTCGGTCTTCTGCTAGGAGTTTGTCGATTTCTTCATTGATTATTTTCATCATGGCGGGATTTCTCGGCATGTACCGCTGTTTGATAGGGACGCGGTGGCGTAGCCGAATTTCGTGATTGGCAAGGGTGCATAATCCTCTGATGTTGTCGAACTTTTTCTTCTGGTCCTCTAAGAGTTTTGTTAGGGTTTTATTTTCTTCTGGTGTCAGGAAGGGGCGCTCCGTTATTGAGTGCACCAATTTTATCGGACGGGCCACTTTGACTTCCGGCCTAGGTAGTGGAGTGCCATTTAGACGAATGTCTATATTGAGCATCTCGAGGAAATCCATGCCGAGAATCATGGATACGGCCAGAGTGGGGATTACCGAGGTGGCTAGTGTTATTATGTATAGGTGTCTAGGTGCGACACTAGAGACTGATCTGCCATCTGAACTGTCCCGGAGCTGCTGGTTTTTGGGACGTTTAGTTCCTGTAAGCGTTTCCCTACCATCTCATTGACGTAAGTGCGGGACGCGCCAGTGTCAATTAGAGCCTGCACCCTAAGTCCATGAACACTTACGGGCAGATAGTACCTTCCATCCTGATCGGTGGTGAGGGGTTCGTTGGCAGGGGCCGGCGTTTGGCAATGGCATTTTCGCGACAGGGTACCATCACGCCCACAGTAGGAGCAGAACAGCCCCCGTGGGTTGGTACAGTGCCACCGCGTATGACCCGGTCCTTTACAGCGCCAACAATGGCCTTCTCGGATGTACTGGCCATCGGTTACCATATGGGATGTGTGTGGACGTTCCTCCCTCCTTAAAGCCTCGAATTCGTCTGCCATTGCCGTGAGCTCATCTAAGGTGGCAAAATCACTACGTCTCACGTAATGTCGATATTCGGTTCGCAGGCCGTCGTAGATTCGGTCGAGATGGTCCAATGTGCGGAGTTGGGGATGTTGCCGGGCGAGTGTGAGCATGCTTAATATATAGTATTTTGCCCTTTCCCGGTTATATTGTTTGCGGTTGTAATAGGTTTGCTCGAGGTGAGCTAGATAACGCCGGGGCAAAAAGAACTTCTCGGCTTCGTATCTAAAACTGGCCCATGTGTTTATGTGCTCTCGCTTTACTCGATACCACTTCAGGGCATTCCCATTGAGAACCCCGAGGAGGGAGGGCAGCAGCCTGTCAAGAGGAATCCGATAACATTCGGCTAACTCTTCGAAACTCTCTAGAAGGTCGATGAGCTCGTTGTCCCCGCCGCCATATTTTAGGTCCCAGCGTTGCACGGTAGCCATTATGTCGTTGTCGGATACTTCGGGTCTCATTTTCTTTTCGGTGCTGTGTGTTGGAGTGTGTGGCTGTGGCGGTACCGGGAGGATGATATCGTCAATGACCATGTTTTCCTCGGACCGTACTTTATCTTCCACGTCCTTGAGAAGATTTTCCTTCGATGCTCTCAATCTCCTTATCCAGATATGTTCGGCTAGTTGTCGTCGGAGATGCTCAACGGTCAAACCAGTAGTAGTTATGCCACATTTGCTACAATGTTCAATTAGTTGGTGTTTACGTAGTAAATATATCCAACCGAGGGTATCGGTCGTTAGTCCGGTAGATAAGCCTACTGGTATGTTGCCGGTGTGTCGTGTACCCAATTCATCCTCGCTGGCGGTTTTATCGGGTTTTCCGCTTTCCGACTTTGAATTGGGTCCCTGCTCGGGTGCCATTTCTAACGAGTGTTTTGTCTTGCGGCTGGGGTAGCTAGTCGCGTCCAGGGTCTATTCAAGGACCCTCAAAACCTTAAATAATAAGACAGTTGTTTTTCCTTCTCTAGGATTGAATATAACAAACTAAATTTTATTGTGTAATTGATATATGTATATATATATCGTAAATAATGACACACTGGCGAATGGCTCTTCGTCTCTTATTCGGACCCTCTAGGCTTCTTATCGGTGGTCGAAATGGTTGTTTATCCGTAGATCGACAATTTCGGCTGTAGTTGATTGTATCGGTAAGTCGGCTGCGTAACCGGCGGCAATCGGTTGTGTTGGTGAATTGATCACTTAATCGGCAGCCGTCGGTTGTATCGGTAGATCGGCTGCTGGTAGCAATCGGTTGTAGTTGTGAATCGGTTATTTAATCAGCACAGATCGGATGCATCGGTTATTGTGAGTCGGTTATATAATCGGTAGCCTCGGTTGTATCGGTAGATCGGCTACTTAGCTGGTAGCAATCGGTTATAGTGGTGATTCGGTTATTTAATCAGCGCAGATCGGCTGCATCGGTAGGTCGACTACTTAATCGGTGGTAGTCGGGGTTATCGGTAGATCGGATGTTTCGTGTAGTTGTCGGCTGGTTTAACCGCTCGGCACAGATCGGTTGTGATGGTAGCTCGGTTGCTTCGCTTAGTTGTCGGTAGGTCGACTACTAAATCGGTAGTAGTCTGGGTTATTGGTAGATCGGATGCTTCGTGTAGTTGTCGGCTGGTTTAGCTGCTCGGTACAGATCGGTTGTGATGGTAGCTCGGTTGTTTTTCTTAGTTGTCGGCTGGTGATTATAGCTTGGTTGCTTCGCTTAGCTGTCGGCTGGTTTGGCTGCTCGGCCCAGATCGTTGGTGATGGTAGCTTGGTTGCTTCGCTTAGCTGTCGGCTGGTTTGGCTGCTCGGTACAGATCGGTTGTGATGGTAGCTCGGTTACTTCGCTTAGTTGTCGGCTGATTTGGCTGCTCGGCAAGGGTCGGCTGTAATGGCAACGTAGGTTGATGGCAATCGCCGACCTGGAAGCAGAAGAGAAGAATTAGCGAGAGCAGTTAACCGAAGGTTGCTGGAGTAGTGAGAGCAGTCAACCGAAGGTTGCTGGAGTAGCGAGAGCAGTCAACAGAAGTTGCTGGAGTAGCGAGAGCAGTCAACCGTAGGTTGCTGGAGTAGCGAGAGCAGTCAACAGAAGTTGGTGGAGTAGCGAGAGCAGTCAATAGAAGTTGCTCTAGTAGCGAGAGCACCCAACCGAAGGTAGCTGGAGTAGCGAGAGCAGTCAACCGAAGGTTGCTGGAGTAGCGAGAGCAGTCAACAGAAGTTGCTGGAGTAGCGAGAGCAGTCAACCGAAGGTTGCTGGAGTAGCGAGAGCAGTCAACAGAAGTTGCTGGAGTAGCGAGAGCAGTCAATAGAAGTTCTGGAGTAGCGAGAGCAGTCAACCGAAGGTTGCTGGAGTAGCGAGAGCAGTCAACAGAAGGTTGCTGGAGTAGCGAGAGCAGTCTACAGAAGTTGCTGGAGTAGCGAGAGCAGTCAACCGAAGGTTGCTGGAGTAGCGAGAGCAGTCAACCGAAGGTTGCTGGAGTAGCGCGAGCAGTCAACAGAAGTTGCTGGAGTAGCGGGAGCAGTCAACCGAAGGTTGCTGGAGTAGCGAGAGCAGTCAACCGAAGGTTGCTGGAGTAGCGAGAACATTCAACAGAAGTTGCTGGAGTAAAATTTATTGGTAACGACCGACGTCGATCGTCAGTACAAAAATATGTCCTTGGATATATCTACGTGGTGGCAGATTGTTCCGAGACAAGGTTTTGTCATTAATTAGGCTTAACCCAGAGTCTTGTCATTAACTCGACTTGACTGACTTTGCCTATACCAACCTTGTTTACTTATCTAAACTAATATATTGACTGAATGAGAATCAATAATTATTATTACAGATGGTACTTGTGTGTACTCTGGTTGGTATAGGTTCAGTTAGTAAATGTGTTGTTAATGTGTATGACGTCATGTACGATTAAGTTTGGGTGGTCGTAGTCAGTTAGTGTCATGTATATTATTGAGTTGTTATTGTCTGTGGTTAATAGTTATGTACGTTGTGTTTTGCGACGTTACACGGTGTTTGATATAAAGAGGTTTTTATCAGCGACAGATTTGTGAATTAACAGAGCTACTCCTCCTCCTCTTGCATCTGTTCTGTAAATTCTATATAAATAATAAGTTTTAAAATAGGGTCTATGATTTTCTGAAAAAAATGTTTCATTCAAAGACGCTTTTTTAATACTTTCTCGTTCAATAAGTATCTTAAATTGTTTTAATTTAGAAAAGTTTGAAATGGCTTCAAGTGAGGATTTTAATTGCAAATATAATTTATTAAATCGGATATAATACGCCGCTTTTTATGTACGGCAACAGCTCTACAGTTATATTATATTTCTCAATTTCCTCGGCTGACAAGGTATCATGTACCAAAAATTGCAACCTGCTCAGCAAAACAATGTCGATAAACTTTTCCATTTATCTGTGTATCTTCTGAATGTTCATATAAAGTTCGAAAATATTGCCTCACCTTCCTCGAAAACATTTTTGTCCTCTACTCTACTCTCTATATCCCCTAGAAGATCCTTCAATTTTGTTTGTTGTTTATTAAAATGATCTTCCACAATCTACATACCTTCAATTAGGTCTTTGTTAACAATTATCTGCCTTTTTACTGCATCTACTAAATTTTCTATGTTTCTGTCCAAATTATTCAAGTGATCAAAAATTTCCTTTGAGTCATCATCGTTCATTGTTCCAAACATGAATTTTTGTGCCTCTCTGGCAAAATTTATCAGACCTCTTTTATTTCTCCTGTCTAACTTAGCTCTCTTGGGGTGCAGAACCTCAAAGTTATGCTTCAAATTCTCAAATTCATCCTTAAGGACCAATGTGTTTTTTATAAGGAAATCTCTCCTCATACTTCGCAATATTTTCTTCAATAACAGATTCCTATACTCGGTCAAATTTACCACATGCAAAATTTTCCTATACTCCTTCACTAAAGTTACATTCTCCAAATGCAGGATCAGGTAGTCCTTATTCGTTTCGATTTCGGTAACTTCGATCGGCTTCTGGGTGGTCGTCATCTAAGTAATCGCAAAAATTAACAATTAAATAAACATGCCATTTTCTGAAACACAGACACACAAGTATTTTATTGATATTTGAACGTTGGCTTTCGTTGGTCTTTATAGTATCTTGTATTTTTATTTTTGTCGATAAGATAGTCTTCATCATTTTTCATCTCCTTAATTTCCTTATACTTCAGTTGTATCTTTCCTAAGTCTCTAATATTTATAATGCTGTCCTGTACTTTGTAATTTTCTCTTCTATTTTCATTAATTTTCCTTATCCTTCCTTCTATTTGTTTTTTCATTTTATCTGTGAACAATTCTAATTCTTCTTTGCTTATTATGTTTTGTATAAAACTAATTGGTTTCTCTTTAGTGACTGAGTGTATTGAATTATTGTAAGCTATTATTATTTTGAAGATTTTATCTCATAAGTTTCCTTCGAATTTTTCCGCGTTTTAAATTCTTAAATGTTCATTCAATGTACCGTGCAATCTTTCCACGTCCGAATTTCCTGTTTTGATTCCTGCTGTAGTTGCACGTGCCTCTATTGAATTTTCCCTCAGAAACAAAGAAACACTATTATGCAGAATACACCTTTCGTTATCGTGTACGAGCTTTTTTTTTTTCTTTCAGAGCCCTTAAAATAGATATCCAAGTTCTATCCTCAAGTTTATGAACCGTAGCGTATTTCGTCAGTTTGTCAATAGTTGTTAGGTAAATAGTATTTCTTTGTGGAAACCAGATATCAATGTGCACTATGTCATTGAAATTTTCCGGAGACTCAGTGGTTTTAAACGGAATCTTATGTGATTGTCTGTCATGTTTAGCCAAATTGCATATTTTACATCTTTTAATGAATCTATCAATAAGGTTTAGAATTTTCGGAAAATAATATTTAGTTTTTAATTCAGAGTATACTTCTTGTGTCCCTCTATGGTTGTTCTTTAAGTGTTCTTCCTTTATGATTTCCAACATGTTTTCTTCATTCAAAATATTTATTGTTGCGCGTAGTACTGTCAGTTTATTATTACTTGAAAAACCATTGACGTATATTTCCTGGATTTTAACGAACAGATCGTTATCCTCAAATTATACCGCAAATATGCCTTTGTCTTTAAAAATTCTCCGCAATATTGGAAGTAAATCCGTATCAACTTTAATTTTTCAAAGACCTTCGAATATTCCAAATCATTAGGGTTTTTTTTTATTCCCTTTTTTAATTATTTTACATTTGCGTAATCCCTGATAAACTTTCTGTAGAATTCTGTCATACTTAAAAATTGTTTAATTTCCTTAACCGTGGTAGGTAGTTTCATACGTGATATTGCATTCACTTTATTTCTATCTGGTTCTATACCATTTTGTGATACAATGTGCCTCAAGAATGAAGTAGTGTCCGAAGCAAATTTGCATTTTTCATTCTTAAAAATTCATAGTGACCATCTGCTGTAGAAAACGCAGTTTTACATCTGTCTTCTCTTGCTATTTCGATCTGATGAAGACCTTTTGCTAAGTCTAGGAATGTGAAATAAGTACGTTTTCCTATCTAATGAAATATTTCGTTTATGCATGGAATTGGGAATTTGTCATCTATGGTTTGGTCATTGAATTTTCTATATTCGATTACTTTTTATTTGGATCGTCAGATTTCTTTGATACCACCCAAAATGGTGCATTATAAGGGCTATTGCTTGGCTTTATGATATTCTGTTCAAGCATTTCAGTAATTTGCCTATCTACATCGTGTCGATGAATTTGAGGGTATCTATACATTTTTGTGTAGACTGGGGTATCAGACTTCTTCTTAATATTACGTTTAAATTTATTTGTAAGGGTTAAAGGATCGCCTTCTTTTTATATCTTTAAAATTATTCAACAAATTTGTACTTTCTTATCGTTTTCGTTTAAATGTTTTGTAAATTGATTTTCCGAATCCTTCGGATTTAACACTTTATATGTATTTTCTATTCTTGCCGTGATATTAAATGCTCGAATAGTATTTATTCGATTGTTTATTTTCCACTTAGGATTACAAATATTTGGGTTTATTATGATATGTGCTGCTCCTGTATCTATTATGAATCTTAAGTTTCGTAGACTACTATATAGGTAGACTACTACTAAACTGCCCATGTGAAAACTCACAGATTGACAATTTTCTACTTCTTGTAAACCCTGATTTGTAGAAATATCCATTGGTTCTACCTGATAGTGATTTCCATAAGTTGGATGATTAAAACCTTGTGGGAATGTGTTATAACTCCTAAACTGATTAGTTCCATTGTTTCTATACTGATTAGTTCCATTATTCCTATTCTGATTACTTCCGTTATTTGTCCGTTGCATCTGCGTAATTTGGTCTCTATTAAAAGAGTGATGATAACTATGACGGCTTTGAAAACTCTGTGCATTTTGATTCTGAGGATACTGCCTACTCTGAAATTGATGGTTTAGTCTATTCTGATCCTGAGGATTTTGTCTGTTCCAATACCTATGGTTATCAAGGTTTCGGGGACTATATCCTTCTCATTTTGATTCCCAAGACCAGTGTTTTTATTTCTATAGTGACCGTATCCATTTTCCTGCACTATGGAATATGCTTCTACAAGTGTCTGAGGATTTCTTGCCAATATAATTGTTCTAACAGGTTCTGGTAATCTGTTTTTAAATGTATGCCATGTGTTTTTAAATGTATTCTATTGTTGCTTGCCACAACCTCTGGATTACTTGTAAATGCTTGTTGCTTATTCTAGTCAGCAACATCATTATTATTATTTGATTTTCCATTTTCTTCTTCTTTTTTTGTTTTACGACTTATAAAATTTAAAACAAGATTCTTAAGATAATTATAATAATCACTTATTTTAACTTACACACTTAAATTTTCTGCGCCCCAAATGAGTTTGCATGCTGCTGTTTCTGTTGGCGTTGTTACTTATGGTTCTGCTTTTGTTGTTACGTCAGCTTTTGTCCAAAATTTGAAACTTGTAGCAGTGAGTAGTGGCGAATGTGTTTATGATCGGTTGGCAACTTCGCGGACGCTCATGAACAGATGGGTGGATGTGAGAAAGAATTAGAATAGAGAGAATATAAAATAAAAACAAGTATAATGAAGGAATAAGCAATAAAAAATGAAATAACCGCTATGTGATATTTTGGTGAGCGCCTGGTAGTGCAGGCGGCTTAAACGTATGTTTTGGCTTATGAAAATGGCCTAAATGGTAATAAAAGAATAAAAGGGGAAAATGGCAACAATATATTTAACAGAGTGAATAAAAATATATAGTTCCAAGGCCAAACATTTAGAGTTTGTTGACCTAGGGAACTTAGGGAATTGCTAGGGTTAGTTCGAAAAATAAAAGCAATGGGTTAGAGTGAGATTGGTAGGCATAGATATAGTGCACAATAAGATAATGATAGAATACCGGGCGGATTTTAATTGTGGCTGAATTGTGTTCAAATTCGGCTAGGCTTTGATTAAAGTTCGCGGTAGATTCATTACTGCCAAGCTGGAGCGAGCCATAGAGGAAGAGAAGCGTTTTTTGGGCAGAAGGACAATTGTGGTATTTATACAATTGAACGGACTCAGTACATCCAAGGAGAAGAGGAGTGGAGTAGGGACTACAACCGAGTTGCCGCAAATATCAGGTTCTGCACAGTCTACCTGTGATTCGGTGGTTGCAGTCCACATATTTTTTGGGTATGTAGCAGATTAAGGCTACGGCTAAAAGGAAAAAAATCCAGGCAGCATAGAGAGAAAACGCAAAGTATTGCAGATTTTATTGTATATGTGGTTGGTAGTTGGTGAAGAAGCGGTTAGCTGAGGTGCCGCAAAGTTTGAATTTTGGAAAGTGTCATTAGATATGTGTTGGTGAGTCTGTTCAATTGTGTTGTGTTTATCTTGGCTCCGGTGATAAAGCAGATGAAGTCCTCAGGAAAAATTTAATTCTTTTGTGTATAGTGAAGATTATATATAAAAAAAAAAATAAAAAAGAAAAACGCAGTGATGTTTAGTATATTATTAAATATAGAAAGTTAAAAGAGGTTATTAAGATTTTGGTTAATTTTTTTTTAATATTAATTGTGTGATAAAATTTTTAAATATTAATTTGTGATCCCTCGAATAATAGTTGTTTTAGTGTTTACAGTGTCGTATATGTAGCGCATTTACTTATGCATATATGTATGCAAGCATATGAAGTGCCCATAACAACAAAACGATCAAAACAAACTAACCTACATATACACACACGTACATACATTTGGATAGCGACAAATATAAATGAAATGAAAAAAATGTCAAGTGGATACTTGGGGTAGGTCACAGACTGTTGTTGACAAATGACTCAGTATGTTTGTTGGCTGAGAGGGTTATTGTGCAGAGCAATGAAATCGAATAGAGTTGGTTGATCGATAAGTAGAGCAATCAGTTTTGATTTCATGTGCCCACTATGTAGAATACACAATCCAATGTTTTGTATTCGGTTTGCACTTTAACCATTACAATTCCACTCGATATGTGGAATTGTGCTCATGTATGAAATTATGAGTAATTATTAAATACAAAGAAACCACCCTATTTTCATGATCGCCTAATACAAATGTACATAGCTTATATTGGAAATATTATGAATGGGAACATGTATTGATTAAAGAAAATAAATTTTAGTTATAGAGTGACTTTTACAAATCACTCATTCTCTTCATTAAGTATTTACAACTTTAATATATAAGCAAGAACATTGTCAATGAAGGGAAGTTCTATTTGGATGAAGAGGTTCGATTAAGAACAATCCTTGCCCAAACATATGGACAGGACTTAGTTCAATATTTAAATAAAAGTGTTGTTTTAATTTGAACAAGAAGATAGATATAATGTGGTAACCCTGCCAGTATAACAACACCATTTCATGGCGATCCTGCCAATTTAAAAGAACCAGAAAAATTAACGGATCCTGCCAATTTAAAAGATCCAGAAAAATTAACAGATCCTGCCTACACCATCCTGCAGACACAAATTCTGCCGACCATAAGAACATTTAACAACATTTCAACAACATATCCTGTCAACATTTCAACATTTAAACAACAGATACTGCCAACATTTCAACACAGATCCTGATGATGCAGAACCAAAAGAATAATCAACACAACAAAGATGACAAACCTGCAAATAAATCCTGAAAACTCGGAAAATTCTGATAGCAAATAATTTGGTTCGTATAAAAGTTGTAAAGAAATAACCAACAGACATCGCATTGGCGAGGTTGGAAAAATTTCTAAAAAAAAAAAATATTAAATAATATATTATTATATTATATATATAAATAATATTAAATATTAAAATTCAATATTAAATCAAATATTAAAATATTAAAATCATTGGAATCCATAACAATTAATGCAAGAAAGTCCATAGGTCGTCCATACTCATCAGAAACTATTTCAGCAAAAAGATTAGAAATTCAAGAGCTAGAGAAAGATTTAGAAAAGGTATAAATAGAAACAAAGAGTACAGAGAAGCAAACATTGAATATATTTGAGAAATTTAGAAAGTTACGAGACGAAGCATTAGATTTATTGACACAACATTCAAAAGGTAAAATTATACTGGACAAACGACAATTTGCTACAATGGAGGCAATGGACTTGAATGAGATAACCACTATAACAAAACTTGTGTTTTCACAGGGAAGAGAAGCGAACTTAATAATTTTATTGTGAATGTAGAATTGGTAAAGGAGACCATACCTGGACCAAAACAGAAAGCATTTTTCAATTTTGTATTCAAATCACGTCTAGATGTTAAGGTTCAGAATATGGTAAGACAGGAGACTGTTCCGACAACCATAACAGACTTAATAGCAGCACTGAAGAAGGTATACAAACCGACGGGAAATTCAAATAATGTTCTGAACAGAATCACTCGATTGACACAATAAGGTGAATCGGTTAGAGAATTCGCGAACAGAATACAAGAACTAATTTCAGAGCTAAATGAAATACAAATACTAGGGATCGGAGAAACAGATAGAGCTTCTATAGTGAGAACAAACAACGTAATGGCATTTAACACTTTCAAGAACGGTTTGAGAGATCAACAGATCTTGTCAACATTCAATGCCAGTAGAGTTACAAACTTCGTTGACGCATTAAACATTGCAGAGGAATCAGAAGTTAGTTCATCACAAAGACAGGTGTTGTATACTACCAACAACTATGCTGCAAATAGACAGCAACGGTCAAAATGCAATAACTGAAGTTCGATACAGGGCGACAGATGTCCAGCCAGCGGTGTAAAATGTAACAGGTGCGGTAAACTAAATTTTTTTTCAGAAGTATGTCGTTCGGGCAACCAAAACTTCAACGGCAATAGAAACAACAATAGGAGTGTCAATAGGTATAACAATAGTAATAATTACCGAGGTGGCAATAATGGTAATAACAATCGAACCAGAAGTAATAATAATTACCATAACAATAGAAATAATAACAATGTAAATAATAACAGGGAACATAATAGAAGTTTCAACAAACATAGAGCAGAGACTCAGGGAAACTTCCAGATGCCGGAGATTACGCAGATAGAATCTCCAGGGGGCATGAATAAGAAACGAAAAAATATTTAGAATCTAATCGAATCTCAGAAATTACATAGAAATAAATATATTAGATATAGATCCCACATTAACATTTTTAATGGACACAGGAGCGGATGTCTCTTTATGCAAACGGAATTTTTTTACCGTTATGAGATAGATTCGAATGATGACTGTTGTTTAACAGGGATTTCAAGAGAGCAAGTTAGATCTATTGGTTCCACTAAGATAAAGATAATTATAAATGACATGACAATAGAGCATAAAGTGCAATTGGTAGAAAATAATTTTCCAATAAACACTGACGGAATCCTAGGTAGAGATTTCTTATCAAAATTCAAATGTAGTATAGACTATAAAAAATATATACTGACATTTACCACAAACAATGAGAACATAATCATTCCGATACATGACCATGTGGTTGACATAAATTGTATAAAAATACCACCAAGAAGCGAGATAATAGCACCTTTTGATATAGATATAAAAGAAGATAAAATTATAATAAATAAAGAGGTCATTGAAGGTGTATACTTGACAAATACAATAATACCAAGCACATAAAAATACTTAATGTGACAAATGATCAAGTAGTTATCAGAAATCTTAGAGTAGAAACGATGCCACTGGAAAATTGTGAAATTGTCAGAATTAACAGAAACACACATAAAGGTTGCAACCCACATTCGGAGGATAGATTCAGAAAATTATTAAGAAATTTAGATTTGCATAATGCAAAGAGTGTCAAAATGAGCTGGAGAACATTATAAGAAGGTATCAGCATGTATTCCATTTGGAAGGTGAAAAATTGACTACGAATAATTTCTACAAACAGACAATTAATTTACGCGATGATAAACCGGTATATATAAAAAATTATCGTTTACCTCATGCACAGACTGAATAAATAAATTCCCAAGTACAAAGGTTGTTGGACGATGAGATAATAGAACCATCAATAAGCCCTTATAATGCTCCTTTATTATTGGTTCCAAAAGGGGAACACACTGATTTAAAAAAGTGGAGACTAGTGGTAGATTTCAGAAAATTGAATTACAAAGTCGTCAATGATAAATTCCCATTGACAAGATTGGACGATGTCTTAGACAGACTAGGTAGAGCAAAATACTTTTCAACGTTGGATATGACAAGTTCATTCCATCAGATAGAACACGACAAAAAATCACGTCCCTATACTGCTTTTTCAACGACAAACGGTAATTACCAGTATACGAGACTACCATTTGGTTTAAAAATATCATCTAATAGTTTTCAACGAATGTTGACCATAGGTTTATCAGGCTTGGATTCTGAAGCATTTATCTATGTTGATGATATAATTATTTTCGGATGCAGTTTGAAGCATCATAATGCAAACCTAGTAAAAAATCTTGATAGATTGACCAAATATAACTTAAAATTAAATGCAAGTAAATGCTGTTTTCTGAAACCTGAAGTTGTATGTCTTGGTCACTTAATAACTTCAGAGGGTATAAAACCAGATCCTGGTAAATTCAACGCGATACATAAATATCCGATACCTAAAAACGCCGATGATGTCAGAAGATTCGTAGCGTTTTGTAACTACTACAGGAGATTTATGGAAAATTTTGCGAACATAGCGAGTTGTTTAAATGAACTAATGAAAAAGGGAACAAAATTTGAATGGACAGAAAAACGTCAATCTGCTTTCGAAACATTAAAGCAAAAACTGATAAGTCCACCAGTCCTACAATATCCAAATTTCGGCAAACCTTTTATTCTGACAACCGATGCATCTGATTTTGCACTCGGAGCGGTCCTATCACAAGGGGAAATTGGCGAAGAAATGCCAATATCATACGCAAGTCGATCCTTAAATAAGCATGAGAAAAACAAACCGGTAATATAAAAGGAATTACTTGGTATACATTGGGGCATACAAATTTTCAGACCCTATTTGTATGGTAGAAAGTTTACAGTGATAACTGACCACAGGCCACTGGTTGCTTTATTTTCCCAGCTCAAAATTGACAAGAATACGTTTGGAACTATCTGATTATGATTTTGATATAGTGTATAAAAAAGGAATAAACAATACTAATGCTGACGCACTTTCCAGAATTGATCTGGACTGTGACATACTAAAAACAATGATACCTCCCGCGATCTATGAATCCGTAAGAAAAGCATTGGTGATTACAAGAGGCTTGAGAAATAAATAAATGAATGAACAAGCTAAGAAAGTAATGATAAAGCTAAAGAATCAAGTGATACAGCTAGAAATGGGGAAAACAGAAATGTGACATCCGACACGGAGTCTGATCAACTCGTGATATGGGACTGTACATCATTAAATGACATAAAGCGCGCGAAGAGGATAAAGTTTGAATTAGATACAAGGTGCACTACACAGATAAAGATTGAAGATAATAGCAGTCTCAATGAAATGGCCATAAGATGAAGCGACAATCCATACTATTTAGATAATATATTGGAAAAACTACCATCGGTATCAGAGAAGTTGAATTACAAAAGTTACGCTCTCGAGCAGGGTGATATCATATTCAACATAGTGACACATGAAAGATTGAAAGAAATCATGAACAGAAACAAAAGAAATGACGTCAGAATATTGCTATATGGAAATCCTCAATACATAAAAGATGAAGATAGAAAGAAACAATTAATAGAAGCTTATCACAACACACCATGCGGAGGACATTTTGGAGTTAGGAAAACGCTACTCCGTTTGAAACAAAGATACATATGGGAAAACATGTATAAAATGGTAAAACAATTTGTAAGAACGTGTGATCTTTGCCAGAGATATAAGCAAGTCAGACACACTAAAGAACCGTTCGAAAACACTGACACACCATGTCAAAGTTTCGAAACAATAGTAATTGATACTGTGGGTCCACTGAGACCATCGAAAAATTTCAGATACATACTGACTATGCAGTGTGAATTAACGAAATATGTTATAGCATGTCCAATAGAGAATAAAGAAGCAAAATCTGTAGCTAAGGCACTAGTTGAAAATGTTATTCTAAAGCATGGATTACTTACGACATTGAAATCGGACAGAGGGACTGAGTTCACAAATCAACTGATGAGGAATATGTGAAATGCTGAAAGTAGAACAGAGATTTTCAACTCCTTATCATCATGAAACACATGGAACTGTTGAGAGAAATCACAGAGTTTTAAATGATATGATGATAATGATTGGAACTGATGGATACCATATTATGCATTCGCATACAACACCACTGCACACGTTGACAACGAATATTCGCCATTCGAGCTGATTTACGGGAAATTACCAAACTTACCTGGTGACGAGATACAGAACAAAGATAAGATATACAATTTTGAGAATTATGCTAATGAGTTGAAAACTAGATTAAAATATTCTTTGGATAATGCAAGGAACATGACAGAAAAAGTAAAAATTAAAAGAACAAAAGATTCTTTAGCAGATAAGATAGTATAGAACTAGAAATAGGAGACTTAGTATTAGTAAGAGTAAGGAACAGAAGAAAGAATGAACCACCTTACGATGGACCCTACGATATTATGGAAATAAATAATTTGAATATAGATATAAGAATTAAAGATAAAATAAAAACTGCACACAAAAATTTGCTTAAGAAATATAATTTAAGACCATAAGTTAATAAGATGAATATACATTGTACGCAATAAAATCAAAAATTACATTGTAACAACAAAAATAGAAATACATTGTAAACATTTAGAACATAAAAGTAGATTGTAGTTAATATAAACATAAAACATAAATTGTTGCGGTGGCCCAGAGCCCTGAGCAATTTAAACAAATGAAATTAAACAAATTTCATTGCAAAATTTAGACAGCAAATTATGTATCAATATGAAAGATTTCGAAGGGTATTAAGATTTGTTTTTGCTTTAACTCTTAGAAATAATTTTTGAATTGTGGCCACCGTTTAACTGTGATAATGTATTTAGAAAAAAATGCGCAAATTTTATCAGATTTAATGCAATTTTATAGAACTTACCATAAAAAAATTGAAAGTAGCTTAATACTAATAAAATAAATAATAGTGCGGAACTCCGACTTCACATTATTTGAATCAAAAAATTGTTGTGGTGGCCCAGAGCCCTGGTGTGTGTCGGACCGCGAGTTCGCCCCTGTACGATTAAGGGATTGCTGTAAAGTAGTTGTCGATGGGTTATATTAGTTTTTTTTTTGGGTTGATATTGTATATTTACCTGTCGCGGAGATTCTGGAGCGGGAAGGCGATTGTGCTGGTGGCACTTTGGCAGGCAGATCAAACAGCCTTTGGGAGAGTTGAAATTAATTCCTCTGGGTGATGTCGTCGTCATCCAAATGTTGGAGTTATATAGTTTTTTTTGTTTTACTTTCCGGTATAGTTTTTTGTTGTGATTTCTGTTATTTTAGTTATTTTTGGGGTATTATGTATGTACTACGTTTTGGTTTTATTGAAATAAAAATGTGTCTGTCCGTAAAGCAGTCCTTTTTAAACTGTGTGGTTTTGGTGTGGCCACGTTAGTACGACCAATTAAGAGGAGCCAGTGCTGCCAAGTTGGGGTAAATATACTGGAAAAAAAGTTAAATAAAAAACGAGATGGAAGCTTAGGAATTAATTTTAGAACTTGTTATGAGATTCGGGTAAATTTATTAGGTTGGTGTCCAGAATAGAACATTTGAATTTAGATAAAAGAGCAAATTAATAGAAAAGGATAGTTGTTTAGAGAAAGGGGGCAATAATAGAAAAGGATAAGCACAGGCTGTATAGAAAATGGAAAAATCAGTTACTGGAAAAGTCAGCGATTGCGCTACCTATAAAGTCCAGCCATTTTTTTTTGGGCGATCATTAGTATCCAAAGCGCGAAGGTGAAGATATGAAATTCTGTGTATAAAAAGTGATAAAGTGAATACATTAAAATAAAAGGAAATATTTTTTTTAAGTGAAGTTATTAACAAAAAAAAAAAAAAAGTAATAGGAGTGATTATCAGCAGTGGCCGATGAAAAGTCGATGCATCTCCGGAAAATTTTAAGCCGGACAACGTTCAATTTAAGGTATGAGAATATTTTTTTTTTCTCTCTAACAAAAGAATAGAATTTAGGAAATTAAAATATATATTGAGAACAATGAAAGGCAAAGGATATTAATGAATGTGATATGATAGGTTAACCTGGAGTGGACTGACTGGTAGAGGAAACTGGCCATATCTGTTTTGGGCCCAGAAGATTTGTTTTATGTGACGGGAGTCAGCAACGGCAGGGTAGTATCCTTCAGATAAGAAAATATCATCACCCTGTGTATAGATTTTGTATGTTGAAGTCCCTATAATGGAAGAGGAAAGTTAAACAGATCCAGGTAACCGTAAGATTTATTTTGTTTTTTGTGCCTTCGCGCTGGAAAAAAAAAAGAACAGAACCAAAAATCAAAAATAAGACCGTATTAAGAAGAAAACAAATCCAATACTTGCCAATATAGAATATATCAAATACTTGCCAATATCGAATATCAACGACGGAAAAAGTCAAATCCACAGAGAAAAAAATTGCATGTATATATATATATTATAACCTGTATTTTAAGTTTTTTTTTATCGTATAAATATTTATTATTAGTTTAAGTGAGAGATTGTAGTGTTAAGTGTTCATATTGTAAGTGTCTAGGGCAAAGAAAAAGAAAAGGGGAATTAAACAGTTTTTTTATTTACCGTATCCGCTCAAAGGAAGCAGGAAATAATATAGTACAAGTTAGTTCACATTAGCGCACCTTCCATTCCTCATTATAGAGTGATTGATTCCGTTAGGCCTTAGAGAGCTCTTTCAGTCCTAGGAAAAAAAAAGTAGAAGGAAAAAAACTTTAGTTATTGGTGACATGTATATGGTGAATTAAATTGACCTGTATTAGTGAGTGACGGGCGTAACGAGATTTTTATTTATTTTATTTTATTTATTTAAACGCAAGTTTGTGCGTATCCCCATAGGTTTTTTTTTTGTCAGTAAGGCACTTAGTTTCAGTCTTTATTTGGAAATTATTTGTTTTTAATTGTATTTTATTTTTTTTGGGTATCCATTAATTGGAAATTTATCGTTCTATTGTAGTTATATATGTAGTCTTAAAGTAAGGGAAAAATTTATGTTATCAATAAAAAATTATGTTATGAATAAGTATATATAAGAAATGGATATGTGCTAAAATAATTTAAGAGGGGTTGGTTAACTGAGGTAAGTGGATACGGGTAAGCGGGTTTTTGGGATCACGATGAATGGAGATGATGGAGTTCGTGATCATGGTTGGGATAGGGCGGTTGGAGGCCAACATCTTCCACCCATTCAATTGAGGTATGTGAAAGTATGGTTTTTATGGTAGTTACAAGTTATTGGAACGGTCCTTGGGCTAGGGTTGAGGGATGGACCACACCCAGCGGCGATCAAGAGCTAGTCGGTCATTTCACTCTAGTGCCACATAGGTCCCGTAACAATATGGCGCCCAAACGAAAGGACTTCGACATCTTCGGATGTCAAACGAATTTTATGTTTTTTCGTAGTGTATGAAAGCGAAACACGTATATAGAATACTAGTTTTTTGTTAATAGACCAAAATGGTTTTTTTTGTTGTAAATGCCCGAAATTGTGTATGAACCTACGTAGCCGTTCTGTGCAAATGCAGAAGCCTGTAGTACGTGGTGCATTAATAATGGGATGGATTTACAACGATTAATCATTCACCAGTACAGATGGGTAATAGTGATGTCCTAGTGAGTTGCAACCTGTGCACGCTAGTTTGCACACTAAATCTTTGATTTGTTTTAGTAATTTTAGTTTCAGCTTGGAATTTAATTAATAAGCAGTGTCAAACTTACCGATAACCGCTTAAGACTCTGGTCAAGAAGTTCGACGTATCGAAAAGGGAGACAACTGGCCTTTGGTATCAGAATGGAAAGGTACTAAGGAAGATGAAATTATATCGTTATAGATGTTCACAATTTGTTTTAAATCGATTAATACCTCAATGGAGATGCTCATAGGAGAACCTTAAAATTGAATAAATTACCGCTAAGCGCCACCACAGTTAACCACCCCTTTAAAAAAAAAAAAAAAAAGATATAGAAGAAACAAATTATTAGAAATATTATATTATAGAATTATTGCATTTAAAATATTTATTATAAGAGTTTTTTTTTTGTATTTCATTATTAATATTGTTTTTATGATTTCATGGGCATTATTTTTTTTTGTATTTATAATTATTTTATTTAGTTATCCGAATCCTAATTATTATAATTTGTTCTTATTCCTTTTTACTTTTTTTGATTTATACACACGAATTTTAATTATTTATTATTTTTTTGTTGAGTACTACATCCTTTATAGTTTTTTTTTGTTTTTTTAGGTTTATTGTTATGCTAGATTTTTTTTTATATTTATCCGAAATCTAATTAGTATATATTTTTTATTATTCTGTTTATTTTTTTTTGTTTCAGGTTTATTTGCATGCTAGTTTTTGTATTATTATTTATCCGAAATCTAATTATTATATATTTGTCTTTGTACGTTTTACGTTTCAATATTTTTTTTTAAATCTATGTGTAAATTTTTTTTGTCTTTTTCTTTTTTCTTTTTTGTTTGATTATTTATCTGAATTTTTATTACTATATATGTATATTATATGAATTACCTAATTATTTTCTTTTTCCGATTTTTAGTCTAGTTATATATCCGAATTTTAATTATTTATTATTGTTTAATTTGTTTATTATTATATATATATATATTTTTGGTGCGATTTCCAGATTAGCGTTTAATTATTAGTTTTCTTTTGATTTTTACAAATTTTAAATAGTTGAAGGCAATTTTGGTTAAGGGATGAATATAGAAACCAGGTCCCAAATTCAAAAGAGGGAACAAGAGAGACAAAAAGAATTCGATATAAATAGAACGTCCCATCCATCCAAAGATAGAAAAAGGGTTAGGCAACCTGAGTTTGATTTGAATAGATCCAAACAACATACCCAACCAAAACAACGCAAATTCTATCCTATTTCGAAAATGGCTAATACTAACGTTAATGCGAACGCAAATCGGATAATGGATTTATCCGAAACGATAATGACGGCACCGGGCCCATCAATAAATCGTGCGCGAATAACTGCGACTCCAAATGCCTCGGGCAGTGTAAATAATATAGGGGATGAGAATATTGCACCTGAGGTAAGGGAGCTAGTGGTAGATGAGGTGCTGGTAGTGCAAAGATCTCTTGAGGACAAGGTTAGGAAAATGGTCCAAGATGAGATGGTAGAGGTGAGGAAAATCATGGGAGATCTGGCGAAGGCTGTAGAGGGTCTAACTAATAATCAGTCGCAGAACGGGCAGAACATACCTAGTAATAATATTGGGAACAATCTTATATTTGCTGAAAACTTACAAGGTAGGGTTGGTTCCGCCACTCCAAATGCACAGTTCGGCAATATATTCGGTCAAGTTGATCAGCCAACAAACCGTAATGTGTTCTCAGCCCATGCTGTGAGTGGCCAATATAAGAATAACAATAATAATGACGATAGAAATAACAATACCAATTCAGAAAACCTACGAAGCAGGTCAGCAATAGTGACATCAAATGTACCTTTCGGAAACCTTTTTGAAC
The DNA here is from genome assembly GCA_963682025.1 of Cordilura impudica. Classification (NCBI taxonomy): domain Eukaryota; kingdom Metazoa; phylum Arthropoda; class Insecta; order Diptera; family Scathophagidae; genus Cordilura; species Cordilura impudica. Next base: position 224,564,560 of record OY821517.1, on the reverse strand, counting down.
AAAACGATCCACTTAGAAACCCAAACGGTATCAACTGTAATTGTCCATCTCAAAAGGACAATTTAAGCGCACATCAAGTCGCCCAGAGTGTTAACAGGATGGTTATCAGGGTTGATAAATTCGGGCTAGAATTTGATGGAAATACGATGCGCTTAACAGTGAAAGATTTTATTTTCAGACTGGAACATTTACAGGCGCATTACAACATCCCATGGGAGGAAGTTTTGAGAGATTTTCATCTATTGGTTTCTGGGCCGGCAAGAGATTGGTATTGGCTCTTCCTTAAGACACACTGTTTTTCCGATTGGCCAGGTCTTCGTCTCGCATTATTGAGCCAGTATCAGACAGTCAGATCTAATTTTGAATTAATGAGAGATTTGGTTGAAAGAAGACAGCAAATAAATGAATCAATTGATACTTATTTTCATGCGATGTGCCATTTACGGTCAAGATTGGTTCAACCAGTGCCAGAATACGATATGATTAAGATTTTGAAAAGAAATGTGAAAGAAAGTGTGGGAAGAATTGTGTATCCAATGGCGATTTCTTCGGTCGACCAATTGCGTGTAGAATGCAATGAGGCCGAACGTAACTTTCCAAGGAAAGATATGAGGAGTGCCCAACAACCACCGCAGCGTCCCACGAGACATTTAAATGAGATTTATTGTGACCGAAGCGATGTTCAATATGACGATGAAAGCCAGCCACAAGATTTGGAGGAAATAGCCGCCCTGAGGATAAGCCAGCAACAAAAACATCCCGTAGTGTGCTGGAACTGTAAGGTTCCCGGCCATGTATTTATGGAGTGTCCATCGACTGAAAGATCGCTTTTCTGCTATCGTTGCGGCAAACCCAACGTAATAACGCCAAAATGTCCAGTATGTCAACAGGGAAACCTGAAGAAGGGCGCGGGAGCGACAGGGGGCCCACGTCAATCCGAGAACCCTGCCATGGAAAATTCGGAGAGGGAAAAGAGATTTCATTAAGCAATTTCATCAAGGCGAATAGTAGGGAAAACATATCAGGAATCAGACACCATTTACCAATAGAGATTAGACAGAAAAATTACTATGAAACTAGAGATCGCATTTTTAATGCCGAAGTAGCTTGTAAAACGCCATCAGATCGGATTCGAAAAATTAGGAGAAAGTTCGCAGAACGCCGTAAATTGATTCGTGGTTTGGTAGACGCGGTCCATAAAGCCACTCATAATACGGGTGATCCTCGCATTTTCGCGGAGGTAAAAATAGAAGGCAAACACGTGAAAGGATTGTTAGATACCGGAGCATCCATAAGTATATTGGGTAAAGGGTGTAGGGAATTCGTTCAGAACTTAGATGTAAGTATTCTCCCAATGTTGACCAATGTGAAAACTGCCAGTAGTCAGCAACATCGAATACTTGGAAAAGTAAAATTATCCATAAAGTATAAAGAGCAAGAGCGCAAAATGCTGTTGTATCTGTGTCCTGATTTGGAACAAGATCTTTATTTAGGCATCGATTTTTGGAGGATTTTCGGCCTAGCTCCCGAAATTGTGGATGTAGATGAGGTAGATTTAGCAAAAATAGAACAAGACTTGGTAAAGGATAGATCAGAAAACAAATTGAAACCACATGAATTTACGATAGGACAACAGCAAAGATTAGACGAAGTAATTAAAAGTTTTTCGACATTCGAGGAAAATGGGTTAGGTCACACTTCGCTGGAAAAACATTCGATAACCCTTACATATGGGGCGGTTCCAGTAAAAGACAGGTATTACCCAATTTCGCCAGCTGTACAGGAAATAACTTATAAGGAAATTGAGATGATGCTAAAATTAAAGGTTATAGAAGAAAGCCAAAGCCCTTGGAGCAATCGAACCACTGTAGTTAGGAAGCCTGGAAAGAATCGGTTCTGTTTGGATGCAAGAAAGTTGAACAAAGTAACAGTAAAAGATGCATATCCACTACAGAACATCGACGGAATACTAAGCAGAATCGACGAAACCTATTATATAAGCAGTGTCGATCTCAAATATGCGTTTTGGCAGATCGAGTTGGACGAAGAGAGCAAACCTTACACTGCATTTACGGTAGCTGGTAGGCCGCTCTATCAGTTTAGAGTGATGCCCTTCGGTCTGTGTAACGCTGCACAAAGGTTATGCAGACTAATGGACAAAGTGGTTCCGCAGAAACTAAAAGATAACGTCTTCATTTACTTGGATGATTTGCTGATAATTTCGAGTACCTTTGAAGATCATATAAAACTTTTAGAAGAAGTAGCCAAATGCCTACGAGAGGCGGGCCTGACAATAGGTTTAAAAAAATCACAATTCTGTTTTCAAGAATTGAAATATCTGGGATTCATAATAGGTGGAGGAGTGTTAAAGACGGATCCAGAAAAGTTACAGGCGATTAGAAAGATAAAACTGCCAAAGAACACCAGAGAGGTTCGTAGCTTCTTAGGAACGGCGGGATGGTATAGGCGTTTTATTAAAGATTTTGCCACCATATCAGCGCCTTTGACAGATACGTTAAAAAATCGAAGAAATTTATGATGACACCCGAAGCTACAGAAGCATTTGAAAAGCTGAAAAAGGCACTCACAACAGCTCCTGTTCTGAGGCATGCTGATTTTAGTAAAAGATTTTATATTCAATGTGATGCCTCGGATTACGGAATTGGAGCCGTACTATATCAAGTCAATGAGCAAAAAGTAGAACAACCGATCGCGTATTATTCCCAAAAGTTGAATAGTTGTCAGAAAAATTACAGCGTAACAGAAAAAGAATGTTTAGCGGCGGTTATGGCTGTACGAAAGTTTAGGCAGTATGTCGAGATGATGCCATTTACAGTCGTAACCGATCATGCTAGCCTCAAGTGGCTGATGACTTTGAAAGACTTAAGCGGGCGACTGGCAAGGTGGTCTTTGCAACTGCAAGCATATGACTTTGAGATAGAGCATAGAAAAGGGGCTGATAACGTCGTGGCGGACATGTTATCGAGATTACCACAAAATCCGGAGATAAGTGAACTAGAGAGAGAAGATTTCTTTGATTTTGAAACAACGGAATTTGAAAGCGAAGAATATCTAGAGTTAATAAAGAACATTGAAGAAAATTTAGAACAATTACCAGACCTAAAAATCGAAGATGGAATGGTGTTTAAGAAGCAAGCGTTTGATCGAGATGTGGCAGAAGAATATGTATGGAAATTGTGGATTCCAACGAGTATTTCTCAAATTACTATTGAAAAAGCACATAATGAAAATACAGCAGCTCATGGTGGAATTGCAAAAACACTTGAAAAGGTAAAACGTTTCTTTTATTGGCCAAGGATTACAAATCAAATCAAACAATACGTAAAATCGTGTCAGGTATACAAAGAAACGAAACCATGCAATCAAAATCTGATGCCAGAAATCGGACAAGAAGTCAGGACAGAGCGTCCGTTTCAAAAACTTTATATAGACTTTTTAGGTAAATATCCTAGATCCAAAAGCGGTAACTGCTATATATTTATTGTAGTAGACCATTTTATAAAATTTACATTCCTCAAAGCAATGAGAGAAGCCACGACAAATAATGTTGTGCAGTTTCTAACCCATGAAATATTTCATAAGTTTGGGGTGCCGGAGGTGATACATAGCGACAACGGTGCACAATTTATCGCGAAAGATTTTCAGAATATGATAAATGGGTATAAAATACAACATATGAAGACCGCAGTGCATTCCCCTCAATCGAACGCCTCAGAGAGGGTTAACCAATCTGTATTGGCTGCAATTAGGGCATATCTAAATGAAGATCATAGGGAATGGGATTTATATCTTTCAGAGATTGAATGTGCGTTGCGAAATTCAGTTCATTCAGCAACGGGAGTAACACCGTTTTTTGCTTTGTTTGGTTTTCATATGTTTTCGAGTGGTTCCGATTATAAACTAGCCAGGAAATTAGTGTCATTAACGGATCACGAGATAAAAAGTTTGAATACGACCGACAAACTAGAGTTGGTAAGGGAGAAAATCAAAAACAATATGCACGAAGCGTATGGAAAAAGTCCCGAGAGGTATAACAAACGAGCGAGGAGAATTAAATTTATTCCAGGTCAAGAAGTTTACCGGCGAAATACGGTTTTAAGCGATTTCGGGAAAAATATAAATGCAAAATTTTGCAAGAAATTTATTAAGTGTAGGGTACTAAAACCCGTAGGCAATAATATGTATGAGCTTGAGAGTATGCAGGGTAGACCTATAGGGATATTTCATGCTAAGGATATCAAGTCTTGAAGAGTGCAATATAGTTTTAATTAAGTCTATGTGAGTAACTCGGACTAGACCGACAACCGGTGATATGAAAACCTCTAATACATTGAAGTTATCATTGTTCCGAAATGAGATCTACCAGTACCTGAACCGAAAATTTGTTAGTTTTTTTTTGGATGTAGAGGGCAGTGCAATCAAAGATCATGGCAAGGATTAATTCGTTTTACTCGTTCAACATGTAAGCCAACGTTTCTAAGCTGGTTACGTATGTAACCGTCATTGTGCCATTGGTGCAACTCCGTTAGCGTTCTGGGGAACTATGCCATTAAGAACTAGGAGTCGTTAGTCACCTGGCACAATGACATTCCTCTGAGCCCGTAATTACAGCGAGCTGAACGGGTGGGGAAACGAATTAATCTACAAACAGGTCAATATTAGAGATGATTGCTTCATTGCTTTGACCTGACTGTCACTGACGTCTAGACCAGATAGGGATAACGGACAAATACTTGGTAAATTTACTGGGCGGTAAGAAATGCGAGGATATCGAAAGGAAAGGAATAAAAGGCCGAGAGAAATATCAAGAAAACACCAGACAATTGCATACAAATTGATAAAGTGCAATAATACAAGTTAAATCTGTGATAAAAACCAAATAACGTGCAATATTAGGATAAGAGTGCAATTTAGAATTAGATTAGTAGTTTTAAGTTGTGCTTGTCCTAATATATGACGATTGATTTTTCTTAGAGATTTAAGCCGTAATTATAAACTATATGTTTTCGTGTTTATACATACCTCCATTGGACAGCTGGGATAATCTTACAGGGAAGCGTGCAATGTAGTTTAATGTAGGGTTTCAAGGATATCTAAACATGTTACAATGATTAATAAACGTAATCTGTGATAGTAAATATAAATGAGTGCAATATTAGGATAAGAATACAATTTATATATTTTTTTTTTACTTAGTTGTAAGTTGTGTTCGTCCTGATAATTGATACTTCGTACCTGATTTGGTGTAGATGAGGTGTCCACCCAGGTAGCACACGTGTCAGTTATAATCAACGTCACGTAGGCCAAATGTTGCATTCCGTAGTGAAAAAAAAAACCTGGAAATAAATGAACCCAAAGAAAAACAAAGTAAAAAGTAATGAAAATTAAATTTGATAAACTTCCCTGATTACGGACCAATATTCCGGGAAGACCAGGGAAACGAATGTTCACCAAAACCTGCATGGAATAGTAAGATTAGTTATGTTTGTACAGAAAGATGAAAATAAAATGAAAAGAATAAATAATTTACTCGGTTATAATCTTTAATGCCCGGCTGATGAGACTCCAGGGTGTGGGAGTTCCCCACGTTGATGTAAGAACAATTTCCAAGCGGCCCACGCACACCGCTCTTGACCCGTGTCATTGGCCAAACTCGGTGTTTTGTTGCGGTGGCCCAGAGCCCTGAGCAATTTAAACAAATGAAATTAAACAAATTTCATTGCAAAATTTAGACAGCAAATTATGTATCAATATGAAAGAGTTCGAAGGGTATTAAGATTTGTTTTTGCTTTAACTCTTAGAAATAATTTTTGAATTGTAGCCACCGTTTAACTGTGATAATGTATTTAGAAAAAAATGCGCAAATTTTATCAGATTTAATGCAATTTTATAGAACTTACCATAAAAAAATTGAAAGTAGCTTAATACTAATAAAATAAATAATAGTGCGGAACTCCGAATTCACATTATTTGAATCAAAAAATTGTTGTGGTGGCCCAGAGCCCTGGTGTGTGTCGGACCGCGAGTTCGCCCCTGTACGATTAAGGGATTGCTGTAAAGTAGTTGTCGATGGGTTATATTAGTTTTTTTTTTGGGTTGATATTGTATATTTACCTGTCGCGGAGATTCTGGAGCGGGAAGGCGATTGTGCTGGTGGCACTTTGGCAGGCAGATCAAACAGCCTTTGGGAGAGTGGAAATTAATTCCTCTGGGTGATGTCGTCGTCATCCAAATGTTGGAGTTATATAGTTTTTTTTGTTTTACTTTCCGGTATAGTTTTTTGTTGTGATTTCTGTTATTTTAGTTATTTTTGGGGTATTATGTATGTACTACGTTTTGGTTTTATTGAAATAAAAATGTGTCTGTCCGTAAAGCAGTCCTTTTTAAACTGTGTGGTTTTGGTGTGGCCACGTTAGTACGACCAATTAAGAGGAGCCAGTGCTGCCAAGTTGGGGTAAATATACTGGAAAAAAAGTTAAATAAAAAACGAGATGGAAGCTTAGGAATTAATTTTAGAACTTGTTATGAGATTCGGGTAAATTTATTAGGTTGGTGTCCAGAAGAGAACATTTGAATTTAGATAAAAGAGCAAATTAATAGAAAAGGATAGTTGTTTAGAGGAAGGGGGCAATAATAGAAAAGGATAAGCACAGGCTGTATAGAAAATGGAAAAATCAGTTACTGGAAAAGTCAGCGATTGCGCTACCTATAAAGTCCAGCCATTTTTTTTTGGGCGATCATTAGTATCCAAAGCGCGAAGGCGAAGATATGAAATTCTGTGTATAAAAAGTGATAAAGTGAATACATTAAAATAAAAGGAAATATTTTTTTTAAGTGAAGTTATTAACAAGAAAAAAAAAAGGTAATAGGAGTGATTATCAGCAGTGGCCGATGAAAAGTCGATGCATCTCCGGAAAATTTTAAGCCGGACAACGTTCAATTTAAGGTATGAGAATATTTTTTTTTCTCTCTAACAAAAGAATAGAATTTAGGAAATTAAAATATATATTGAGAACAATGAAAGGCAAAGGATATTAATGAATGTGATATGATAGGTTAACCTGGAGTGGACTGACTGGTAGAGGAAACTGGCCATATCTGTTTTGGGCCCAGAAGATTTGTTTTATGTGACGGGAGTCAGCAACGGCAGGGTAGTATCCTTCAGATAAGAAAATATCATCACCCTGTGTATAGATTTTGTATGTTGAAGTCCCTATAATGGAAGAGGAAAGTTAAACAGATCCAGGTAACCGTAAGATTTATTTTGTTTTTTGTGCCTTCGCGCTGGAAAAAAAAAGAACAGAACCAAAAATCAAAAATAAGACCGTATTAAGAAGAAAACAAATCCAATACTTGCCAATATAGAATATATCAAATACTTGCCAATATCGAATATCAACGACGGAAAAAGTCAAATCCACAGAGAAAAAAATTGCATGTATATATATATATATTATAACCTGTATTTTAAGTTTTTTTTTATCGTATAAATATTTATTATTAGTTTAAGTGAGAGATTGTAGTGTTAAGTGTTCATATTGTAAGTGTCTAGGGCAAAGAAAAAGAAAAGGGGAATTAAACAGTTTTTTTATTTACCGTATCCGCTCAAAGGAAGCAGGAAATAATATAGTACAAGTTAGTTCACATTAGCGCACCTTCCATTCCTCATTATAGAGTGATTGATTCCGTTAGGCCTTAGAGAGCTCTTTCAGTCCTAGGAAAAAAAAGAGTAGAAGGAAAAAAACTTTAGTTATTGGTGACATGTATATGGTGAATTAAATTGACCTGTATTAGTGAGTGACGGGCGTAACGAGATTTTTATTTATTTTATTTTATTTATTTAAACGCAAGTTTGTGCGTATCCCCATAGGTTTTTTTTTGTCAGTAAGGCACTTAGTTTCAGTCTTTATTTGGAAATTATTTGTTTTTAATTGTATTTTATTTTTTTTGGGTATTCATTAATTGGAAATTTATCGTTCTATTGTAGTTATATATGTAGTCTTAGAGTAAGGGAAAAATTTATGTTATCAATAAAAAATTATGTTATGAATAAGTATATATAAGAAATGGATATGTGCTAAAATAATTTAAGAGGGGTTGGTTAACTGAGGTAAGTGGATACGGGTAAGCGGGTTTTTGGGATCACGATGAATGGAGATGATGGAGTTCGTGATCATGGTTGGGATAGGGCGGTTGGAGGCCAACATCTTCCTACCATTCAATTGAGGTATGTGAAAGTATAGTTTTTATGGTAGTTACAAGTTATTGGAACGGTCCTTGGGCTAGGGTTGAGGGATGGACCACACCCAGCGGCGATCAAGAGCTAGTCGGTCATTTCACTCTAGTGCCACATAGGTCCCGTAACAAAATATGTAAACATAGGTAAAATATATTAAAATATTAACAAAATATACATACAATGTAAGAAAACATATGTATAAAACAAATTTGAAATATCAATTTACGAAATACTTTAAATCATAAAATTTAAATAGTTATGTAAACAAAATTATAAGATTTTTCTTTAGGATGAGGGTGTCGTATATGTAGCGCATTTACTTATGAATATATGTATGCAAGCACATGAAGTGCCCATAACAACAAAACGATCAAAACAAACTAACCTACATATACACACACGTACATTTGGATAGCGACAAATATAAATGAAATGAAAAAAGTGTCAAGTGGATACTTGGGGTAGGTCACAAACGGTTGTTGACAAATGACGCAGTATGTTTGTTGGCTGAGCGGGTTATTGTGCAGAGCAATGAAATGGAATAGAGTTGGTTGATCGATAAGTAGAGCAACCAGATTTGATTTCATGTGCCCACTATTTGGAATACACATTCCAATGTATTGTATTCGGTTTGCACTTTAACCATTACAATTCCACTCGTTATTTGGAACTGTGCTCATGTATGAAATTATGAGTAATTATTAAATACAAAGAAACCACCCTATTTTCATGATCGCCTAATACAAATGTACATAGCTAATATTGGAAATATTATGAATGGGAACATGTATTGATTAAAGAAAATAAATTTTAGTTATAGAGTGACTTTTACAAATCACTCATTCTCTTCATTAAGTATTTACAACTTTAATATATAAGCAAGAACATTGTCAATAAAGGGGAGTTCTGACAGTTTGGATGAAGAGGTTCGATTAAGAACAATTCTTGCCCAAACATATCGACAGTTCAAAATGTAAATAAAAGTGTTGTTTTAATTTGAACAAGAAGATAGATATCATGTGGTAATCCTGCCAGGATAACAACACCATTTCAACAGAAAAGCGTAGGGTAATTGAAACCCAAATTAAAGAACGTATTAGAGAGCTCTCTCATATAGGCATTCGTGAACGTATAAAAATATAAAAAGGGCCAAGTTTTGGTGTCCACGTATTTTGATGATGTTATTTGTGGGAATTAGGTGTTTAACGGCTTTTTTTTGTAAATTTTTATAGTAATAAGTTTTCTTAGTGTTTTTTTTATACATTTATTTAGGTTCGTTAAAAAAAGACAAAAAAAAGTATATTTATCAGTTAGTTTTTTTGCCATTTTTTTGTTGAGCTAATATATTATTGATACTATTGAATTTAAAATGTTCTATTTTGGTTGACATTAGTTGAGATAATGTCGGTCTAAAGTTGTAAGTTGTTACGGGTCCTAATGGCACTAGGATAAATAGAGCACCGGCTAGCTATCGGACCGACTTTGGGTGTGACTCCATCCCTTTATCCTAGCCCAAGGGCCTCAGCTATTATTGTTCTAAAAAAAAATGACTATCACTTACCAACACACTGGAGAGGAGGGAGATGTTGGGCCCTCAGTCGCCCTATCCCAACCGTGGTCGCATCGCATCCATCATTTTTATTGCGACCCCTATTACCACTCACCTTTCCACTCACCTCAGTTTTCCACCCCTATTAAATTTACCACACTATATCAATTTTCATATTAAATTTCAAGACATTGTTTTATTTTATAATCTTCCTATAAACTACCTTATCAATAAATACGTTAATACTTATTACAAATTTAAATTCTGATATTACCCGATTCTTAATATAATATAAATAAAACAACAAACGAAATGAATTACAAATTAAGATGGACAATATTTCGGTGCCGATCTCTCCAATTTAGCAAAAAAAAAAAAAAAACAATCATAAAACATATACCGTTCTTCCGGCGTTCACTGGTGTCGAGCGATTCTAGCACAGACTCAACCTCACAATAGCATCGATAACAAATCCAAAAACAAAATATACTATCTCCTCTACTTTTTTCTACAGGCCTGAAGGAGCTCCCTAAAACCACATATGGGATAAACCTCCCTGTGCAACATAATCAAACATAGCTACCGTGACATAAACCGCCTGTACTATTGTTGGCCCTTCACTAGAACGGATACGGAACCACTAATTTTCCCACAGTATATATTCTGTGAGTATTTCTTTTCTTTAAATTTTCTTTTTTTTCTTTAGGCACTCACAATTTGCTATCGCGTTAATTGACTTAAACACTAAACACTATAATTATCATGCGCTTATTCTAAAACCAAAAAAAAATTTCAAACAAAAAAAAACAATTATAATTAAAAAAAAAAAAAAATGACGAAATTAATAAAATACAATATACAAATATCAAAATAAAATAACGCCAATAAAAAAAATTATATATATCCGCATCTGTTTTCATTAATTTTGATTAAATCTTCTTCCTTTCTTTCTTCAAATGATGGTACACACATAACATAAATAATTTTGAGGTTACCTGGTATTAAACTTTTTCTGATTGAACTTTCCTGGATAGATTTTACGGGGACGCCGACCTGAATTTGTTGGACTCCAGTCATATGAATTTTTGGTCCTCTAACAGGAGGACGCCAGTCCCAACTATTGTTAAAAAAATATCTAATTAGATTCACTTTATAACACTATATTTTGGAGGCTGGACTTACGTTCACGTTTCTTTAAAAAAAAAATTTTTTCAGGGAAATAAACCTATCATCCAAGTCACTTTATCTTACTCACCCAGGTAACCTAACATACAAAAATTACATCACTCTATCACTAGCACCCACTTATTTTGTCTTTCAAAACATAACACTTCAAACATACCTGTTTGTTTCTCTTTATCTTTTCCAACTCCTGCTGGTTCTCTTGGAAAGGTTTCTTTGCTCCTTTTTTCGCCAATCAGCACTATCCCTTGTTCCTCAATAAAAACACAGTTTTCTCACTCACAATTCTGTTATTTTTCACCTTTCACCCAAGCACAAGATATTTTATTTTCCGTCTTTTCCGAAATCAAACTACACGCCTTCGCGCCTTAGTTAAGTCTGACGCCACAAAAGATGGCTCAGATTTATTTATCACATCATATTTTATTCCAATAACAGGACCCCTTACTGTATTAGAAGGTTTCTGTATTTATCCCTTTCTAAAAAAAAAACTGTAACATTTTCCCGAACCATCTATCTTTGTCTATTTTCCATTTTCTTCCAATTTTCATAATTTTCACTCTATCTAGCCAACAACCCATCTCATGTTCAACGGAAAAGTATAACCGAAATCATTTTCATTCATAAAGGCCTACTATGTATTTCTTCCAGTATATTCGCCCAGACTTGGCATCACTGGCTCAGTTTATCTACGTTCAAAATTCTATAGCCACACCACCGACCGACAGTTAGAAAAGGCCTGCTTTACGGACGGACATTGCTAAAATTGACTCAGAACGTGATGTTAAATTAATCAAAAAAAAAAAGCAGAAAACTATATTTTCGTATTTTATATTCTACCGTGCTACTGCAACTGAAAACGACGATGCCAAAGATGATCAATTGCAAGATTATGCCAATCTAACAGTGGAACGAATACGTAACTTTGGTATAATTGCCCATGTAGATCATGGTAAAAATACTTTGGCCGATCGTCTGCTGGAATTAACCGGCGCTATATCACGTAATTCGGGCAGGCAAGTATTCGATAGTTTATTTGATCGTCATCGTGGTGCCTTGAATTTAACTTATCTTTTAAATGGTAGTTTAGAAGATGGTCAAGAAATACAATCATTCAACACCAAAAAAAATGTATCGTTTTAGAAGTATATCGCTTCTTAGACCAGCTGAAACAGAAGTAAAGCTTGTGTAAGTACTGGACATAATTTTCCTGCTCATACTAAACTCTTTAACATTTCAGTGCTGCCGGTCAAGTGGGTCTCATTGCCTGTAATATTCTTGGTGATCTTTACATTTGGAAAATGAGAACTGCACAGCTGTTTGCAGTTTTAAGCCACAACAACCCATGGTTTGTTGCACGTACTGACTACATATTAGTATATGGTATGCGCCACTATGCAAACGTATATCCATTTGCAAACACAGGGGCCCAATCTCAAAAAAAAAAAAAAAAAGTGTTACTGGTAAACAGGGCCACCGCAACAATTCACCGAGTTTGGCATCCGACATTGGCCAAAATCGGTGTGCGTGGGCCGCTTTGGCCATTTTCTGTGGATCAACGTGGGGAATTCTCACGCCCCGAGACTTCGCCAAGCCGGGCATTTAGTATCGACCACGGGTAAGTAATTCATTCCTTCCTTTTTTCTTCTTTAAGAAAAACAACTAAATTTTCTCCTTTTTGCATATATTAGGTTTCCTGAACATTCGCTTCTGCAGCCTTTCCCTACTCTCGCTAGTTATCAGGGAAGTTTTTCTAATTTAACATTTATTAAGTTTTACTTGGTGTTTCTCTTGGTCCTTTTCTTTCTTTTTTTTTTTCTTTTTTGTTTGCAAAGGCATCCCAAATAGAACGCATTGCACACTCTACCGCAACAAAAGCTGTCCCGTGGAATATCCGGATGCACAACATACTCCAACCATTATCAGGTATTAAGTGACATTTACTAGGACGAATACAACTGACACTAAAATAAAACTATGTATGAATTGCATTCTTATCCTAATATTGCAATTAGTTATACTATTATCAAAGATTTAGTTTATTACCCGTTATCCATTTTTTTAGGTACCCTTTCTACATTAAAACTACCTTGCACTATTTCTTGCAGGATTACACGGAACATTCACTAGCGGTATGTATGTATAAACATGGAAACATTTAAGGTGTATAATTGCGGTTTATTTCTGTTAAACAAAAAAAAAATCAATCGTCATATATTAGGACAAGCACAACTTAAAACTAATAATCTAATCCTAAATTGAACTCATATCCTAATATTGCACGCTATTTGGTTTTTTTCTTTTTTATCACAGATTTTTTTTTTTTTTTTTTTTTTTTTATCACAGATTGCACTTTCTAAATTTTTCTATCTTTCGGGGACTTCTCGACTAATTAGTGTCTCGTTCATCAATTAACGAAAAAAAAAATTATCAACGTGGGGAACTCCCACACCCTGAGATGTCTCAAGCTCTACCGACTGAAAAAAACCGGGCTTTTCCGTACATAAGTATTTGATATATCTTTGCTAACGTAATACATTGTTTTTTTTTTTTTTTCTTTCTAGATCCTATGAATAACCGCCGATCAATTGTGTTTTGGTTCGACATCGTTTTGATTTCACGTGAGTTCTGTCTACATTTTCTTTTGTTGCTACTCTATTGGAAATTTTAACCCTTCCTTTACTACTTCTGGCCAGGACCGACTTAAAACTTGAATAAATAAAAACAAATCCTCCCTCCTCCTTTCTTCTGATTACGTCACGAATTATTTACTTGTATTTTCCTCTCACCGCGTTCCCTATTGTCCGTCCTACTTCAACAAGTTTTCGTCCTTATTTGACGCAGTCGTCAGTGACATTCAAATCATCGCAATGATGCAAACAACTCGGTTCAACTCGCTGTAAATACGGGCTCAGAAGAATGTTATTGTACCAGGTGACTAACGACTCCCAGTTCTTAATGGCATAGTTCCCCAGAACGCTCACGGAGTCGCACTAGTGGCACAATGACGGTTATATATGTAACCAGCTTAGAAACGTTGGCTTAAATGTTGAACGAGTATAACGAATTAATTCTTGCACTGATTATTGATTGCACTGCCCTCTGCATCCGACAAAGTCGAACAAAACTTTTCTGGTTCAGGTACTGTTAGACCTTATTTCGGAACCATTATCATTTAATCACTACTCTAGACGGTTTCCGATCATATCCTCTACTTCGTACCTTTTATTTCCTATTAGGTTAATTATTCGCATTTGAGAAATTTTCTACCAAACTTTGCCTTTCAGTTTTTTCCGAAGTCACTTAACACAACACAACACCCGGTACCCAGCGTGTTTGCTCTCCCCAAATCTAATCTTATCACAGATGTCTTCACACCTTGTGATGGTTTACAAATTAGGACGGACACAACTTAAATTAATTGTCTAATTGTATTAATAATTGTGTTACTTACATCCTACTATTGCACACCGTTAGCTTTTATCACTGATTTGCTTGTCTGTTCTTTTATACTATATTTTAATGTCTTTGGAATGGTAAATCCCAATTGATTTCCCTTGCATGTTTTCAAGTTCATACATGTTATTTCCTACAGGCTTCAGAACTCTACATTTCACAAACTTCTTGCAGAACTTGGCATTTTTATTATTTTTGAAATCACTTAGGACCGTATTCCTGCGATAAACCTCTTGACCCGGCAAAAATTTCACCATCCGAGCTCTTTTATTATATCTTTCAGAACTTTTTACGTATGCTTCGTGCATATTGTTCTTAATCTTCTCTCTGATAATCTCAAGTTTATCCTTTCCCTCCAACCTGTTAATCTCATGATCTGACATCGAACCTAATTTCCTAGCTAATTTGTAGTCCGTCCCACTGGAAAACATATTGAAACCAAATAACGCGAAGAATGGTGTAACTCCAGTTGCTGAATGAATCGACGACCTTAAGGCACATTCAATTTCAGATAAGTACATATCCCAGTCTCGGTGATCTTCTTCCAGGTAGGCTCTAATTGCACTTAATACCGACTGATTCACTCTCTCTGACGCGTTCGATTGTGGAGAGTACACAGCCGTTTTCATGTGGTGTATTTTATATGCTTCTATCATTTCCTTGAATTCTTTTGCCGTAAATTGCGCCCCATTATCACTGTGGATTATTTCCGGTAAACCAAACTTGTGAAATATTTCATTCACCAAAAACTTTACAACATTTTTAGTGGTAGCTTCTCGCATCGCTTTTAAAAAGGTAAATTTTGTGAAGTGATCCACTACGATAAAGATGTAGCAATTTCCGCTTTTGGATCTCGGATACTTTCCTAAAAAATCAATATACAATTTCTGAAATGGAATACTTGTAACTACTTCCTGTCCAATCCCTGGCATCAAGTTCTGATTCGCCGGTTTTACTTCCTTACAGATTTGACATGATCTCACGAACTCTTTAACTTGTTTTGCCATGTTTCGCCAATAGTAAAACCTTCTCACTCGCTCCAAAGTTTTCGCCACACCACCATGCGAGGCTGTATGCGGTGAGTGAGCTTTCTCAATGATCGCTTGAGTGATATTAGCCGGCATCCACAGTTTCCACATACATGCACTGCCAATATTATTTTCTGTAAACGTTTTCTTAAACACCATTCCATCTTCAACTTTGATATCTGGGAGACCTTCTTTATTTTCGTTTATATTTTTGATCAACTCTAAATATTCATCGCTTTCAAATTCAATAGTCTCGAAATCGAATAATTCCTCTTTTTCAATTTCTGCAATATTCATACCTAGTGGTACCCTCGATAACATGTCAGCCACTACATTATCCGACCCTTTCCTATGTTCGATTTCAAAATTGAACGCTTGTAATTGAAGGGACCATCTTGCTAGTCTTCCGCTTAAGTCTTTGAGGGTCATTAACCATTTAAGGCTGGCATGATCGGTTATCACCGTAAACGGCATCATCTCCACATAAGGACGAAATTTCCTAATTGCCATTACAGCTGCCAAACACTCCTTTTCCGTCACACTGTAATTCTTTTGACACGAGTTCAATTTTTGCGAATAAAATGCGATTGGATGTTCCTCCTTCTGCTCATTCAACTGGTATAAAACCGCTCCGACACCATAATCCGAGGCATCACACTGTATCCAAAACCTTTTTGAAAAATCAGCATGGCGTAACACGGGGGCAGTCGTGAGAGATCTTTTTAACTTATTAAATGCTTCAATGCTTCAATTTTTTTCCGGTTTCCTCACTACCGTTGTTCTGTTGCTCCATGGGCTTTCGCTCTCTTCAATTACATTTAATGATAACATGGTATCTATTTCCCTATAAGTAATTTCCAGCACTGCTGGAGATATCGGATAATGCCGATCCTTAACTGGAACAGCTCCATCTATCAACCTAATAGAATGCCTTTCCAGAGACGTCCGACCTAGTCCTTTTTCCTCGAAAGTATCAAACCCTCTGATCACTCTTTCCAATTCTTTTTGTTGTTCTTCTGTCAGCACGTGTGGTTTTAATTTATATTCTCCCAAGTCAGCGAAATCTTGTTTTAACTTTTCCATGTTTAATTCTTCAATACCCACTACTTCCGGCGCAAGACCAAACATCCTCCAGAAATCTATACCTAAATATAATTTCTGTTCTAAATCGGGACACAGAAATGGAATAATTTTATGAATTTTATCTTTATACCTGATGTCTAATTTGACCTTTCCTAAAATTCTGTGTTGTTGACCACTGGCCGTTTTTACCCTAGTAAGCATTGGTTGAACTATCATGTCAAACTTTTGTATGAATTCTCTGCACTCCTTGCCTAATATGCTGACAGATGCTCCAGAATCTAAAAGACCTTTTATGTTATGGCCCTCCAATTCTACATCTACATACACGCGAGGATCTACATCGGAATTATCGGCTCTATGAACAGCTGCTACCACACCTCGCCTCATCTTTCGACGTTCTGCAAATTTTTCCCTTATTTTCAATATTCTTTTGGAAATCGGTTGGGGCTTAAATTCTGAATTAAAAATACGATCTCTAACTTCCTTATAATTTTTTTGCCTAATCTCTAATGGTACGTAGTGTCTAATTTCAGGTCCGTAATTCATATTATTTGCTTTGAAAAACTTACTTACTATTTTATTTTTCTCTCTTTCTAAGATTTTTCTGACGCAGGGTTCTCGGATTGACGTGGGCCCCCTGTCATTCCCGCGCCCCTCTTCATGTTTCCCTGTTGGCATATCGGACATTTCGGCGTGATCACGTTCGGCTTGCCGCATCGATAACAGAAAAGCGATCGCTCTGCTGCTGGACAATCCATGAATAAGTGTCCTTCTTCCCTACAATTCCAACACACTATTGGTTTCCTTTGCTGTTGGTTTATTGGCAGGGCTGCGATTTCACCCGACTCATGCGGTTCACTTTCCTCTATATATTGGCAGTCGCTTGGCTCGAAGTACACCTCATTAACATGTCTCGAGGGACGTGGTGGTTGTTGTTGCTGCTGAACAGTCCTCATCTCTCTCCTTGGAAAGTTCCGTTCGGCTTCGTTACATTCCACACGCAATTGCTCTACCGAAGAAATCGCCATCGGATATACGATTCTACCAACGCTGTCTTTGACATTTCTCTTCAAAATCTTAATCATGTCATATTCCGGTATCGGTTGCACTAACCTCGAACGTAACTGACACATTGCCTGAAAGTATGTATCAATCGACTCGTTCATTTGCTGCCTTCTTTCAACTAAATCTCTCATTATTTCGAAATTAGATCTTGCTGTCTGATATTGACTCAATAACGAAAAACGAAGACCGGGCCAATCAGACACACAATGGGTTTTGATAAAGAGCCAATACCACTCTCTTGCCGCACCAGAAACTAACAAATGGAAGTCTCTTAAAACTTCCTCCCATGGGATGTTGTAATGGGCCTGTAGATGTTCTATCCTGAAAATAAAGTCTTCCACTGTCATCCGCATGGTATTACCGTCAAAAACTGTATTGAATTTATCCACCCGGATACTCAACCTGTCGACATTCTGGGTGGTTTGAGACACGCTTATATTGTCTTTTCGCGATGGCCAATTTTGAGTGAATATGTTCGTATTTCCGAGTGGATCGTTCCGCTCAAATGTATTACCGAAAGGAACATTAGAATCTACATTTGCCGATCTACCCCGTAAGTTTACTGCATTCACATTATTATTGTTACCCTCATTGCTAATGTTATTATTTTGACTACTAGTGCAATTGGTTGCGAATACATTACGGCTTGATGGCTGATGGATTTGACCGAACATCTGGCCGAGCTGTATATTGGGCGTAACGGATTCCACCCTACCTGGTAAGTTGCCATTACATGTACCATTGCTGCCAATGTTATTCGGTGGGTTTTGATCACCTACAGTTGGTCGGTTCTGAGCTTGCATTCTAGTAAGAGCCTCTACTGCTTTTGCTAGCTCTCCCATGGTTTTTCTAACCTCTACCATTTCATCTTGTACCATTTTTTTCACTTTGTCCTCGAGAGATCTCTGAACTACCAACACTTCATCCACTACTAAATCCCTCACCTCAGGCGCGATATTTTCCTCACCGAGGTTATTTTCAATGTCTGAACCATGTGGCACGGTGATCACTGGAGGACGGTTTGCTGACGGACCTGGCACTGACATTATCGTCTCGGATAAGTCCATTATCTGAGCTGTGTTTGCATTACCTTGATTTGCCATTTTTGACGTAGGGTTATAGAACTTGCGTTGTTTCGTTTGGGTATGTTGTCTAGATCTATTTAGATTAAACTCAGGCTGCCTAACACGTTTCCTATCTTTGGGTTGACGGGACGTTCTATTTACGTCAAATTTACGCTGTCTTTCTTGTTCCCTTTTCTGACTTTGGGACCTGGTTTCTACGTTCATACCTCAACCAATACGTACTCAAAAAAAATTTTTCAAATTCGTATAATCGAAAAGCAAAAAAAATATATATATACTACAACTACTACGATTTATCCTAAAATAAATAATAAATGAATGAACCTAAATTAAACACTAATGCTCAATACAAAAAAAAATATAATACGATCTATTAATTCCTATTATTCAATAATCAATAATAATAATATAATAATAACTCAATAAGAAGATTAAAACGATCTAACAATTATAATAATAAATCAATAATAATCTATAATAATCGTTGATAAATACCAATAATACTAGTAAAAAAAATGTTTTGGTTTAAAACTGACAATTTGAATTTAAATTCACTTTATAAACTTGGTAAACTTTAATTTCATTCTTTTAGGGGTGGTAAACTGATTAGGTGGCGCATGCGGTATTGTTTTTGCAATTTTGACTCTCTTATCGAGCAACTCCTATGTGTTGTACAACACAACGAAAACTAAATGCAACAAAATTCACAATCCATCATTGTGTTTGGAAAAGTCACGTAATTTTGCTACCAACATAACCAAGGCCAGCAACAAAGTGTGTGTTAATGTAAGTATGTAGGTGACCAGTGTAACTTGTGGGGTAGCATTTTAATCGTTACTCAATGTTACCATAGTAGGGTGGGCAACTAGGGGACATATAACGCATTTTGTCCCAATTAATATCTGTTATTTCGAATATTGTCAGTGTTTGTTTTTCTTTTGTTAGTATTGATTGATTGTTGGTAGTTTTTTTTTGGGAGTTTGATAGTAAGTAAAATTTGAGTTTTTTTTTGTAAAAATTTTATTGTGCTGACCTCTTTTTGTGTTTGATCGGTCGTACCCCCCCTCCTGACGTCCTGAGCTAGGCGGTCAAAATTATCAAAACAGAATGCTCTGACAGGGATTAGCAACAAACTGTTGTTGTTGGCTGAAGTTAAAGTCAGACGACAAATAAATCAGGAATATTTTATTTTTAGAAAATTCGGCTAGTGGCTATCGATCTCGCTTCCACATATAGAAAAAATCATGCTGCCTCATTCTCGTTTTTCTCGCACTCGCAACTCGCCGTTATGTATTTAGGGCTTAACAGATAAGAAAAATATAAAAACAGCAATAGAAACAAAAACGTACATTTCGTCTACAAACCAAACACAACACTTAACACAATTTTCTCTAATGTTAAAGAACCTGTAGACAAATATCAGCAGAATAATGTTGATTACGAAATAAAACGCAAAGGCAACAAAGAACAAAATTGTGACTTTATATACATAGGAACAACAAAACGAACATTGGAGACAAGAATGAACGAACATAAAAACGATATTGCTAAACATTGAGAAAACACAGCACTATCACAACACATGCTCAAGTCTGGTCACATAGCTGATTTAGAGGGAATAAAAATATTAGATAGGGAAAGCAAAGAAAAAGGTATACTATTCAAAGCCTTCTAATCAAAAAAAAAAAAAAAAAAACAGCAAGAAGTATGAATTTACAAGCAGACACAGATAAAATTAATATTATCTATAGAGTTGCAATAAACTGGTATCTACCTGTGATAACAAAATAATGAATCGCGCTAAATAATTTTATTCATATTTATATTTTTATTTTAATTTTAATGTGGTCAAAACTCATTTTATCGTAAGTTTTACACTAATTTTATACATAAGATATTTTAAATAATGTTAAATTTTTATAATTAAATAGAAGATTGGGGCAATAGCTCCATCGAAGAATGGCGGGACACCAGAGGCAGCGACAAGCGATATGGCTGGTGCGACGACGTCGAAGGAGGCAACCCAAATGGCAGAAGCTAAGCGGAACGACATACCGTCGACATCCGGCAATTTAGCGTGGCGACTGCGGCTACTACTGCATGAGTTAAGCAGAAACCTCGAGGGCATGAATCCCGCAAAGTCCCAAGGGTACCAGCACCAGGACAACCAGGGGCCCTCGACGACCCACTGAGAAAAGGTCTC
Organism: Cordilura impudica; assembly: GCA_963682025.1. Lineage (NCBI taxonomy): Eukaryota > Metazoa > Arthropoda > Insecta > Diptera > Scathophagidae > Cordilura > Cordilura impudica. The sequence continues at coordinate 224,543,649 of OY821517.1, read as the reverse complement.
AGTGGGGCAGGCTGCAGATGGTACCTAAGGTACCTTGAGAAAGGTCTCGAACCTATGGAAGCAAGAAGAAAGGCCGACGAACACAAGACCAAGCCAGAGGAAGCAGCCCAGGTACACCAACAAACGGGCAAGCGTGGTAACAAGCAAATTTCACCACCGCAACTGGCAGAAGGCAAAAGGCCGAGGTTCACAGATCATTCAAGAAACCCCACAGCAAAGATGAACACAACAGCGAGCAAAAGCTACGCGAATGTCTCCAAGGCGGTTAAGATGGCAGTCCTACCAAAGGGATATCCTGAGGTTAACCTAACCACACAGGAGCTGATGGCACTAGAAGAGGCAATCCTGACAGATGTTGCAAAGGGATGGAACCACAAGCTAAAGTTTCCGACCGGGGTATATACTCGTGGACTGTAAGGATGTCCAAACAGCGAACTGGCTCAGGCAAGCCGCCCCCCAACTTTCAGCATGGGATGGGGCACCGCTTATAGCATGCACTGGAGATGAGGTACCCAGAATGCATACAGTAACCATACTCCTCCCCAGAAGCACGGGCCAAACAACGGAGCAGATTATGGCTCTGATAAGCGCGAAAAATGAAGGCATCAAAACGCCTCTTTCGGAGATTATAAGAACCAAAGAAGAAGGCTGCGGCCAGCTGATGACAATAGGCATTGACGAACAATCGCTGGAAGCCATCAAGAAATTGGGCAATGCCATTAGTTACAGGTTTGGTGAAGTTCCGGTTCACGGAATAGCGAAGGGCAAAGAAAAAGAAAGCGGCCCAGCCCCCGCAGAAGCCAAAGAAGAGACGGAGCCGATAGCCGCACAAAATCTATCCATATCCGAACCAAAGGTAACTGAACCAATGGAGACGGAGCAGCCACCATCCATTGAGAGCGACATGGAGGGCATAGATCTTGGCCATCCTGATGATCCAATAGATGATAAAGAGGAAGAGATGCTGTTAAGTGACAACAGCTTGGGCACTAGCCCGAATAATAACTAGCATTATGGCTAGTAACATAATGCCAGATAGGGGATCACGTACCAAATTCGCCCAGGTTAACGTCCACCACGCAAAAGCTGCATCCGCAGTAATTGCTAGGACATTTTCTAAATTTAACCTGGGCATGGTATTGATCCAAGAACCCTGGCACTATAAAGGTGCAATCAGAGGATTGAGCTGCAGCAGTGGCAAGGTATTATGGGACAATAGACATACGTCGCCCAGAGCATGTATTTTAATTAGTTAAGATATTAATCATATTTGTCTTACAGAATTTATGACGCGGGACTTGGTTCCTATCCAAGCTCTCATCGACATCGAAGTGATAGCATCAGCATACTTTCCGGGCGAGGAAGCTTCACCACCGCCGGCAGAGGTACGGCAGCTGGTGCACTTCTGTACAAAGCAGAACCTACAGCTTATACTGGGATGCGATGCTAACGCACACAACACAGCATGGGGCAGCACTGATACAAATTATCGAGGTGAGTACTTATTAGAATACCTAGTAGCATCTAACCTAGAAATACTAAATGAGGGTAATAGACCTACATTCGTCACAAGAGCTAGAGAGGAGGTCCTAGACATTACAGTAGCCAGTCCAAGCTTAGCTAGGATTGCAAGAAATTGGAGAGTATCCGATAAAGTTTCATTATCCTACAGAAATTCCAGAAAAATGAATTGGGAGAAGTACAATGAAATCCTATACCACAACCTACAAGGCATAACATCGAGCAAACGCATACGAAATCAGTACGAGCTCGACGACAGTGTGGCCCAACTAAATGGGGCTCCACTGGATGCCTACCATTGTAGCTGCCCCGAGAAACCGAGGGGCAAGGAGAAGGACGCGGTTTGGTGGAACAATAATCTCTCTACACTCAGAACCGAAGTTCGCAGGCTCTGCAATGGGGCAAAGCGTAACGGGCAGTGGGAACATTATAAAGCCAAACTGACTGAGTATAATAAAGAAATTAGGAAAGCAACAGGTACTAGCTTTAGAAAGTTCTGCGAAAACATAGAATCGCTTCCAGAAACAGCAAGGCTATACAAAACCTTTGCGAAATGTGGGCCAGAAATGACGATGTCACTTAAGAAAGAGGCCTTGGGGTACATACCAAAGGCATGGAGGAAGGCAAGAGTGGTGTTCATACCCAAAGTGGGGAGAAAGGACACCGCGCATCCAAAATCCTTCAGACCGATAAGCCTAACATCTTTTATGCTGAATACACTTGAAAAAGCTGTAGACAACTATCTAAGATGTGGGATATTACAGCAGATGCCTTTGCGTATAGAGCATGCAGATCAACAGAGACCGCTCTCACTAGCCTAGTAAGAACTATTCAGAAATCAATAGATGAAAAGGAAATAGCCGTTTGTGCTTTCCTAGACATAGAAGGAGCCTTTGATAACACTTCACACGAAGTAATAGAAAGGGCATTAAACCAAAGAGGAGTAGACCCAGTGACATCAAAATGGATGGTAGAAGTGCTCTACACGAGATCAGTAGAAACAACAGCAGAGGGGGAGACCATATCCGCCAACACAACCAGAGGATGTCCACAGGGAGGAGTTCTTTCGCCCTTGATGTGGAGTCTGGTTGTTGACGATTACTAATGAAACTGTCGGAAGCAGGAATAGAATGCCAGGGCTACGCGGACGACATAGTCTTAATAGCAAAAGGCAAGTTCGAGGAAACCCTATGTGACATTGTACAAAGAGGGTTGAGGATTATATGTCAATGGTGCAGGGCAACAGGATTGAACATCAATCCAACGAAGACCACTATTATACCATTTACCAGGAAAAGGAAACTTCCAAGATGGAGGGCAATTCAAATTTTGGGAGAAGTCGTTGAACCAAAAGCAGAAATGAAGTATCTGGGGATAGTACTGGACAACAAGTTAACATGGAAGGCACATGTCGACCACATCACTGAGAAAGCCAAGCGAGCTACAATGATTTGCAGAACGGTAGCGGGTAAAAACTGGGGATGTAAACCCAGCATTTTACACTGGATGTACTCGATGATGGTCCGCCCAGTAGTAATTTATGGAGCTATAGCGTGGGCCAAAAGAACAGATCTGAAGTCGACTCAAATGCAGCTAAGTAAGATTCAAAGATTGGCGTGCATTGGGAGAACGGGTGCAATGAGGACGTGCCCAACGGCATCATTTGAAGCACTATTGGAACTAAGCCCACTACATATAGTGGTGCAGAGGAAAGCTTTGGCAACGGCAATCAGAATGAAGGGAGAGAAACCTATAACCAGGCTTTATGAAGGGCAATGGAACCGAATAAGCCAAGTTAATGATTACTCCCTCCTAGATTGCCCCATGGACAGGGCTGAGAAGAAATATGATTTCAGGAAATACTTTATTACGGAACTTAGCAATAAGAGAGCATGGAGCGGTTTAAGTACAGCATATTCTCTAAGAGAAGATACAATCAAATGGTACACAGATGGGTCAAAAACCGAAAGTGGAACAGGGGCAGGAGACTTCGGGCCTAGAACCAAATACTGAGAATACTAACCGGGATTTTAACTGGTCACTGCAGGCTCAGGGAACATATGAGCAGGTTGGGAATTGTAGCAAACCCTATGTGCAGATTCTGTAATGAGGAAGCCGAATCACCAGAGCACATACTTAGGAACTGTGGAGCGCTAATTCACAAAAGGAAACAGCATCTGGGTTCCTTCCAGATACTAGGTAGCGACATAAAATTACTAGAACCAACCAACATCCTCGAATTCCTGACGGCTTCAGGGTTGGATAAGAGTTTATAGGGACGACCTATTAGCAGAGGGCAGCACAATAGATCACTTTTGTCGCAGTACTTCGAACACCTCTTTATACAATACAATACAATCTTCATACATAGTTATATTAATTATGTGTACTATCTTGGAGTGATGTTCTATTGGTCTGACTTCGTCTAATTTAATCGGCGTGTATCCGTTATTCTGGATTAGGTCCTGAATATCTATATATCCTGCATTTGGGGATATGAAAAGTGTCGATATTAACGTCCAAGTCGTCATCTAAAAAAAAATATTTATTTCCAAAAAAAAAAAAAGATTTTTTTCATTTACTTAAACCTATGCCTTTGATTTTTCTTTCTCATAAAATGTGAAGATGTATGTGTAGTGGTTTATATAGTGGTAATATATACATATAATGTTTAAACTATTTAGTCTACTCTTAATTAGATGATGAAAAAGTTTATTAAAAAGGGTTTTAATTCGATCCGTAAGCTAATTTGTGCCTTGGAATTTCTTAAATGTTTTACATGAGTCTTTTAGTATTTTAGACCTGTCCTATTATCCTCTAGATGTTCATTGTCTATCTTGCTGGCATCTATTTTCCTGTATTTGCGATGGTTTTTCCCACCTCTAATCTCCTTGATGAAATTTGGTCCTTCCTCTATCTTAACGTCTGTTCTATCTTTGTTTATTCTATTAATATACCTCTCCTTCTTTTCTAAGATTAGGTTGTGAATTCTTGGGTATTCTCCCTCTGAGATTTTTCCATTTAGGAGATCGATCGGTCTAATTTTTGTAGTGTTATGTATAGTGTTATTATGAAAACCTATTATTCTTAACATTTTATTTTCATGGTCTCGTGTTGATTCGTTTCGTCATGTCGCAAAAGTCTAATGTGTTCATTGATTGTATTGTGCAATCTTTCGATGTTCGCGTTTGATGTATGATTGCTATTTGAAGTGTAACGTATGTCGATGTTTTCCTGTTTTAAGAACTGTTGCATTGGAATGGCTTTAAAGCCAAGTTCATTATCCACAATAATCTTCTCCATTTTGCCATGGGTGGATAAATATTGGATAAGTTTTGTCTTAAACTCTGTTCAAGTCCTTCCTTTGATCTTATAGGCTACGGCTAATTTTGTAAATTTGTCAATCATCGTCATGAAAAGTTGTTTTCCTAGGGTATAGAAGACGTCAACGTGTATGATTTTACGGGGCTTAGATGGGGTTTCTGTAATAAGATAATGGACTCTATATTATTTATAATTAATTCAGGTTTTATCCTAAATAAAGCCTCAGCGTTACTATTTTTCGTTCCCTTTTTATATTTTATCTCATAATCGAATTCGGATGGTTTTAGTCCCCACCTAATAACGAGTTTGGAGTTTGCTTCCTTGATGGAGAAAAGCCATGTTAGTGGTTTATGGTCAGGTTCGATCAGAAATTTTCGTCCAAATAAGTGCGGCCTAAAGTATTTTGTGGTGCTGTAGTTAACTTCGTGTTCGTTGAGTGTACGGCTAGCATAACATATCGGATGATTATCCTGTGAGAGAACTGCTCCTAAGGCATAGTTGTTGGCGTCCGTAGTAAGAGTGAACTGGGAATGCTAATATTGGGTCATTGATCAGTAATGTCTTAAGGGTATTGAAGCTCTTTTCATACTTTGGGTCGGCAATTTTCATCTTTGTGTCCTTTTTTAAATATCTGATCATTGGTTTTGCAATCAAGGAGAGGTCTTTAATAAATTTCCTATAATAACCAGTTTAACCTAAAAACTGTTTAATTTGCTTCGGGCTTTTGGGGATTGGAAAATACTTGACACATTCTATTTTCTTCGGGTTCGTCCTTATGCCCGTTGGTGTCACTATATGACCGAGAAATTCGGTTTCCCTTTTTAAGAATTCAGATTTGTCTAACTGAACTTTAACGTTTGCTTCTTTCAAGCGGTCGAAAATCAGTCTAATAGAATTCATATGCTCTAGAAATGATGTCGAAAAAATAATTACATCGTCTTAGTAAATTAGACAAATTTTGTTTAAGTAATCTCCAAGAATACTATTCATCAGTATCTGAAAAGTTGCCGGGGCTGTCTTTAGTCCGAACGGCATTCGCAGAAACTCATAGTGACCTCCCTCAACTGTGAAAGCGGTCTTATGAATGTCATCTTTCTCGATCTTTATTTGGTAGAATCCCTTTGCAAGGTCAAGTGCGGTAAATACTGGCATCTACCCAGTTTGTCCAATATCTCGTCGATATTGGATATCGGGTACTTGTCATCAATAGTCTCTTCATTAAGTTTTCGGTAATCGATAACAAGTCTCCATTTCCTTTTTTCACTAGCGTCGGCCTTCTTAGGCACGATCCAAATGGGTGTGGAATACGGGCAATTACTATGTTGGATTGTTGCTATCAAGCATTCCCGAATTTGTGTCTCTACTTCATTCTTATGAACGTAGGGGTACCTATATGATTTGGTGTATATAGGAATATTGTTGACTGTCCTGATCTTATGTTTTATGGCAGAGGTAAATGAAAGCCCTTCGTTTTCTTGGTAGGTGTTCCATTCGAATCTGTTCTCTAAGGGTTTCCTATCCAATATTTCAGAGTTTGAGACACTTCTTCTGTCGGAAACAAAATTCAGTTCTATGTTCAAGGTTCCCTGATTTATTACGCCATTCTTATATAAATCATCCATATAATCAAGTTCGTCATTCGGGTTGTCCAATTTCCTATCATCGTCTTCACTCTTAATAAAAATGAGCAATGTATTCTCTCCAAATGGTATCGTATTGTCTTCATAACTAATGTGGGCCTTCAGTGTTCTAAGTAAGTCATTACCTATCAGTCCGTCATAATATTCGTGGAATTTCACTATGTAGAACTCTATGGTTCCAGGTCCTGTACCGAATTCCTTAAAAGTTGGGATATGAACTTTTTCATTTAAACTTATCTTATGATGTAGTGTTTTTATAGAAATTGTGTCTATCCATTTCGGATGACAAAAATATTCGGGTACAAAATGGAATTTGTCGCGCCTGCGTCTATTATTAATTTCAGATGTCCCAACTTAGTTTTTACCTTTACTTTTATATGGTAATTCCCTGAGGCGGAAGACCGAAAATTTTCAGCTGTTTCATTTGTATTAATGTCCATTGGTTCTACTCCTCTAGACTGAGGCTGGTAGTTGAAGGGGTTATTTTGAGGATTTTGTATTCTCTGATTCTGGTTGGGTTGTGAGAAGTTCTCTCGATCCTGGAATGGTCGTTGACGGTTTCCACGTTGCCCTAGAAATGTCCGCGGAGGGTTTCCCCGTTGGCCTCGGAATGGTCGCTGGATGTTTCCACGTTGCCCCCGAAATGGTTGCGGAATATTCTCTTGTCGGTTCCGGTGGTCAACCTGTTGCTCTCTATAGTCCCGTTGAGGATTGTAATTGCTCTGTCTGTTCGATTGTATACCATTCCCGGTTGGTCGTTTAATTACGATCCCTCCTAATCGTTGGCCATCATTTCTCATATATGCATATCCTGCTTGAAACAGGATATCCATAACTCCCTCTAAATCTATTGGATCCCTACAAAATAGAATAGTCTTCATTGGCTCTGGCATTTTACTTTTAAAAATGTTCAGTGCGGTACGGATATTATTACTCGTACTTTCCCTAGCCACTTCTGTTTCTCCCAAAATTACTATCATCTTTTGGTTCAACCTATGTAATTTGTTTTTTATCTCATTGTAGAATTCTAAGGTGTTGGTTTTAAAGGTTACGCGCTTCTGAGCTCGTCGAATAGTTCGTCACATGGTCGTCTGTCCCCGAAGTTGTTCTGAAGTACACTCTTTACATCTGTCCAGGCGACAGCGTGACAATTTATCTCGATAGTTTGCCTTGCTTTTCCTTTAAGTTTTGACTTTATTATGTCTGAGAAGAGTAGTTGGGACAGTTCGTCATAAGTACGTAGGTGTGTCGCCATGGAATTCTGGTATGTTGTTAAGATATTTTAGGGGATCTATTACTAATCTTTCTATTACATCTTGATTGTGTATTATCTATATCTACGTTAGTATAAGAATCTGTCTGTAGGTTTCTTCCTTTCTTTCTCTTTTTTTCTTTGTATTCTAATATGTTTTCGTGAGTTCCTATTTCTATGATTCTCTTGATTTTTCCTCCTTTATAAACAAAGAACTTAGATTTCTGTTAAGAATTTCTACACAAAATGTTTAATTTATTATCCAAACAATTAATTACAATAGATTTCTACATATATTGGAAAAATGTTTTCAAAAATACATTTCCTATATGAATTCTGGAAAATAGACTTTTTTTTAAAAAACAAATGCAGAAAGTTTTAATTTTTAATATTTTAACTTTTGGATATTTAGTGGCCTTTTGTTTAATTTATATATTTTTGGTAATAAAAAAAAGGTTTCCAATTTAAATTTTATTTAAACACATACTGAGAAAAAATTTGTCTCCTATTTATTCCTGATTATTTAGTCTTTGGTGTCTTAAATAATAGTAAAAACGTCTACGTTCCCTAGATATAAGTATTCTTCTTCTATCTTCAGTCCTTCTAACGTCGTTCTCAATTCTCGAATCTACTTCTGTCACCCAGAGAAAAGTTTCTGCGCTAGAGCCACCAGTTTCTTAATTGCTTGACTCGTTGCTAGTCACGGGGAAAAAATTTTCTCTTGTTATAATCTAATGTGTTATCACTGATTAATTTTGATTTATAAAATTATTTCTAATCCTGTTATACAAAATATTGTTGTCCTACATATATATATTTTTTATTAAGTTGTTAAATTTATAACTAAGAACAAATTCTTACTTTATGATCCAATGATTCGAAAGATGTCCGGTCCAGGGTGTGGATACTAACGTTTTTTCCCTTGATTTCTGAAGATTTCTCCGCGACAGTATTTCACTTTTGCTGATTTTCTTTAGTAAAAGGATTTTGTTCTTGTTTGGTAATAGTTTATTTAGATGTTTACTTTCAGATTTAGTAAAATAATTTCTTTTTCAGTTTAGAAAATTTAGTTTCAAAACAATTTTCAAGTTAAAATTTTCTCTTTTTCCAGCAAAAATTTTATTTTTTAGCAATAGTTTAAAAAATATTTATTTTTCAGCAACAGTTCTTTTTTTTAAAATATTCATTTTCAAAAAATTTATTTTTCAGCAACAGTTTAAAAAAGATTTATTTTTCAGCAATAGTTTTTAAAAAAATATTCACTTTCAAAATAATTTATTTTTCAGTAACAGTTTTTTTTTTTAATATTCGACACGGTAAAGACTTAAGAGTCTCGTACCTCGCGAAAAAAGGATCTTCCCTTTTTATTTAATAAGTTATTCCGCGGGATACTCCGTGTATCCTACCGACTGCGCCACTTTTGTTTTGTTAGATTTTTATCTTTAAAAATAATAACACCATTGTTTTTTTCTTTTTGGTTTGATTATTAAACCTTATTTATTTGAATCTATCTTAAGACTGACTTTGTTTTTTATTTTTCTGATTTATATATTATAATTATAATAGTAACTTAAAAGCTAATTTGGTCAAATCAGCATAAGTGTGTTTTGTTTCCGTCGTATCATCGGTGACAAAACAAACTTATGTATATTACACAAATGTCTGTAAATAAAAAAATATTCTTGTTGTATTGCATTTTCGTTATGAGAACGGAAATGCAATTTTAAATTTTGGTTTAAACTTATAAATTAATTTCGTCAATTTAGCATAAGTTTGCTTTGTTTCCGTTAATGATATTGGTAACAAAGCAAACATATGTATGTTCCCATTATCTTATTCTTAGGAAAAATGTCTGTAAAAAGAAATATTTTGTTGTATTGCATTTTCGTTGTGAGAACGGAAATGCAATTTTAAAATTTGTTTTGTGACAATTCCCGTGAATTGTGAAATTATTTAAATAATATTGGCTCGTGCCAAGTTAATAATGAGAGACATCATAACAATTCTACTCTTAATAATTTAAATATTAAATAGGTTTTTGTATATAGAGCTGTATGCAGATTGGTAAGGAATCTTAGTCCCGGTTTACACATGAAATTTTTCTTTCTGAAACTATTTGAAATTATCTTTTAAACTTTCATCCGTGTCTACACACCGAAATTTTTGTATTGAAATTCAAGATTTTTTCATGTTTACTTTATCATTTTATCTATTTATTTTATCATTTTATTACATTAAATTAACTTTATTTCAATTTATTATCTTTCTTTACACAAAGGACCATAAAAATTAAAGAAAACGTAAAATAACTGCACTTTGAAAATTGCGAAGCAAGGAACAAACGAGAATTTCAGAGTACATGAAAGTATGTACCCCCTGCCATTCTTCTCTCCCGTCTAACCTAGAAACTCAAGACTTTCAGCAAGAAAACTTTCATATGTAAACCAGCACTTAGCAGAAAATTTTCATATATTTCTTAAGGAAAAAAAAAGCACAAAAGTACCCTTCAGTGCAACAGTAGCAATCAGCTGTTTTCTGTCAATTATTAAGAATTGTGAAATTGAAATTGAAAACAACCATGTTTGCAACTGAAAAAGAAATTTTTTGCGCTTATACATTTTGTTTATTGCTTACCTCTCCTGTCAAAATTCCGTTCAGAAAGAACGAAAAATTTGATATTCCTGCTCGAAGCCTGGGTTACCTAACTTATTTAACGTCAAAAAAGGTAGTAAAAACAATGCTACTTTTTTAAAAAGCTGCAGACTAACAACAGAAATTTTTAGAATTTCTGAAGCCTTTTTTTTATATGAAGTTTTTGATTCCTTAGCAAGCTGCTCTTATGTGTGAAAAATTGTGATAAATTATTATGTGTAAAAAAATTAAATCTTATAATGAAATAATGTAAATAATATTTAACAATAAATAAATTGAATTGAAAAAAAGATAATTTCTTTTTTCAATTTGCCTTTATTTGCAATAAAAAAAGGAAAATTTGAATTTACATTAATTCATATATTTTTCTTAATGCGAAAAATAAACTAAAGCAGATTAAAAAAAGACATGAAACAAAAAATCATCGTATGAATGCAATATGTTTTTGGTAGCAGCTTCAAAAGAAAATTAAGAAAAAGCGCGTCGTCAAAAATCGTCGTGTGAATTGGGCCTAATAGTGGTTCATAACTGGTTAATGGATTTCGATTTTCGATTCGAAATATTAAACGAAATATTAATGAAGTAAGCTTTCCAATGATATATATATTGCTGAAATCCTATAATAAGTAAGCTATGTACAAATCAAAGTCAAAACTTTGTCGGTCCGTAACTCCGAAAATAGGCTCGGCCGCTATAAAAAAATTATTTCTCCTAAATCACCCCTCCAAAAAATTAAAAAAATCAGGGTGTAACCATTATGAAAATTAAAACAAAATTTTTGCTTTACCCACTTTACCCCCTAATATCTCCAGCACCTAAGGAGCTACAAAGACATTACGTACATCATTAGCTTATGGTAACTGCTTTTACCATGTTTTGGTAACTACATACATTAAATATGTTATTTTTGGAGATAATGCCACTAGGTTCATAACGGATTAATAGATTTCGATTTCTGAAATAACAAATGAAAGGCACTCAGGTACCCTTTCCAATGATATATACAATGCTGAAATCCGATAATAATTAACAAAGTTATGTACAAATCAAGGTCAAAGCTTTGTCGGTCCATAATTCCGAAAATGTGCTTGACCGCAAAAAAAATTATTTCTCCTAAATCACCCCAAAAGCCCCTATCCCCTCCAAAAAATTAAAAAATTGGGGTATCGCCACTAAACTAGATTTGTTCCGTTGATTTTTATATATATTTCGCCCACTTTTAGACTGCCCATAATAATCAAGTCTGTTATGGACCATAACCATCGTTGAATGTGAAAGTTCAGCTGTGTATAATAGGGCCCATACACGACACCAGCATGCTGGCACCATCAAGTGATTGTACAATCAAGATCGAAGCATACACCACACCAGCATGCTGGTACCATCATCATTTCTTTGTAAATAGCGTGTTGAAAACATCGATACGGATAGTGACTTTAAAAAATTGTTAGTTTTATATTTTACATTTATTAACTAAATATATATCTTATTATTACATATTTAAATTATACAATATTAGTTATTAAGTCTAAAAATAAATTTTTTATGTTCATCGTAAAGTTCGTTCATAAAATTCATCCATGCGCGATGTTTGCTCTTCAAAACTTCTATTGTAATGAGAAATATGGCCCATACACGACACCGGCATGATTGTGCAATCACAAAAATATCAAACTCATTTTGATTTCCCACAATCGGCTGGCACCATCACACCACAGGCCCATACACGGTCAATCAGCTGGCGCAATCGCTCACGCAGAGTATAGACGCTACAAATTAAACCTGTTTTGTTAAGTGTAGATTATTTTGGAGTCTCTGGCATCATTAAAAATTTATTTTATCCGTTTATGTTTATGCATTGCATTATACATGGTAGGTAAACGCATTCTTGCATTGTCCTTGTTAAGATTAAACTCACTTAACTGTAATTAAAATGAAACAACTAGATGTATTGTGAGTGTGTATTAAAATTTGTTGTTGGTGAAAATATGTAGCTTAGTTTGAGAATGTTAGATAAGTCCTTTTAAAAGGATTCTTTAAGTTAAAAGTTCAAGTGTCGATTGTAACATCAAAATTAAACCGTAAATTCAAACACTCGGTAGATATAATCGAATAAATAGATATCCTTGTCAAATATATGAGGGAAATATTTCAGTGTGATAATAATTATAAATACACGCCTTTTTGAAACGGCGACTTGTTTTTCCTAACACTATATGTACCTCTAAATACATCACTCGTTTTTGGAAATCTGAATTTTAGTTTCAGCGCATGTTTGACCTACTACTGCTATACTAATTGTTGTAAAGAATAAAAAGTAAGTCTTATGTTTTCAACTATATATGTTTTATTAGATGCTGTTTTCTTTTTAGATTTTTGTTTATTGGCTTTATTGACTTCCTCAAAAAAATATGTATATTCTGATGACTAATAACATAACTCGAACATTATACATTGAACAACCTAATCAGCATTAATACCGTGATTGCGGTAGTGATTACTACCGCATTATTGACGTATACCAAAACGTTTTAAATATAAGTAAACGAAACACCACACCTACTTACATTTTGTAGTAAAAAATTCGGAACAAGTCTAGTTTAGGGGCGATGCCCCGATATTTTATTTTTTTTGGAGGGGGTAGGGGCTTTTGGGATGATTCCAGGGAAATATTTTTTTTGTCGGTCGAGCCTATTTTTCGAGTTATGGACCCCCAAAGTTTTGATATTGACTAGTGTATAACTTTGTTATTTAGCATCGGATTTCGACACTATATATATCGTTGGAAAGCTTATTTGAGCGCCTTCTATTTGGTATTTTAAAATTTGAAAAAGCCTTAAAAATGAAGATAAAATACCAAATATATCCGGTTCTGAGAGGGTTAAGTTGCCATGAGATACATCAAAATAAAGCTTGTGGACCTACCTTTTATTCAGTTAATATAAAACCATACATGACATACGTCTATTTATGAGATAATCCCATATTAAAAAAAATACTCTCACAAAAATGCAAAATTTGCAATAGGTTCATAATGGGTTAATGGATTTCAAATTTTAAAATACCACATAGAAGGCACTCAAATAAGCTTTCCAACGATATATATATTGTCGAAATCCGATACTAAATAACAAAGTTATACACTAGTCAATATCAAAACTTTGGGGGTCCATAACTCGGAAAATAGGCTTGACCGACAAAAAAAAATATTTCCCTGGAATCACATTAAAAAGTTTTATAAGTGGTAAAAATTTTGAACCGATCGGGGCATCGCCCCTAAACTAGACTTAAGCCAAAAATTCTTTGATTGTAAAATGAGATATATCCCTGTAGGAAGTCACATTTTTAAGTAACTTCAAACTGGTTTTTTAATAAGCACATCCAGTCGATTAAGTGACTTTTCCTTGTCGCCGCATATCAATTGGTCACCTCTGCATGACTTTAATTTATGTACTAATTATGTACTTATTTTTCAACCAATTTGTAGTTAATTGAAAAATTGGTTATTACTAATCGGTTTATACTAAATTATATAAAAACTTGCTAAAATTCATTTTTAAACAGTTTAATTTTAATTAATTTTCGTCAAAATATATACATAAGTATATAAATATATATATTTATATATAGAAATAATTATAAAAAATATGTAAAAATAGGCATCTTTTTACAACGTGGTTGCTGACATTAAATGAAAATTGAAGTACATATGACTTAAAATAAAATTTGTAATGAAAACAAGTAAAATGAAAAATATATATGTATATACAAAAGTTTGTACTGCTCATAGAAAATATATTAATATATATTTTTGGTGACGGCAGCTTCACTCCAAATAGGACACGCGTATGTTAATATCTACATGAGTAGATTTTTGTTTTGGTGGTTTAGAAATGACCTATTTAGTAGTGGCCATAATGCTTTAAATGATTTTATAGCTTTTTAGCACATATCCTAATATGTTGTTTAAATGTAAGCTTTTTGTCCAAGACAACTCCGAGATATTTGACATCATTAAGTACATTTATGGTATTATTTCCAATAAGATGACGTCTTGACAGTCTTTTGGGAGATTTGTTGAATGGAAAAATTATTGCTTGGGTCTTGTTTGGATTAATTTTGATTTTCCATTTGTGGAAATATTTACTGCAGTTTACAAGACCCTTCTCCATTTTCTTCAGGAGTGCACTTGTAAGTTTGTTTGAAGAAATTAACGCAGTATCATCTGCGTAATAAGCAATTTTCATATATTTTGGGACTTTAAAATCCGGTGTATATTGTCACGTTTCACCTGAAATAGTTTGTTCTTGTGTTCGTTAAAATACCTGTTTAGCTTTGTTGGGACATCAGTTTGAATAAACCAATGCCCATAAACCCCAGGTCCTAATGTACACACCTGCATCACTGTCACACTGGCAACTTGTCAATTTGTGCTCGGCTAAGGCTCGCGGGCATGGGCGGTGGTTCGTTGCAGTGATGCTAGTGTCGAAAGTGTGACGAAAAATTGTACCAGTGCAAAAATTTTGTTTGCCCTCTGTCTTTCAAGTGGTAGACCCAGCTGTTATATGTTTACCTTCCCCCCTCCCCCCCCCCCCCCCCAACCCTTTTAAAACCATGGTAACTCACGTAGTGTTCAATTAAGCTCAGTACATCATCATCATTCAACACTCACCTTTAACTTCCTACTCAGCCATCGCTAAAAGGAACAATTATTACTTTTCAATTCAAAATAATACATATCTATTTAAACAAATTATTTTAGTACAAATTCAAATGCTTATAAATAGGTTCTTATTGGTATTCTTACAGTAAAGTTACTTATGATATTTACATTCAATATTTGTAAATGGAAATAGGTTCGGATAATTATATGCGCTATAGTGAGGTGGTCTTAATTTACAAGGTACAATATATTTTCCTAAAGGCAAAAACAATGGTATTGCTATAATGGATTTAGTATGATCTTTAAGTGCGGTCGGATGAATTGCAATTCGTCTTTCCTTCATGGACTTATGGAATTCAAAGTTTTCAGCAACTAATTATGAACCATTGGTCTCGACTTTGCTTGGCAGCTTAAGAATTGAAAAAAAAAACTTGTCGAATTTCAACAAGCTAAGTCAAACAACAATAATTTCGTAAACCGCGAGTCGAACTCGATTTTAGGCAACTGCCAGTCAAACGTAAACTGAATTTATAAAGGACAAAATTTAAAAACATGAAGGGAAGCAAGTCAATATCTCGTCCATTTGAAAACTTCATACGTGGGTTTATAGGTATCTGATCACACAAAGCAATCGTCACTTATGTTTTGAAATTATCAAATGGGTAATGATATCTCTTTGCAGCCTTCAAAACTGGAACTATGAATTTAGGAAAACGTAAGTTATAAAATATGGTTATGAGTATTAAAAAGGTATGTTATCAGATAAGATTTTAGGTAAGTCTTTAAATATGACTTAGGTTTCAGAAAAATAGTCCCTAAGGGTTGCGAATTTTGACGGTTAAGTAATTGGATCGGATGGTGAATTTTTCCCAAAAGGTCAGTTATCGAAAATTGATTGTGAATAAAAAAAGTTTAGGTATCGAATATTATTGTGAATTCCAAAAAATAAGCTGTCAAATATGATTTGAGTTTTTTTTTTTTCAAACAAAAAGGTAATTTATTAAATTGTGAATTTCAGAAAAAGGAGTTGTCCAAAAACAAAATGAGCTTTGCTGTAAAAAAAAAATGTCAAATCCGTTTGTGCGTTAACACAACAAAATAGAAGTGCTCAAACAATATTTGTTAAATAAAAATTAAAATCAAAATAAAAATTAAAACTAAAATTAAACCTCCTTTTCAGCTACAGTCTGTGTTCCACTGACCTTGCCTACGACGCGAAAGAGACTAGATCCCGTTAGAAGTCTCTAACCATCATGTGATGGTTCGTACACAAATTCCGACAGAATCGAACTACTGCCTGAACCTGTGTAGGAGACTTTCCAACCAATGCCAATTCAATTCCCCGGAGAGTGACCCGCTCCTCGAGTATACCAGCGAAGGTAAATCCCCTCCGCTACGACTCTTTCTCAAATGAAAGGTTCCCCAAACAATATTGGACTCCCCTTTCAAATTTTACTAGAGGCGTTGGTTCAGGCTGTGGACGCCCTGTGCGCCCTTGAAAAATTCGCGATATTATACGCCCACCCGGTGGTTGTCCGTAGACCGAATACCGGTGTGGGCACAATAATCAACAGATTATTGAGATGTAAAATTTTGTACGCCCTTTGGGGCTTTGTTCGGATTAAAAAAAACAAGCACGAAACTATTCACCAATTTAATAATAAAAGTTTTATATATTTTTGTGTTTATATACAAAATTATATTGAACCCGTTTTAAAAGCTGTCTTGATTTCCCGAGAGGTATTTTCCTCCAAATATTAAAGCGTTCTCTATAAAATTGTTTGAGTTCAACTCGATTTATTCGAAAAAAAATTATCAGCGTTTTCTAAAAAGGTTTACGGCTGACTAGAAGTTAACAAAAGATACATCGGTTTAACGGGTAATACTATGGTATTCATGAAAAGTTCCCTAGCTTTTATGAAATCTTTATTTTTCCTTAATTCGTTATTTATTTATTTATTTATTAAATTAATTTTGTAATTTCTACAACAAAACATTTGTCTTAAAAAGTAGAATTCGTATGGTGTTATAATGTGAATTAACAAAAGTAAAGTAATATAAAAGTAAAATAACAATTACATGCAAATTACAAATTACAATTTTTTGATTTATAAACAATAATTTATTTTAATAATAAAACAAGTTATCTATGAATAAAATTTAAATAGTTTTTTTTTAAATTCTAACGCGTTGCTGGTTTCTTTAATTGTAGGAGGAATAATATTCCAAAGACGTATTGCAGTTATAAAAAAATGCCATTCGGATATTAACGTCCGATGATTAAATTGAATTAAATTTCTATTTCTTCTGAGTTGACTAAATCTCAAACGATTAAAAAGATGACAAGGCTCTCGGGTTATTATAATTTTATGAAGAAATATTAGAGTTCTTATTTTCAGAAGGTCTTCGAACAACACACCAAATATTCTCTTAGAGTATGGAGTTATATTGAGGTAAACACCATTAGTTCTGTAATTACTGAGACCATAAATGTATCTTGCAATATTGTTGTAAGTAACATTCAATTTTGATTTGCTGGTTGCATCACAACTTGCAAAAATCTCACATCCGTAGGTTAAAGTAGGTATCAAATAAGTTTTAGCAAGCAGTAACCTTATTTTTATTGGCGTGTAGTATTGCGTAGGCCAAAGAGTCCTGAGCATCGCGTATGTTTTGCCACAGGCAGCTATGACGTGATCTGACCAGGTCAGAGTGTTATTAAATGTGATACCAAGATTTTTTGCTTTGTTAACGATTTCAATCTGTTGGTTGCTAATACAAACACTAGGACTTTCAATAATTTTCCTTGTCCTTTTATGTATAACGATACATTTGGATTTTTTAGGATTCAAACTTAAACCATTCACATTCGCCCAGAGAGAAACACGCTGCAAGTCATCATTTAGTTTTGCAGTACATTGTTCAATGTTTCCTTGTTTATTACTTACGTATAATTGGACGTCATCGGCATACATTCTAATGTTGCAGTGGAGCAACTGTTCAGGAAGATCATTTGCGTAGATGGAAAAGAGGAGAGGCCCAAGAATGGAGCCCTGTGGTACACCCCTGATAACGGGAAGAAAGGTTGAGGTGGTTAAAGATTTTATTTCAACACACTGTTCTCGATCCTTTAGATATGATTCAATTAATTTAGTAGATGTAGAGGAAAAATTCATCATTTTTTCTAATTTTTGAATCAATACGGTATGGTCAACGGTATCAAAAGCCTTTGAATGATCCAACAACACCAACATTGCAACACATCCATCGTCAATTTCCTTTCTGAGATCTTCGGCTACATCGGTAAGAGCAGTAATGCAACTATGTTTGGCCCGAAATCCAGATTGTTTATCGGTCAACAAATTATGATGTTCAATGTAATTAGTTATCTGTAAATGTAAAAGTTTTTCAAATGCTTTTGACAGATATGGCAATATGGCTATAGGCCGATACTCAGTGGGTGATTTTGGAATTGGAAGAATTTTAGCCTGCTTCCATCTGAGTGGATAAGTGCTTGTCATAATAATTTTGTTAAATATATTTGTAATTATTGGTAGTAGTGTCGGGAGAATAATTTTAAAAAAAGCGGGATGAATACCATCAATGCCTATAGCGTTTGATTTTATGGATAGGCAGCTTTTGAATACATCTAATTGACTTACACTTTCGAAATTGAATAAACTTTGTGGAAGATTTGTAGCATGATAGTTAATATAATAACTATGGTCTGCTTGAGACATGGGTATATTAACAAATTTTTTATTTATATCATCTGGATCTAATGTTATATTAACATCACTGTTTTTACTATTAACTATTCCAATTTCTTTAATGGTTTTCCATTTATTTTTTGTAGAAATGGATTGTGAAAATTTGTTGGCATAGTATTTTGACTTTACGTTTCTTATGGTTTTGGTTACAATTTTTCTCGCGTTGCGATAAGTATTATACAGATCATAAGTTTTATAGCGCTTCCAGCGAGAGTAAGCATAGTCACGATCTGCTATGAGGTGCTTAATTTCAGATGTAAACCAAGGTTTCTGGCGGTAATTTACTTCTTTCGTTTGCAATGGCACTATTGTATTAAATAACGTTGTTATATTTTGTTCCACGAAAGCCAATTGATCATTAACAGATAGCATATGATAAACGCAATCCCAGTCAATTTTGACAAACTCTTCTTCAAGAGTGAAATAGTTAATACGTTTCAAGTTACGAAATTGGATTTTCTCTGTAAAAGTTTCTAGTGGAATATCAAAAATTAAAAAAATTAGATCGTGCCTAGAAAAACACGATGCGGACAACTGGTCATATAATAAGATTTTTTCTTCATTGGAGACAAAAAATAGGTCGAGCAAAGTATTATTTGATGATGTAAAATGTGTTGGCATTAGAGAATTTGCAGAAACAAGATTAAATGATTGCATATTGAGGGTTAAACATGATTCTGTTAGCAGATTAGAGTTAAAGTCTCCAGCTATTAAAACGTCACTATATAATGCAGTGATATCTTCCAAAATTTTATAAAAATGTGTGAAATCAATAGTATTCCTTGGCCTGTAGACACAACCAATAAGAAATTTTCTTCCATAACTACAAGCTTCAAGAAAAAGATATTCTACTTTGTTGTTAGGGTCTATTTTTTCATCACTTTTACTTTTCAATTTACAGCCCAGCCCTTTTTTTACATAAATTGCCACACCGCCAAAGCCGTCAGATCTATCATTTCTATATAAATTATAACCATCCAGCGATACCAGGTCATCTGTGATAGATTCATCAAACCAAGTCTCAGACACACATATAACATTAACGTTAGAAATTTGAAAAATAAATCTGAACTCGTCTATTTTGTTTCTTAGACTTTGTGCGTTAATATGACAAATTTTTAAGCCGCTTCTCTGTTTGGCTAGAATTTTTATCATGTTTGCTGTTACGTCTTGAGAATATATTGGAAGGCCTCCCATTAAAACCATAATCTGAAAAATAAAAATAAATTGGGAAACCTACAAGCAACGCTAATTAGAAATGTAAATAATATAACACCATAGAATTTAATTATGTAAGCTATGAGTCTAACATTTTGATCAATATTAAAATAAAAGTAAACAGTTACATTTAAAATATGATTAAGAATAAAATTAATAAAATTAATAGTACAATAATCAAAAATAGTTACGATGATACAATAGTCATGAAAAAAGGCAAAGGCAAACCTGCAGAAAGGCACAACGAAAATTGGTAAAGATGTGTTATGTATCATCAAGCAAAAAACTGATTGAGTTCATCCAAAAACTCAATAAGGATTGGGTCCTCAGAATTAAGTTTCTTAACATATACCAGACCGCGATGTGTGTAGGCTGTTTTTATTGTTTGTTCTTTTTTCATTTTCAAGGCGGATTGGAGAATTTTGTGGTTGTGAGGCGTTAAATTTTCAGTTACGTAAATTGGCTCCAGACTATTAAAACCAGCGTGTTGTAGACAAAGTGTTGTCTTATTGTCTCGTCTATATTTGGCAATGGTTTTTAAGAGGAAATTTTTTTGGTATGGAGAACACAATTTCACAACTACAACTTCATCGCTCGGTGAATAAGGTTTGTTGTCCCTATATATTCTTTTCAGTC
Organism: Cordilura impudica; assembly: GCA_963682025.1. NCBI lineage: Eukaryota > Metazoa > Arthropoda > Insecta > Diptera > Scathophagidae > Cordilura > Cordilura impudica. The sequence continues at coordinate 224,522,973 of OY821517.1, read as the reverse complement.
TGTAAACATTTTCAACTTGAGGCGTTGAAATGTTTAAATTTACACATATGTCGCTGAAGATTTTAGAAAGATTTTCATTTTCATAAAAGGGTATACCACGAATTCGTATACAACCGGCCACAACAGAGTTATCATGTTTTAGTTGTTTTCTTTTAAGTTCGTGTATTTCTTTTTTCATTTGTTTTGTTTCAAAGTGATCTGCCGCCAGTTTACTAACACTCTCCTTAATTTCACGAATTGTTTCTGTTTCTAAATACGACACTCTTTTATTTACTGCAGTTATTTCATTACGTATTAAGTTAAGTCTCTTATCAATTTCACTTAAGAGTTCATCTTTATATTCTCGAAATTTTGTTTGCATCATGTTCAATATTTGCTCGGAAAGTTTATCAAAACGTTTGTCCATAATAGTTATAAACTTGAGAGGTGATTCTGCGTTCGTAAGACGAGGAGTTTTTGACACATTATCTATGAAAGAGTTTTGTAATTCTCTTAAACGTTTTTGCGCGGGAGTACTTATATGTGTTGATGCTATTGGTTCTGTTGTTGTTTCTGTGTTATTGTTATCTTGCATGTTTATGATTGATGTTTTGTTTGCTTATTTATTTATGTAAGTTTGTAAGATTGTTCTATCGCTTTAGTTTCTTTTTATTTTGGTTTAATTTTTTTGTTTAGGTTTGTGTTTTTTTGTGTTTATCTATTTATTACAAGTATTAAATAGTCAGTATTTTTATTTTTAATAAACACTTATTTTTTTACAGTAGATGGTATTTAAGTATATTATTAACGTAAGCTTTAATTATTTATTAGAAAAATTGTGTTTTTTATTAGAAAAATTGTGTTTATCGAATAGAAATAAAAATAATTTGCGGAGCTTCCAAAAAAGCACGACCGTTCTTCACGAAAGACCTATCCATGTTGCAAGGCTTTCTTCATGTCATTAAATTTCAACGTGGCTCATATAACCCAAGTTCCATAATACTAATATAACTGCTTAATATCAGTGAAAAGTCTTGTAGCATTAATGAAACGTCTCAAAGCTCAAGTAAAACTAAAAATTTACTTAGTATAGCCACGATGTTCGGCTTAAAATACCCTGGTGAGGTTACAGACTATTTCATTAATCCTACAACGACAAATCGTTACTAAGCTAAAACAGTACCCGTGTTCTGTATTTTATGTGAAAAGTTCTCACATCGAAAAAGTGTGAAACAAAAAATTCCACTGTTTCTCGATTTGTGAGTAAAAACTGTGTCTGTATCTTAATGTGAAAAGTTACAACACTGGTTACGTTGTTATTGGAATATTCCAAGTCAGCTGTCAAAAAATAAAAACAAACAAAGCAAATAAAAGTAAACATAAAATTATGTGTATAAAAATTTAAGAACTTGAAATAATTTTTTTTAATTTAAATTTGTGAAAAATGTTCAATATACTTCTATTAACTGATACGATAATGATGATATGATAACTGAATGATAACACGCTGCCTTTTTTGTGCAAGAATATTTTTAATGAGGGGGCTAAAAGTTTACTATGGTTAAATTATGCTCGTTATATATTTTTTAATTGTTAATTAATATTAAACAATTTATTTTTCTTTCAATATTAATCTTTATAATTTACTCTGTTTTTCTTTCGCCACAAGCAGTGTTGTATTTTCATATGTTTGTCGTGCCAAAATAGAACCTGTTCTAATTGAAAAATGTACATGTGACTTTCCTCATGTATTGTACATAAACAATGTTTCATATGTATCACACGATGTTTACAATTTTTGTTGTGGGAAAATTTGACAGTACATATGTAAAAAACACAACGTGTAAAGCACCTTTATAGCGAATTAAATTTGAATACCTTCCGAAGAATACATTGCCTTATTAACCGAATGTTTGTCGGAGCAAACTGTTGTGGTCGATTATGAACGTCATTATTCCGTGGGCTTAGATATAGAAATATTAAAGCAAGCTTGCAGTTATTTGTGAGTATGCATTATAAATTTTAAAAAATCATATCTAAATATATTTGAACGTCATTATTCCGTGGGCTTAGATATAGAAAAATTAAAGCAAGCTTGCAGTTATTTGTGAGTATGCATTATAAATTTTAAAAAATCATATCTAAATATATTTGTTTTCTAGAGATTCTATTAAAGCCAACGTTATAGTACAAGGTTATAAAAATGCTACGATGGAAACCATAAATGATTTACAAAATCTAATAACACATCAAGTAATTATTGATACGAATGCTAAGACCATCAAAACGGATCCTAAAATTGAGCTGAAAGAAAAGGTTACAAAAAACAAACACTAAAAACCCTGCGAAGAGAGATGTTAAGTTAGAAATTGCTATGATATTGGATTGGGCACTGGTTTTATTAGATGGCTTTCATCTCGGTGTGCTTCTAGTGCAGAAGCTATAGCGGCGGTATTGGAACACAATTTGCCACCTCATTTAGATCAAATGTGAAAAATCCAGAAGACGCAAGAGCTCGTTATGAAGCTGTCTGAAACTTTAATAAAATTATTTAAAAAGTGCATATAAGTACTTAAAAAGTACATATATAAGTGCCTAAAAAGTGCATATATAAGTACTTAAAAAGTGCATATGTAAGTACTTAAAAAGTGCCCATATAAGTGAATATTGTCTCAGAATGATTTTTCTTTATCCTTATCATCATAGTCCGATATTGTTACAGTTTCAGTATCATTCAAGTTTATGGTGTGTGGTGGTATCAACGCTATGGTATTAAAGCTATTAATCGCTTCAAATAGTCAGTTGATTGATTAATAAAAACAATAATTAAATGTTAAATTAATAATGTAATTGTTTAACTTAAAAAAATTGATTAGTTAAAAAAACATTTTATTAATTGATAAAACAATTAATTGGTTAATTAAAAAACCAAACAATTTATAATTAAAAAGCCATTAGAGTTAAATTATAATGATTGATTTATTAAAAAATTAATTTATTCATTAAATATTAATTCGATTAATTAAAATACAAATAATTAAATAAGTTAATAAATTTATACTTTTAATTAAATAATAATAACTTAATTAAATGAATTTAATAAACAATTAATTTAAAATCAACCATTTTTAAGTCATTTGAGCCCAAAAGGCCCCCACTGAATTTTGGTTGATTTTTTTTTATTAATTAATCAACTGATTATCTGATTTATAAATTAATTTATTAATCAATCAACTGATTATCTGATTAATAAATTAATTTATTCCTTTATTATACTGTCGAACATGTTCGTTGGCATTGTAAAAGTACTAAGTCAGTATAGAAAATCATCCAAAAAAGTTCTCCCCTCCCAGAATGGCTGTTATACTATTTAAAAAAATAACTTTATTGATTCAAATAATCAATTGATTGTTTAATTAAGAAAACAATTTAATTTAAAAAAAAAATTAATTAAAAAATTGAGTTTTATTAAAAACATAATAATTTAATTTAAATAATAATCTATTTATGAAATAAAGATTAATTAAAATCAATATATTTTCAATAATTCAAAAATTAAATTTTAATTTTACCCCGCGTAAAGCACCTATGGATCACATAGGAATAATTTTTAACTTTATCAAAAAATGGATTTATGAAATTATATTTTTATAGTATAATATACTAATATAATATACTATATTATACAGTTTATACAGTTTTGTTTAAACTTTTACGTATATGTGAATTTACAAAATTAGCTTAATGAAATAAATAAATACATAAATTTATTAATAATATTAGCACTTAAAACTTAAATATTAGATAATACTAAAATTAATCATTTATTTAAACAATTTATCATTTTGTTAATAAATTTATTCATTAAATATTTTTTTAAATAGATTTTATTTATTTTTTCAGCTTTTTGTAGTAGAAATGTAGTAAAAGAGAAAAGGCTTACTTCTGCCTTAAATTAATTACTACTTTTACGATATTTTTTAGTTCTTGAATTACTATTTTTTTTTGTTATTAAAATTATACAACATTTACTACAAAATCATTCGAACAACTAAAAATATAAATACATATTTTCAAAATTGATACAATAAAATTTGTGATTGTAAAAAAACGTTTACTACACATGCGCTTTATCTGTTTTGCTTTTATTATCTGTTAGGAAAAGATCAAGAATCAGCCTTAAAAAGGATCAGTTTAAGTGTGATCCGTTGAATCATACAAAATGTCCTCTGGCAAATTCCAAATTGGAAGACATGTAGTCCACAAGTTTTTTTTTTTTTAATTTGGGAAATTCGTTGCACTTTCTGAATAATTGCAAAAAAAAAATTTTAATGTAAATACTAAAAGTAAAATATAAATAAAAAATTAACATATTTTTTTACCTATTCTCCAATATTCGATGTCATCTTATATATATATATATATATTTTTTTTTTAAAGCAACTGAATTTAAAAACTTATCTCGCATAGATTTCAGTTGTGAGTGAATTTGACAGTTCAATTTCAAATCTTTTCACATGCCTACTTTACAGAAACACTTTTTTTCTCTTTTTTCCAATAAATGTGAGAAAAAACGTTACGTGACAGATAGTTCTCACAAAATAAAGTTACAGAACCAGTCGAATGCGAGAAACAATATTTTGTGTCAGTTCGCAACGTTTTTGTTTCATTTTTATACATTCCATGTGAAAACTTTCCGATGTGAGAGTTACAGAACATAGCTACAGGTTCATTAATTTATTTTTTTTTCTTAATTTTGTCACTTGTGACTATACTACTTGGGATGTCTACGGTACTTATCTTATTTGATGACGTTGGACTACGGTGTGCACGATGATGGGGTATTGCGATGATACTGCTGCATATAATTTTGAAGTATGTGATGATAGTGCTGGTGATTCTGCGGATGATTTTTTTTGTGGCTAATGATGATGCAATTTGGGTGATTTTGTTGTAGGTTATGATGGTGATGATGATGCTGTTGATGATTTGTTGTAGGTTATGTTGAAAATACTGCGGACGATTTTGCTGTCGATAATGGTGGATATGCTGCTGTATATAAATTTGGCTGTATGCTGTGATGGTGATGATTGTGCTGTGGATGTTTTGTTGTAGGTTATGTTGAAAATACTGCGGATGATTTGCTGTCAATAATGTTGATGAAATTTGGAGGGTAGCTAAGTGCGAATTGATGTATCTTGGTTTCAACACGAGGTCGTTTTTTTTGTTCGAAGACCGAGCTTGCCAAAAAGTTTCTTTCCCGTGGCAGCCATTACAATCTACTCCCGAACTAGTTTATCTTTTGATTTTTAAACTATCTTTTTAGTATTTTATTCCAAGTAATTACACCGCCTAAACGTTTTTCATTTGTTGGCCCTTCGCTTTGACTTTTCTTGTAGTTTTTGCGGATATTACATTTGAATGACCGCCAAGTGAGCCTGACACTAATTTGAAAAAGCTTGTACACTGCAAAACTATTGGTGTCGTTTTGCCTAAAAACTACGAAAAATTCTGGCCAAATTTTCAACCGTTTGTTTTTCTTTTTATTATGGCGTCCAAAATTCTGCTACCGCGTGATGTTATGGGTCATCTTTGTTGCGGCTGTGGCCAATATTGTGGAGCGGATGGCTAACGACGAATTGAATTTTATATCCCTTATCCTAATCTCAAGACATCGATGTTAGAGAAGATTTTGGTGTGACTGCAATTGACACAGAGGTCAATATCGTCTGTCTTCGGGATGGCGCTACGCTCCTAGTTTATTTTGGTTGAAAGGTTTTTAATCTTTCAGAAAAATTATTGCACCTTACTTACTCTTGGAACCGGAACAATGTTGGCATGTGTCACTAAAACAAAAGTTTCCCGCTACTCCGCTTCGTTGTTGTCTGTCCGGCTGTTCAATGTAGTAAAGACCGGAAATACTTTTGTCACGAAGCTGGCCGTGCTTTTTTTTTCTACCGCCACCAACTTCGCTATGGCAGCGTTGCTATCAGCTCTGTTGCATTGGTAAAGTACCAATGTTGTAGCCGAGTTGTATTTGCCCCTAGTTGGCCACTCTATAAGTTTTGTTACACGTCAAAAAAACTTATTTGTCCGGCTGACACAGTACACACCTCCTTACTCCGCGTGATTGTTTTTATCATATTAGCAAATCGAATTGCTAATATGATAAAGTTCAATCTTTGGGCTTCTTTTCTCTTAACCCTTTCACGCACCTAACGAATATCTACTATGCCTTTAAATCTTTGGCGTGGAAGACACCTTGTGTTTTTCCTTGTAAATTTTCTACCTCATATAAATGATTTCCAACTAGTCTTGCTATCCGACACTTGACAAACTTCTTACAGAGCTTAGCCGAGATTTGCTTTGCGAAATCAGATAGTTGAAAGTTTCGCCTGAACATTTCTTGCCCAACCTTAAATTTTGTCTCCCGGCATCTGACGTTATAGCGTTTCGCATTACCTTCGTAACTATCATGTTTGTTCCAAATAATACGAAATACGGGGTTGCCCCTATCGCTGTGTGTACGGCTGACCGAAGAGCACATTCTATTTCGCAGAGATGTAAGTCCCAATCACTCTGGTTTTTGTCTAGATAAGATCTGATCGCTGCTAACACCGATTGGTTTACTCGTTCTGCGGCGTTTGCCTGAGGCGCATAATTTGCGGTTCGGATATGTTCGATTCCGAAGCTTTGCGTCACGGATGTAAACTCTTTGCTTACGAATTGCTGACCGTTGTCAGAAATTAATGTTTCCGGACACCCGAATTTGTAAAATACCTCCCTAATCAGAAAATCAATAACATTTTTAGAGTTGGCTTTCGACATCGCTTTCAGCAATACGTATTTCGACAGATAATCTAGTACAATAAATATGAAACAATTGCCCCTTTTTGAGCGAACGTAAGGTCCCAAAAAGTCTATATATCCGCTGAAATGGCCGACTTACATTCGGTTCCTTTCAAATAGGGGGTTTCAAAACTGTATTTGCCGGTTTACATTCCTTACAAATCTCACACTTATTCACGAACTCCCGTACTTGGACGTTTAAATGTGGCCAATAAAAATACTGCCGAATCCGACGTATCGTTTTGGCTATACCCCCGTGTGCAACTTTTTGTGGTTCGTGCGCGTCCGCTATAATTTTATTTGTAAGCCCTGTTGGAATCCATAATTTCCATGTGTGGTCTTCATTGTTTGCGTTGCCGTCATAAGGTGCTGTTCGTTTATACACTAGATTGTCTATAACTTTGATGTCTGGTAAATTGTTCTTCTCGGCTTCTACTGTTGCCATGAGATGTTTGTAATCGGCGCTTCCGAATTCGGGTGAGGATAGATCAATGACCGCATAATTCCTTAATTCGAACTCCTCCATTGCATATCTGGACAAAGTGTCTGGCACCACGTTTTTCGACCCCTTGCGGTGTTTGATCTCAAAGGAAAAAGCTTGTAGTTGAAGGCTCCACTGAGCCAACCGCCCACTCAGGTCCTTTTGTGACATGAGCCATTTAAGGCTAGAATGGTCTGTTATTATAACAAAGTTCGTGAGCTCTATGTAAGGCCTAAACCGTTTTACCGCCGAAACTACGGCGAGGCATTCACGTTCCGTTACCGAATAGTTTTTCTGTGCCGGTGTCAATTTTTTTGAAAAATATGCGATCGGGTGTTCGCCCCCTGCGTCGTCTTCTTGGAATAATACCGCGCCCATACCTACATCTGACGGATCACATTGAACATAGAAAGTTCGGTTAAAATCAGGGCGAGTTAAAACAGGGCTAGCTGTCAAGCATTATTTGAGTTTGTCAAACGCGTGTTTGGCCTCCTCAGTAAACACAAACTTTTTGCTCTTTTTCAGAGTCTCGCATATGGGTGCTGTGATGGTCGCATAGTCTAGGATGAATCTACGGTACCAACCAGTCGTTCCCATGAAGCTCCTAACTTGTTTAGGTGTGGTTGGGTAATTGAAACTTACTATCGCTTGTATCTTTCCTGGGTCTGGCCTCAACAACCCCTCTCCTACTATATATCCTAGGTACTTTAGTTCTCTACAACAAAATTTCGACTTGCTAACGTTTATGGTTAAACCCGCTTTTTCTAAACATCGCGCTACGTCTCCTAAAACCCTAACATGCTCCTCGAAAACTGAAGATACTACTAATAAGTCATCTAAGTATACAAAAACTTTCTCTCTGAGGCCTGCTGGAATGACTTTGTCCATCAACCTACATAACCTTTGGGCTGCATTGCATAGCCCAAAAGGCATGACGGTGAACTGGTATAATGGTCTTCCAGGCACTGTAAAAGCTGTTTTCTCCCGGCTGGTTTCTGCCAGTGGTATTTGCCAGAAGGCATCCTTGAGATCTATACTGGAGATGTAATGAGTGTCCCCTAACCGACTCAAAAGACCTTCTATATGAGGAAGTGGATAGGCATCTTTCACCGTTAGTTCATTTAGCCGACGCGCATCCAAACAAATTCTTACTTTTTCCCCTTTCTGCACAAAGGTAACTCTATTATTCCAGGGGCTTTCGCTTGGCTCTATGACTCCCAGTGATAGCATCCGATCCAGTTCTCCATACATAAGTTTTTGAACCGCAGGAGATACTGGGTAATGTTTTTCCTTAATCGGTCCTGAACTGCCGGTGTCTATATGATGAGTCTCTAGCGAGGTCTTACCTAACCCTTTCCGTAGAAAACAAGGGAATAAATCTATTACCTCTTCTAAGTTTCTCTGTTGCTTGTAGTCTAAGGAGTGCCTCCGAGGAAATGAATCCTCACTCTCCTCTTCCAACGCTACTCCCTGACTGGACAGTCCATTTATGTCAAATCTAAGTAAGTTGAAAATTTTCATGAAATCAAGTCCTACATAAAGATGAAGCTTGAGCGTAGGGCCTAAATAAAAATCTATTGGTCTAATCATTTTGTTAAAATTAATTTCCGCCCTAACTCGACCTATTATGTCATTTAAACGCCCATCCGCCGTCCTTATTTTCGACTGAAACGGGTATATCGTCAACTTTGCCTTTTCGATGAAATCCAGGCAATCTTTGCCAAGGCAAGTTACTGTAGCTCCACTATCGAGTAAACCTTGAATGGGATGACTATTAATTTCTATGGTGCTGTAAATTCTTGAATCTGAACCTTTATAAACACTGGCCGACGAAATTTGAAATCTAACTTGCTTTCTAGCTTTGTACCTTTCCCGCGTTTTAAAAATCTTCTCCGATGGTCCGAAAATTTTCTCTCTCGCTGCTTCGTACTCCCGCATTCGTACATGGAATGGTTTAAACATCCGCTTCATGTTACCTTGTTCCAAAATTGCTTCCTTCTTTAAAATCACTGGTGTCACCTCAGGTATGTCTTCACTAAAATGGTTTTGTTGGGATGCTGGGAGATTATTACTCAAATTGTTTAAGGTTGATGTTGTCGGTTGGGATGTTGGTTCTTTGAACGAGCCTCCATCCCTACACGAGGCGCGTTCACCTTCCGGTTTCCCTGACACACTGGACATCTGGGCGTCACTGTATTTTCAAAACCGTATTTGTAACAAAACAGCATTCTCTTTTCTTCTGGGCAGTCTACGAATAGGTGTCCCTCCGTCTTACAATTCCAACGTGTCAGTTTTCGCACTTGGGGAATTTCGTCCATCTCCTGGATGTCGTCACGTATTGGCAAATCACACTCGAGTTCGTGTACTGCCCTCATTGGATATCTACCGCTAAACTGCCGTTGGTTGTTTATCAAATTTTCAGCGCGTCGACATTCTTTCGCGAAATGAGCTAGTCCATTAACCTGTACTGAGAATAGTAATTCCGCCATTGAGGTTCCCTCTCATTATACTAACCAGGTCACGTTCACCTATCGGACTCTTCAGCTGGTTACGTAGTTTAATTACTGAATTATAAAAGTCGTCGAAAGACTCCTGGCTTTGTTGCCTCCTGTCGAGTATTTTGCGCTGAATATCGAAGTCGCTATCAAAACGATGGAATTGTGTAATGAGTGCTGCTTTAAATTCTTTCCACCTTGATACATTATTGAATCGTCGGTGATCCCAAAACCAATCACGGGCTGGACCGCTTAACAGATGGTGGAATGATTTTAAAACTTCCTTCCATTCACATCCGAAATCTGCCTGTAGCGTTTCTACCCTAAATACAAAGTCTTCTATACTAGTGGTTTTATTGGTCCCATCAAATACAATTCCCCATTTATCTACTCTTAATCCTGGTCCTGATCTTACCTGACCATTTTGTCTTGCCGTAATAGCTTGAATCCCCGGTTCCGACTGCTGGTAAAATTGAGGTTGTTGCTGATATGGAGCTTGCATAGTAGGTGGTGGTGGCCGTGAAAAATCCGGGTACGCATTGTAGTTTGGCTGCTGGTGCATCGACGGTGGATTCTGTGACTGGGACATCGCACTCATGCTTTGTTGGACCATCCTGGGTACTATATTCAACAAACGATCCTCAAAGTTGCGTAAATCTTCATGCGTTAACGCGCGATCCCCTGTATCTCGCAATTGTTCGTCCCTTCTGTTCATTGGTGGCCTTATAGGAACTCCGCCTTGTTGGAATGCATCGATGACTCCCCTAGCACTCATACTGCTAAACGGTGGTGTCACGATTGTACTGTGTTCTGACATGCTTCCTCCACTCGCTCCTAAATCTTCTGTGACCTGCCTTTCCATGATAGTTGTGTTGAAATTAAGTTGTCTTGGTACTGCTCCCGTGTTTGCTGCCGTAGTGGTTCTGGTGTTCATCGTGGTTGTTGTTGTTGTTGTTACCATTAACGTCGCTGTGGTAGCCACAGGATCATAGCTGTCGCTTTTCGACGCTCGAGTTCCAACCATTTTGCCTATTTGAAACTCTACTATATAAACGCCAACAACTTTTTTATTAAACTACTAGCTAAGTCGACCTTAATCCCTAGATGTATTTTAAACGAAATATCTTCTTGTTCTTTATCGAAAAAAGATCTAACCTATTCTTACCGAATGTATGAAAAGAATTCTATTGACCCCTATTCTGAAATAAAGGTTTAAATAAAATGTTATTTTTGCGAATATAAAATAAGTTTGCCAACGTTCTAGCCAATTATATTCATGCGAAAACTTTCCTATATTCTGTCAATAAAAATTGAACTATGCTGAAATAAAATGATAAGGGAAATGTGGTGTTGTTGAAAGAAAAAAAAAAATCAAATTGACAGTGTCTTTGTCAATTAATAATTTTTGCCAGTGATACAAAAAAAAATTTTAAAGCAAAGGTTATTTTAGGTGCATGCAATGTCAAACTGACAACGTTCTTTCCAATTATTTAATCCAAAAACTTCCTCCGTATTTTTTTCAAGAATTTAGATTCAATCCGTGTCTTTGGTAGTTAAAATATTAGAAACTATAAAAAAATCCAGCTTTCACTCCTTTCAATGTATCATTGAATTGGGTGTTGCTGTCATAGTGTAAGGTTTCGAACAGACAAGAATTCTCTGTACATATATTTTTTCCGATATAAACTAATAAAAATTTTTTTTTTTTTAATATTGTAGCAATCTTTACTTGAGTGCCATGCACAAAGGGTGTGCTTGAAAATTACTCAAATCTACTAACATACAGAAGATCCTTGAATTTCTCTAACTTCTTCAATTTCAATTAATTTTCTTTTAATTATGTTTGAATCTTGACGAAATTTTTCGACTCTTAACTAATTCATAATAGTTGAATTTCAAAAATGGTTATTATTTTCTTTAATTGCTTCGATATAAAAATATTGTTTTCTCTTATGGCGATGATTTTTGGAAAGTGTCGAATTGGTGATGATGTTACAAAAATGAAAGACATAAGACTACTTTAGCGAGCCTGTACCTTGTCCGAATCTTCTGAATCAAATCAAAGTGTTTCTTTCGAAAGAACTGGTGTCGCCAACAGGAAGCCTAATTATTAATTCTCTCCCTGGACTTACATTCTGTTCTAACGCCCATTTCTATCAAAATAACCTTTGTCGCATTTAAGATGTCCGCTATATGTACTCTTAAGACTTACAAAGGACTTTGGCTAGAAACTCGGTAATCTAATTACAAGTAAGTTGCAAACGAAGAAATCTTCAGTGACTTCACCGTGACTCACGAACTTGAATTATTACCTTTTAGAATTAACATTTGACTGTCTTTTTAATTGATTGCTACCGAATTTGTTGACTACGTCGATGTTAAACCCTTATGTTGACTCGTTTTGTTTCGGGCCCCACGTTGGGCGCCATTTTCTGTCACGTTTCACCTGAAATAGTTTGTTCTTGTGTTCGTTAAAATACCCGTTTAGCTTTGTTGGGACATCAGTTTGAATAAACCAATGCCCATAAACCCCAGGTCCTAGTGTACACACCTGCATCACTGTCACACTGGCAACTTGTCAATTTGTGCTCGGCTAAGGCTCGCGGGCATGGGCGGTGGTTCGTTGCAGTGATGCTAGTGTTGAAAGTGTGACGAAAAATTGTACCAGTGCAAAAATTTTGTTTGCCCTCTGTCTTTCAAGTGGTAGACCCAGCTGTTATATGTCTACCGCTCCTCGAGTATACCAGCGAAGGTAAATCCCCTCCGCTACGACTCTTTCTCAAATGAAAGGTTCCCCAAACAATATTGGACTCCCCTTTCAAATTTTACTAGAGGCGTAGGTTCAGGCTGTGGACGCCCTGTGCGCCCTTGAAAAATTCGCGATATTATACGCCCACCCGGTGGTTGTCCGTAGACCGAATACCGGTGTGGGCACAATAATCAACAGATTATTGAGATGTAAAATTTTGTACGCCCTTTGGGGCTTTGTTCGGATTAAAAAAAACAAGCACGAAACTATTCACCAATTTAATAATAAAAGTTTTATATATTTTTGTGTTTATATACAAAATTATATTGAACCCGTTTTAAAAGCTGTCTTGATTTCCCGAGAGGTATTTTCCTCCAAATATTAAAGCGTTCTATATAAAATTGTTTGAGTTCAACTCGATTTATTTGAAAAAAAATTGACTCAGCGTTTTCTAAAAAGGTTTACGGCTGACTAGAGAGTTCACAAAAGATACATCGGTTTAACGGGTAATACTATGGTATTCATGAAAAGTTCCCTTTATTTTTCCTTAATTCGTTATGTTGCAAGGCTTTCTTCATGTCATTAAATTTCAACGTGGCTCATATAACCCAAGTTCCATAATACTAATATAACTGCTTAATATCAGTGAAAAGTCTTGTAGCATTAATGAAACGTCTCAAAGCTCAAGTAAAACTAAAAATTTACTTAGTATAGCCACGATGTTCGGCTTAAAATACCCTAGTGAGGTTACAGACTATTTCATTAATCCTACAACGACAAATCGTTACTAATCTAAAACAGGTTCATTAATTTATTTTTTTTCTTCTTAATTTTGTCACTTGTGACTATACTACTTGGGATGTCTACGGTACTTATCTTATTTGATGACGTTGGACTACGGTGTGCACGATGATGGGGTATTGCGATGATGCTGCTGCATATAATTTTGAAGTATGTGTATAGTGCTGGTGATTCTGCGGATGATTTTTTTGTGGCTAATGATGATGCAATTTGGGTGATTTTGTTGTAGGTTATGATGGTGATGATGATGCTGTGGATGATTTGTTGTAGGTTATGTTGAAAACACTGCGGACGATTTTGCTGTCGATAATGGTGGATATGCTGCTGTATATAAATTTGGCTGTATGCTGTGATGGTGATGATTGTGCTGTGGATGATTTGTTGTAGGTTATGTTGAAAATACTGCGGATGATTTTGCTGTCAATAATGTTGATGAAATTTGGAGGGTAGCTAAGTGCGGATTGATGTATCTTGGTTTCAACACGAGGTCGTTTTTTTTTGTTCGAAGACCGAGCTTGCCAAAAAGTTTCTTTCCCGTGGCAGCCATTACAATCTACTCCCGAACTAGTTTATCTTTTGATTTTTAAACTATCTCTTTTTAGTATTTTATTCCAAGTAATTACACCGCCTAAACGTTTTTCATTTGTTGGCCCTTCGCTTTGACTTATCTTGTAGTTTTTGCGGATATTACATTTGAATGACCGCCAAGTGAGCCTGACACCGATCTGAAAAAGCTTGTACGCTGCAAGACTATTGGTGTCGTTTTGCCTAAAAACTACGAAAAATTCTGGCCAAATTTTCAACCGTTTGTTTTTCTTTTTATTATGGCTTCCAAAATTCTGCTACCGCGTGATGTTATGGGTCATCTTTGTTGCGGCTGTGGCCAATATTGTGGAGCGGATGGCTAACGACGAATTGAATTTTACATCCCTTATCCTAATCTCAAGACATCGATGTTAGAGAAGATTTTGGTGTGACTGCAATTGACACAGAGGTCAATATCGTCTGTCTTCGGGATGGCGCTACGCTCCTATTTTATTTTGGTTGAAAGGTTTTTAATCTTTCAGAAAAATTATTGCACCTTACTTACTCTTGGAACCGGAACAATGTTGGCATGTGTCACTAAAACAAAAGTTTCCCGCTACTCCGCTTCGTTGTTGTCTGTCCGGCTGTTCAATGTAGTAAAGACCGGAAATACTTTTGTCACGAAGCTGGCCGTGCTTTTTTTTCTACCGCCACCAACTTCGCTATGGCAGCGTTGCTATTAGCTCTGTTGCATTGGTAAAGTACCAGTGTTGTAGCCGAGTTGTATTTGCCCCTAGTTGGCCACTCTATAAGTTTTGTTACACGTCAAAAAACTTATTTGTCTGGCTGACACAGTACAATATATCGAGTAAAGCAATGGCGACAAGACTGATCCTTGAGGTAACCCTGAGGTAATGGTTTTTGGAGTTGATGTTTCATTATTAATCGGAACTTTAAAGCTTCTGTCGTGAATGGAATCTGAAATAAGTCTACATAGATATTTTGGTATATTTACATCAAGAAGTTTAAATAAGAGGCCAGTATGCCAAACGGTGTCAAACGCTTTTTCAATATCTAACAATATTAGACCGGTTGAACGTTTATTGTTTTTTATTGGTGATTATTTGATTTTAAATCCTGTGTATTTGGTGAGTAATGCTATGCTCTTTTTTATATCCAAATTGTTCTTTAGTAACAATAGCATTGGTCGTTACAAATTCACTAAGACGAGAATGTAGTATTTTTTCAAATATTTTACCTAAGTTACTTAATAAACTAATAGGTCTATAGCTATTTGGGTTATTTTTTGGCTTACTAGGTTTATTGATAGCTATAACCTTAGCATTTCTGAAATGGTTTGGGAAATAGTTGAGTTTGATGCAGCTGTTAAATATTATAACCAGTAATTTTAGAGCTTTGAGTGGTAGTTTCTTTAAGAGCAGGTTGGGAACATTGTCAAAACCAGGGGATTTTGAGGGTTTTATTAATGAGACAATATTCATTACTTCTTCAAGAGATGTATAAAAGGCAGATTCAGAACTGGGATTTTCACGAAGAATATGGCAAAACTTTAAATATAAGTTGTTGTTTTAAAATTTTAAATCTTACATTCTGAAAATGTAAAACAAAATGTGAAGAACTTTTAATCTCTTTTATCCATAAGTTTGAAGTTTATTAACTCAAATAAGTAATAATAAGTAATTCATTTCTTTAAAAACAAAAAAAAAAAAAAAAACGAAAAAATAGCAAAACTTAAAAAGATAAGAAATTTCAAAGGTTATTAAATGGTATGTTACCAAAAACTAAAAAAATACCAGCCTGCAGTAACTGGATATTTTTTAAAATTAAAAAAAAAAAAAATGCATAAACAATTTCAACAATTTCATTCGGTCTTATGAAAGCTTTTGACCAAGCGGGTCTATGTCGCCTTGTGAAATTTTTATATTGTTTTTTAATAGGTACACAGAGAATATTAACAGCAATTTTTTTGTTTTATTAAAACTTATATGTATGTGGGATGAAAAATGGGAAAGTAGTTTTTTTATTTTGTTTAAACGCGCTAAATGAAGCGGTGTGGCTGGTGTGTTACCATGTATTAAAATAGTAAAGGCATTTAAGGCCTAGTTAGCCATACGCTGTTAAAATGTAACCGTACCGTAAATGTAACGTTAGCATTTAGTACAATTATAGAACATAAAAAACGAACGAAGCATGTTGATGTGTAAAATGAACCAAACTTTATCGTACAAACATAGCAATAATCTATTTTCAACAGATTGGGACGTTCCGGTTACGTGACAGTTCAGTTCGGTAACTGCTCTAAATGTTTTTATTGTAACAAAAAAAAAAAAAAAACAGCTGACACGTTTGGTTACGGTTACATGTGGCTAACTAGGCCTTTAACCATAAGCGCCATTATAGAAGCTGTTACCCTGAACTTCTTTTAGTTGCCGAAAACGTAGGAAAAAATTACTATTAAGACTAAAAGAAAATTTAAAAATAAAATCTAATTACATTTTATTGTGAATTATCGTTAATTAATGTTATTGTAACTTGTTATGATTGATTATTTAATGGGTTTTATTATTCAATTTCCCTAAATATTTTTTGAAGGCTTTCCAATTCTTTTTGAATGCTGCGTCTGGTCGCAGCAGTTTTAATTCTTCCAGACACTGTTTAAGGTGCTCGGTTAGAATGAGATTCAAAAATGAACAACAAGTTATTCTTTGTTAGTCTAAATTGATTCTGAATTTATTTACAATTTTTAGGTGTATTTATATCAAATAAATTAACATAATTCCCTAGTATGACTAATGTGTTTCTATGCTAGTTAATTGCTTATTTCTCAGTTTACATTCCTGAGTTTTTGTTACATGTTAAAATATTTTTATGTAATCTAAGCTAAATGTGACATATTTTTCATTGATGGTTTAAATTAACATTGATAAATAATAAACTACAATAATGGCGTCACATAATATTGATAAATAATAAATTGTATCTATTAATGACTTGAAATAAGAAATTGTTTCCTTATTCGCCGTTTATCGTACTTAATTAAAACAATTGTTATTTTGTGTTTGCTCCGAAGAGCGGTTCTTATTAGACTGTCTTTTTATTTGAAATTCATTCTTAAAGCTACCTTAAAATTATTGCATGCGCGCGCACACACACACTCTTAACCTACCTTAGCTAGCGTGAGAATTAATTATATTTTAACTGTGGGAACTAGCTGACAATGCATCTTTCACAGGTATTTTGTGTATTGCGTATAAATATGCAAATATTTAAGCGTGTACTATTGCAAACATTAAAACACGCAATATACACTACTTAAACTCACTCAATTTATAATACGTCATGAAGATGCAAATTGATCATACTTTTTTTTTTGTGTTTTTTTTTTACAGTTACAAGTCATCGATTCTAAATTTTATTTGAGGGTGTTGTCCTTCCCCCTTTTTTTTCTCTACGTTTTAATGTAGTAGTATTGAAAATAATTAATGGTACAGTACAATATCTGATTTTATTAATGTTAATTCTAATTACAATTGTATTTTGAATTTATGTTGTACTGAAATGTTAAAATTGAAATATTTAATAATTTCTCTTATTTCTAAAAAAAAAATTTTTTTTCTTAAGGTATTAACTTATATAATATATTTATATGTTCCCACGTCAGAGTAATTATATAAAGTTTAGAACTTACGACTACTATATAACTTTATTCTATTTTTATTTACTAAGGTGTTCCTATTTCTATCCTTTATAACTACGTTATTTCTATCATCTAAAGCTAAAACCTCGAAAGGTCCCTTAAATGTAATGTCTAGTTTATGACCACACTCATTTCTAATTAAAACTAAATCTCCTATCGAAATTTCTCTTTCGTTTATCTTCCTACCGTAGTATACTTTTTGTCGATGTTTCGACCTTTCGACTAGTTCTCCAGCTATCTTTTGAGCTGTTTGTAGTCTGTACTTAACCTCTTTCCCGTACGATTCGACATTGTATAATGGGTCAATATCATTTTGGTTCATGAAGCCAAAATGGTTAGGTATTTTCCCAAATACTAGTTCGAATGGACAATATCCATGGATTGTCGAAGGTGAGGTATTATAGCAATAAACGGAATATCTTAGCCATTGGTCCCAATCGGACTTATCAGTGGCTATGTAGGATCCTAGGTACTCGTTGAGAGTCCTATGTGATCGCTCTACGGTACCCATTGCCTCATGGTAATAAGCCGTAGATGTTGCCCTGTCTATTTCCAAGAGTTCACAAAGTTCCTGGAGAACTTGATTAATGTACTCTGTGCCCATATCCGTGAGAATTTTCCCCATTGGGCCGTACACCAGTACGAAATTTTCCAGAATTGCCTTGGCCACAACATTCGCACTCTTGTTAGGCACTGGTACTGTTACCAAGTACTTTGTAAGATCGCATATCATTGTAACGGTATATTCGTTACCATTTTCTATTCTCGGCAATGGGCCAATGGTGTCTATCGAGACTATATCAAACGGTTTTGCCGGCGTTGGAGTTAATATCATCTTCTCCCTGGTATTCTTTTGGGTTTTTGACTTCTTGCAGTAATCACATGACTTGACATATCTCTTTATGTCCCTTGTCATGTTATCCCAATGAAAATATTTCGTGATCTTATTGATTGTTCTTGTTATACCAGCGTGTCCTCCAAATATGGGGTTTTCATGATATTTATTCATTATCTGTCTTTTCTCAATTTCGTCTGTTATATTTAAAAGTTTGGGTGTGAGAGCGATTTTTACTTTATTT
The DNA here is from genome assembly GCA_963682025.1 of Cordilura impudica. Taxonomy (NCBI): domain Eukaryota; kingdom Metazoa; phylum Arthropoda; class Insecta; order Diptera; family Scathophagidae; genus Cordilura; species Cordilura impudica. The sequence continues at coordinate 224,504,297 of OY821517.1, read as the reverse complement.
AGGGAAGCGCTTCCTTTTCCTTTAAATTCTGTAATACGTATTTCTTCAAATAATTTGTCATCCAGTGACATTTGGAGTAACTTTATCCCTTCAGAAGAATTGATCTAGATCTATTTTCTCATTAGCAATAAGGTTAGGTATTTCATTGATACAATAATAATTTTCCCTTTTTTAAATTTTACCACGTGGTTTTTCGTGTACATTCTAACACTCTTTTTTAATTCGATATTGTGCAACACCTCATAGACTTGTGGGGTGATTACAATCCCCTCTTTGACCAGTTTTGGACTATCAGTTTTCTGTCTTGATTGAAGTCTAGTTGTTACCTTCAATATGCTATTTACATTGGTGTTTACAATGTCCGAGAATTCTATGCGTGACAACGCGTCCGCTGCATAGTTTTCTTTGCCTTTTCTATACTCTATAGTGCAGTCATATTCCTCCAGGTCCAATCTCATCCACGTCAGTTTCGACGATGGGTTCCTCATAGAGAAAAGATAAGTCAGTGGTCTGTGATCACTTTTAATTAAAAATTTTCTTCCATAAATATATGGTCTGAAATATTGGACTGCCCAATGAATGGCTGCTCTATCGTTGACTTATTACTTTCACCTTTTGTGAAGGATCTCGATGCATAGGCCACTGGTAACTGAATACAATCATATTCCTGGCTTAGAACAGCGCCCCAGGCATGTTTACTTGCATCTGTTGTAATGCAAAATTGTCTCTGAAAATCAGGATACTGTTGTATCCTCGGACTTAACTGACTTTTTAGGTATTTGAAGGAATTTTCACATTCTTTACTTAAATGGAACTTTTTTTCTAGATAGCCTAGTAATGTGCCGAGATCTGCAAAATTGTGTATAAAACTTCTATAATAATTGCAAAATGCAATAAAGCGTTTAGCTTCTTCACCATACAATGGTGTTGGATAATTTTTAATTATCGAAAACAGTTGTTAGTCCGTCCGTAATATATGCGCTTTGAAGGCTTTTTGCTAGCTCTTCAATTTCCCGCGTGTAATCGTTAGGCGTTTTTCCAGCCTGTTTAAGGTTCATTATCCTTGCCGAGATGACCTCAACTGATTCGCCCTTAATTGATGTTCTCAACTTATTTATTATATCTCTAGATTTCGCTCGTTACCTCCTATAAGGTTACGAGCTGTCCCCTTTAATTTAGTTTTAACTAAATTAACTGCGACAACATCGTGCTCTCCTGTTATGGAGGCCACTAAATTTAAGGCATCTAGGAAGCTCTGCAAATTCTCAGCCTTGCCATCGAACTCGGGTATAAGCCTTGAGGCCGTTCCCAAAAATTCTATTACTGTTTGGGGCTTTTCTTCAACCTCGTTTGGTTCCGGATTTTCTAAAGGAAAGTCTATTCGCTCGTGTAGGGTTTGTGGTATTTTCAAGTCTATTTATTTCCTTAACGCAACGGCTACTAGTTGTTCTCTAATATCATGAAAAAAGGCTTCGGCTGCTACCTTATGGGCCGAAGTTAATCTCGAGTAGTTAACGTTCAAGATTACTCTTATCTCCTCGAGTTTATTTACTAATATTTCAAGGTGTTTATATATTGTTTCTGGCTTGGTTGGTCTGTCATTGTTTAAACATTTATGGGACCTATCGAAATTTTCCTTAATATTCCTAACTCTCACAATTATTTCTGACCAGTCCATAAGGTGTCATTCATTTCCTGAACTTACTTAACTTGGTCGAGACCCTTACCTAGTGAAATAGTTCTTAGATAATTTTTTCTGATAGATCTTTTATGTAATTGGTATAATGTAGTTAACACTTGTGCGGCTAGTATTATAATTATTATAATGTAATAAAAATTTGGTGACTCAATTTCTACCGTCACCTCATTTACCACGTTAGCTTTTGGGTCTACGATTTTTGATTCTTGTCCGCCCATGTTTAAGAATTTATACAAAAATAGCAATCTCTAAAAAAAAAAAAATTCATAGCTCAAATCATAAATCGACTTTTCTCTCTTTTAAAAATTTTTTATAAAGAAACTGATACAAAGAAGAAGTCTTTTTAAAATTGTGTTGATTTGTATTAATTTGCATTACAAAAAAAAAAAATAATAATAATACTAATACTGCCTATTATATTGCGCATGCATTTTGAAAAATTTTCAAGTTAATTTGGTTTTCTATTTTTTTTTTTTTTTTAAATATTTTAGGTTTTTAATTTTGGTTTTTAAAATTTTTTTTTCTTTTTTTTTAAAGGTTTCATTTGTATTTTATAAAATTTTTTTTTTATTTTTATTTTAACTTAATTTTTAAATTATTTTAAGAGTATATTTAACAAACTTTCCAGTTCTTTTTGAATTCTGCGTCTGGTCGCAGCAGTTATAATTCTTCCAAGCACTGTTTAAGGTGCTCGGTTAGAATGAGATTCAAAAATGAACAAGTTATTCTTTGTTAGTTTAAATTGATTCTGAATTTATTTACAATTTTTAGGTGCATTTATATAAAATAAATTAACATAATTTCCTAGTATGACTAATGTGTTTCTATGCTAGTTAATTGTTTATTTCTCGTTTACATTCCTGAATTTTTGTTACATGTTAAAATATTTTTATGTAATCTAAGCTAAATGAGATAAATAATAAACTACAATAATGACGTCACATCATATTGATAAATAATAAATTGTATTAATGACTAATTCGACGTCATTTCTGGTATAGTATATTTCATTATGATAGATACACTACAATTTAAAAAATGACCTGAAATTAAACATTAATGCGCATTTCAGGATAAGAAAACATGCATTTAAATTCAAAGATATCAAATGAAGTTTTGAAAGCATCTATTGATATTTGCGCACATAAAAATTGTTATATAAAAAGCGCAATAATTTTTAAACAAAAGAACAAATTTTGATAAAAGAAGTACAACTAATTGATGAGAATGTTATTTATTTATTATTTTTCACAATTGCTTTGAATGAAAATTTAAAGTTTTTCCGGAAATAAAAAATGACAAATTATATTATTAGTCATGTTGAATTTCACAATGTTTAGCAAAAAACATTAGAGGTATAACTTTTTTTTGTATATAACAAGATAAGGTTGTTATAAAAAACAACTGAAAGTAAATAAAAAAAAGTTATGCCTGTAATGTTTGCGTATATGTAAACGAAAAAGGAACTGTATGTTAACATGTTTAATGTTATATTATGTTGCTATGGGCTATGGCCGTAGATATAATAAAACAAACAAAATTTTTCTGTTTTTTTATTTTTTATCCAATATTTCGGCTTACATTGTGATCCATCATCAGGGACTGACAAGAAAAATATATATATCATTAACAATACTACATTAAAATATATAATTAACAACTACAACATAAACACAATTACCATAATACAATTTTTTTTCTTAAAATTTAAAATCAAATCCCTCCAATTATGTAATTCAATTTCAATTATATATTCTTCCCTTATTTACATATTTTAACAAATTTGATATTTACATATGAGATCTTATCTTTACATATAGATATTGCAACAAATAATATATAGGATCTAGAGATATTAAATAGTTTTTATTTTAGTTTTTAATGATTTTTAAAGGAAAATGGGAGTAAAAAACCTTTATATGATTTAATAAATTCAAATACTATCTGAAAATATTTATTTGCTTATAGGTTTATTAGAAATAAGAGACCTCTATAAGCACATAATTTTCAATTTGGTGATTTCTTTTTAATTTTATGTTAATTCTCTACATTCTCTTATCAGTGGGTAAGAGGAATTTTCAATTTTGGCAAAGTAATTGTTATTAATCCTTGTTATGAAATCGATAATTTTTTCATAACCTGTTTCTTCATGAAGAAGATTTGTAGGATACCTCCAGGGCTTTTTATTTATCATTTTAAGACATTTGTTTTGTATAATTTGTAAGCGTTTTAGGTGGCAGTTGGCAGCGTCACTCCAAATAGGACACGCGTATGTTAATATCGGCCTTATAACACTTTTGAAGAGTAGATTTTTGTTTTTGGGGTTTAGAAATGACCTTCTATTTAGTAGTGCTTTAAATGATTTTATAGCTTTTTGAGACGTAGCCATAATATGTTGTTTAAAAGTAAGCTTTTTGTCCAAGACAACTCCGAGATATTTGACATGATTAATTACATTTATGGTATTATGAAGATGACGCCTTGGCAGTCTTTTGGGAGATTTGTTGAACGGAAAAATAATTGCTTGGGTTTTGTTTGGATTAATTTTGATTTTCCATTTGTGAAAATATTTACTGCAATTTACAAGTCCCTTTTCCATTTTCTTCAGGAGTGCACTTGTAAGTTTGTTTGAAGAAATTAACGCAGTATCATCAGCGTAGTAAGCAACTTTCATATATTTCGGAACTTTGAAATCGGATGTATATATCGAGTAAAGCAATGGCGACAAGACTGATCCTTGAGGTAACCCTGTGGTGATGGTTTTTGGAGATGATGTTTCATTATTAATCGCAACTTTAAAGCTTCTGCCGTGAATGAAATCTGAAATAAGTTTGCATAAATATTTTGGTATATTTGCATCAAGAAGTTTAAATACTAGGCCATTATGCCAAACGGTGTCAAACGCTTTTTCGATATCTAACAATATTAGACCCGTTGAACGTTTATTGTTTTTATTGGTAATTATTTGATTTTTAATTCTGTTTATTTGGTGAGTAGTGCTATGCCCTTTTTTTAATCTAAATTGTTCTTTAGCAACAATAGAATTGGTCGTTACAAATTCACTAAGACGAGAATGTAGTATTTTTTCACATATTTTACCTACGTTACTTAATAAACTAATAGGTCTATAGCTATTTGGGTTATTTTTTGGCTTACTAGGTTTGTTGATAGCTATAACCTTAGCGTTTTTGAAATGGTTTGGGAAATAGTTGAGTTTGATGCAGCTGTTAAATATTATTTTAGAGCTTTGAGTGGTAGTTTCTTTAAGAGCAGGTTGGGAACATTGTCAAAACCAGGAGATTTTGAGGGTTTTATTGATGAGACAATATTCATTACTTCTTCTAGAGATGTTTTAATTGCTGACTCAGAACTGGGTTTTTCCTTCTTAAAATTATGTACTGTTTTATTTATTACTATATCCGCTGAGTGGTTGTAATTCGAAGTGAGGTTATGTGCTTTGACAAATGTATTTGCCAGGACTTCAGCCTTGTCCTTATCAGATGTTATCCTTGTATTTCCAACCTCAAGTTCCTGCTTATTCTCCAAAATGATTTATCACCTGGTTTTAAATTGGATAATAATTGACACCATTTCTTATTGCGTTCCGAATTAATACTTTTATCAATCATGTTACTTAGAAACTTAGTACATTGATTATAATAAGTTTGCTCGGCTATATTTGAAGATCGTCGGCTTTTTCTTTTAAAGCTTCGTCTTAGTTTAATATATTTCACAGTACTTTCTGGTAATGTGTAATTATTTTGTTGAGTTATTTTAGGTGTAGACGCATCGCTTGCTTCGAAAACTACATTTATAAATTTTTGTATTTCCTGATCAATTACTACCTTGGTATTGTATATATCGAATTTAACGTGATTTTATTGTCTAAAAAATTCATATAAATGTTCCAGTTGGTTGCATTATAATCAGTAATTGAGGTCAACCTGCAAGGCCATTGATCTTTTAAGTGTACATATAATGGGGCGATGGTCTGATGGTATTTCGTAATCCATTGTTTTTACGTCTATATTAAAAGCGTTATTGCTTAAAATAATATCGACTGTGGATGCTTCGCGATTGTGTTGATGGGGGAATAGGGTTGGACTATTAGGATAGTGTATGAAAAAATTGTTTGATTGCTGTGGATTGTTGAGTGCGATTCCTGCAGTATTATTTGAACAGCAATTCCAAGAACAATGTTTGGCATTTAGGTCACCAAAAACTATATATTCTTTGGTGGAAGGTGTTAGGTTCAAGATATCAGAGCAGAAGTTATGGGTATATCTTGGTGAATATAACGAAGATACAACAATAGGTCTCTTATTTATAATAACTTCAATTGAGATGTTTTCGATTGATGAAGTGTTTGATATAAAGAGGTTTTTATGAGCGACAGATTTATGAATTAACAGAGCTACTCCGCCTCCTCTTGCATCTGTTCTGTCACTTCTATATAAATAATAATTTTTAAAATAGGGTCTATGATTTTCTGAAAAAATTTTTCATTCAAAGACGCTATTTTAATATTTTCTCGTTCAATTAGTATCTCAAATTGTTTTAATTTAGAAAAGTTTGAAATGCCATTAGCATTCAAGTGAAGCATTTTGAATTCGTTTAAATTATTAGTATAATCCATGGGCGTATTTTACCATTGACATTACAACTTTGATTTGTTGTACTTTTGAAATGCACCTATGCAAATCATCCGTAGCTGTAGTGAAAATATCAAAAAGCTCATGGATGCTAAATAAATCGTTGTTTGTTTTCAGCTGGTTAGCATATGTGGCTTTGCTGTTATTATTGATGTTATTGTTACAATTTGTGTTGTTGACTTAAATTTGGGAAATCATCCTTTGATTGAAATGAAATATTTTGTTGTTGCCTGCCGTTATTATGACTTTTAGAAGTTACTCTTGTTCTAGTTTCCAAATAGAGAGAACGTAACGGACAGTTGATGTCGTTTGCTGAGTGATCAGTTCTCTCTTTTCCATGTTTTTTTGCAATTAAAGCATGTAAAACAGCTGGTCTTTTTTCATTTGTGTTAAACGGATACACACTTGTATGACGTTGTTCAGCACTTATCATACACGCAGCACTTCGATGACAATGTTCACCGCCATGGCCATACATTAAGCAGTTCCAGCATTGAGTTGGTTTGTTCCTGGATCTAGATTTGTATTTTTTCCAATAAATTATAATATTGGAAATTGTCCTTACATTTTTAAGGCAGTTGGATTAAAATTTTTACGAACAAATTGAACTTTGTAAACAGCATTGTTGTTCGAACTGAATTTGGTGACTATTTCAGCCACGAAAGAAGCGGATACGTTGTAGTTTTTTAGCTCTTCGGTGATGTCAGAGTTTATGCGGGGTAAACCGTGTAAAAAGGTTGTGTATAACCTATTATCTTTGGAGCAGTGAAGGCCGTGCCAAACACGCTGGTGCTCGGCTTCTTATATGTATACAGCCGAACGAAAACAAAAATACTCACCAAAGAGTAAAAGTAAACAACAATTTCATTCAGTCTTATGAAAGCTTTTGAACAAAGCAGGTCTTTGTCGCATTGCCTTTTGAAATTCATATATATTTTTTTTAATAGGTACACAGAGAATATATGTTTAAAAGAAACCAATAGAAAATTTTGAAGACTTGATAAACTAAATTACGCAAAGCAGTTAAATCTGCTATAAATTAAACATTTTCTATAAATTACATACGTCGCCTCCTTTTGACAACATTATAGCTGTCTTTTATGCATTTTTTTTAATTATAAAAATATCCAGTTACTGGAGGCTGGTAAATTGGCTATTTTGTGTGTTTTTTTTTTGTTTTTTAAAGAAATGAATTACTTATTATTTGATTTAATAAACTTCAAACTTATGGATAAAAGAGAATAAATGTGCTTCACATTTTGTTTTACATTTTCAGAATGTAAGATTTAAAATTTTAAAACAACAAAATATATTTAAAATTTTACCATATTCTTCGTGAACTCAACTATTTTCCCTTTTATGCATTCATATAAACATTCATACAAAATCTACACAAACCCATTTAATTTCGGCATTGTGTTACGTCCATGGATTTCGATCAGTGTAGTACAACTAACACATGCTCATAAACACTATTTCTAACTCAATTCTCTCGATGGCCACCACTGCTTTGGAGCCATATGAATGAACCTCCATTTTACTCTCTTTAAGAATTTGCTTGTAGCATTCGTACAATTCTTTAGTTGGAGCAAAAATTTTGGTACCAATTGAAGTACGTTTGAAAATACAATCTTTACCAAGTAGTTTTCGTATTTCTGCAAATGAGGCGTTGGCTTCTACAACTATAGGTGGAGGTTTGTGTTGTTTAATATCGTTAATATTTGATGCCGGAGTTACGTCCATATCATTGAGGCCAGCAAGCAGGCTAAATCTGTTGCTGGAAGTTGACGCGGTGTTCGGGTTAACAAAACCCGGAGGAAGTTTTGTCATCTTCTTGTTCGCAAGGAGCTTTCTTTTAGATGAAGATTTGGCCCCTAGGGCCATCGCTAAATTCTTATTCCTGTTTTAAGCTGAATTGGCTACCACGTGACTTTTATTTTTAATTATCACGAATGGGTTTTTAAAAAAGGATTATATTATTTATTAAAAACGTTCTTACAACTAGAAGTCAAGACCAAAACTAAACTTTTACATATTTGTTTTACTTATTTATTCCCTAGCTTAAATGTAGTTTCTGCTTAGTTTACAATATTGATTTGTTCTCATTAAATATTTAATTATTTCCCAATATGTACATATAAATTGTTTATACAGACATTTATTAATTTGACAATATTTACGCAGTAAGCGTTAATTTAGTGTTACTATTTAATTATTTCACAATATGTTTAAATTGTTTATCCAAACATTTATTAATTTTAAAATATATTTTTATTAGTTAGCATTAATTTTGATTGACCTATTTTATTTAGGAAGTCGTCGAACTTGTCTATAGTTTCAACAAGTTCGTCGACTTTGTAGGTTTAAGTTCGAATTCTCCTGAATTCTTTTATTTAATTGTACAGTTATATATAATGATAACTATTACAATTATAATAAAAATTTTACAACTGTATGTTATTTTCTTATGATAATTTAAATTTTTTTTATTTCTTACATTAGATTGTTGTTCTTTTTCAATTTCTTCAAATGTTATTTTATTAGGAAAATTCTTTAATATTTCAATAAATATATGTTTTTGTTCAACTTTTTCTTCAATATTTGAGAAAAAATAATCTTTAATTTTTACTGAACAGTTATTATAATTAATTAAATAGTTCCCATTTAAAATAATTTTCTCAGAATTACAAGTTTGATTGATTTTAATATTTGCGGCACTTGTAATTATAATTGTATTATATTTAATTCAAATATTTCAAAATCTTTATATTTTATTAATTGACAATCATTTTTAATTACACAATGTGTGCTTACTTTTAAATCTTTTAAATGTTTGTTTTCTTCAAATTTATAAATTTTATTTTGGAATTCAAAAATTTGTTCAATGTTATAATCTATTTCATTATTTTCATTATTTGGTATAGGTACAATTGATCTTAATTTTGCTGTTTCGAATGTTTTTGGTATTTTAATGCCAAAAATTAGATAAGAGTTATTTAAAAATGCCGTTCCAAGTTGTATATGTTTAAATTTATTATAATCAATTTCATACTTTTGTATCTCATGACTTGTTAATATATTTGGTTGTACAATATTATATATTGTGCAGAAATTACATTATCTTGTAACTGTAATAATTGTATGTTCGTCATTTGTTCTAAATATACATTTTTATTTTTTTCCATTTCCATAAATTTACTTATAGAATTAATTTCCTTTAATATTATTTTTCTGTCATTATTTATAATAATTTTCAAATGATTTAAGGTTACATTAAAATAATCGTTAATTAGTATCTGTTGATTATTGTTTTCTGTTATTTCATTAATATTTAAAAGGTGATTTTGTATGTTCTGTCTGTCTTCTTCGTCCATTGTTCCAAATAACCACTTAGACATACTTCCTATTCCGTTTATAAGTCCACGTCTTTTCCTATTCTGTTTCGGTATTAGCGTCATTAATTTATTTCTAGCTTCCATCAATTCTAACTGAAGTAAATTTCTATTTTCTACTCTCATTAAAATAATATTTTCCGTCATGTTGTCTAAAATGTCTTCTATTTCGCGTAAGTTGACCATATGCAATATTATAACCGATTCATTAACAATCTCCTGGTTTTTTATGTAAATATCTATAAATCCTGTTTGTTCTGTGCGACGTTTTGTTGTCATCATTCCATTAGTCATTAGTAACGGGTGATTTTTTTGAGGTTAGGATTTTCATGCATTAGTATTTGACAGATCACGTGGGATTTCAGACATGGTGTCAAAGAGAAAGATGCTCAGTATGCTTTGACATTTCATCATGAATAGACTTACTAACGAGCAACGCTTGCAAATCATTGAATTTTATTACCAAAATCAGTGTTCGGTTCGAAATGTGTTTCGCGCTTTACGTCCGATTTATGGTCTACATAATCGACCAAGTGAGCAAACAATTAATGCGATTGTGACCAAGTTTCGCACTCAGTTTACTTTATTGGACATTAATCCAACCACACGAATGCGTACAGTGCGTACAGAAGAGAATATTGCGTCTGTTTCTGAGAGTGTTGCTGAAGACCGTGAAATGTCGATTCGTCGCCGTTCGCAGCAATTGGGTTTGTGTTATTCGACCACATGGAAGATTTTACGCAAAGATCTTGGTGTAAAACCGTATAAAATACAGCTCGTGCAAGAACTGAAGCCGAACGATCTGCCACAACGTCTAATTTTCAGTGAATGGGCCCTAGAAAAGTTGGCAGAAAATCCGCTTTTTTATCGACAAATTTTGTTCAGCGATGAGGCTCATTTCTGGTTGAATGGCTTCGTAAATAAGCAAAATTGCCGTATTTGGAGTGAAGAGCAACCAGAAGCCGTTCAAGAACTGCCCATGCATCCCGAAAAATGCACTGTTTGGTGTGGTTTGTACGCTGGTGGAATCATTGGACCGTATTTTTTCAAAGATGCTGTTGGACGCAACGTTACGGTGAATGGCGATCGCTATCGTTCGATGCTAACAAACTTTTTGTTGCCAAAAATGGAAGAACTGAACTTGGTTGACATGTGGTTTCAACAAGATGGCGCTACATGCCACACAGCTCGCGATTCTATGGCCATTTTGAGGGAAAACTTCGGAGAACAATTCATCTCAAGAAATGGACCGGTAAGTTGGCCACCAAGATCATGCGATTTGACGCCTTTAGACTATTTTTTGTGGGGCTACGTCAAGTCTAAAGTCTACAGAAATAAGCCAGCAACTATTCCAGCTTTGGAAGACAACATTTCCGAAGAAATTCGGGCTATTCCGGCCGAAATGCTCGAAAAAGTTGCCCAAAATTGGACTTTCCGAATGGACCACCTAAGACGCAGCCGCGGTCAACATTTAAATGAAATTATCTTCAAAAAGTAAATGTCATGGACCAATCTAACGTTTCAAATAAAGAACCGATGAGATTTTGCAAATTTTATGCGTTTTTTTTAAAAAAAAGTTATCAAGCTCTTAAAAAATCACCCGTTAGTATCATCAACATTATTCGTATCTGAAAATTTTAAAGGTCTTTTAATGTTACTTGAATGAATGTTATTTAAAGGTCTCTTTTTGTACTTAGGTTGTTCTTTATGCCTAACTGCTTTGTAATTTTTAATGAACCCTTCCCGTCTTGTTTCTCTATAATCTTCTCTTTTTAAATTAAGTTTATCAATTTTTTTCTTTTTGCTTTCTCTTAAGTATTGTCTAATTTTCTCCAAATCTGTACGTATTTCCTGAACGTCGTTTGGTGTACATTTCATACTTGAGTGATACCTTTCATTATAATTTCTAATTGTTCGTTCTATCAATTGCGGTATAGGTAAATTTTTGTTAGTCTGATAAAAAATTCTAAATTTTTTCGCAACCGTATTATGAAATCTTTCTACATCAGCGTTTCCGGTATGGCTGTTAGGTTTTGTCAAGTGTAATACAATTCAGTAACAACGGCCAAAGAACTTTCTGATTTTTTAATGCACAATTTAATGCCAACTTTATTTTCGCTAATCTGAAAGAGAAAGAAGATAAACTTTGGCTAACGAATGGTAATTGGAATTGGAACGATATAGAACGTTATCAGAAAAGCTCTCTAAATTTGTTAAAAATAAATTATTTATTGGTGAAAAATAGAAAAAAGACTATATAAAACCGTAAATAACATTATTATAAGTGCGGGGAAATAAAAGTTTTATACAAATAGTTTTTTTTTCCTTTCCACAAAAATAATTAAAAACATTTTATGACTACAGTGGCTGAATGCCATAAATGTAGAGGTTTAATCCGTGGAGAAACAGGTATAAGATGTGAAGGTGTCTGTGGCAAGGTGTATCATTGCACGAATAAATGTTCTGGACTTGACAACTACTCATCCAAAATTCTGGAAACCAATTCTTTGATGAGATTTATGTGTGAGTACTGCATTCTATATATTCACAATGTAGACTTAGTATTAAAAGATATCCAAGATGGAGTCAACAAAAACAAAATTAACTTGGCTGAGTATAAAACGGAATTCGAAGTGTCACTTAAAAAAATGAAATTGAAATTAACAATTATTGGAAGCCATCGAAAAAAGATATGAAGAAAGACTTTGTATTAAAAGATATCCAAGATGGAGTCAACAAAAACAAAATTAACTTGGCTGAGTATAAAACGGAATTCGAAGTGTCACTTAAAAAAAATGAAATTGAAATTAAACAATTATTGGAAGCCATCGAAAAAAGATATGAAGAAAGACTTAAAAAAGTAGACGGTACAAAGACTTGTGAAAAAAACGTTAGCGAAATTAAGAATCTTTGCGGCATAGTGAATGGTTTTTGGAATTGGAACGATATAGAACGTTATCAGAAAAGCTGTAACGACGAGTTTTCCTCCGGTTGCTAGGGTATAGCTCGCGGTGGCCGGGGTCGTTGCAGAAATTTGTTTTCTACTGAGACAGAGAGTGAAAAAAGCGTTGGGTACGGTTTTAAGGTACAGTTATTCGTTTATTGAGATCTTAAAACTACAAAATACACTAAAATACGCCGGGGTGGATCCGTGAGATCGGTCCGGGACCTCGGACGATAGTCTTCCAGACTGTGGAGACTCGGTATCTCTGGTGTCGGGTTGTTCGAGGGTGGTTAACTCTCCGGCGGGCGCGTCGGACCGGAGTAAGAGTGACCTAAGTCGGCACACTCTCCGCAGGACTCGTTGGGCTTGCAGGATTCGTTGGGTGTTGATTCAAGAGTGACCTAAGTCGGCACACTCTCCGCAGGGCTCGTTGGGCTTGCAGGATTCGTTGATTGTTGATTCAAGAGTGACCTAAGTCGGCACACTCCACCTATGAAAAAGGATTAGTCCCTTACCTGTCCTCTGGGCCTCGCAGGATGATGGGTGTAGTGAGAGCGACCTAAGTCAGCACACTCTCCGCAGGACTCGTCGGGTGCTGATTCAGGAGTGACCTAAGTCGGCACACTCCACCTGTGGAACGAATGATTAGTTACTTACCTAACCTCTGGGCTGTGCAAGGTAATTCTGCGGTGAGAGTGACCTATGTCGGCACACTCTCCACAGGACTCGTTGGGCTTGCAGGATTCTTGATATAGTGAGTCAAGAGTGACCTATGTCGGCACACTCCACCTATGAAAAAGGATTAGTCCTTACCTGTCCTCTGGACCTCGCAGGATGATGGGTGTAGTGAGAGCGACCTAAGTCGGCACACTCTCCGCAGGACTCGTCGGGTGCTGATTCAAGAGTGACCTAAATCGGCACACTCCACCTGTGGAACGAATGATTAGTTACTTACCTAACCTCTTGGTTGTGCAAGGTAATTACACGGTGAGAGTTACCTGTATCGGCACACTCTCCGCAGGACTCGTTGGGCTTCTCCGGACTCGAAGTATTCGCAGGACTCGCAGGACTCGAAGGATTCGCAGGACTCGCAGGACTCGATGGATTCGCAGGACTCGAAGGACTCGAAGGATTCGCAGGACTCGAAGTATTCGCAGGACTCGAAGGATTCGCAGGATTCGCAGGACTCGCAGGACTCGAAGGATTCGCAGGACTCGAAGGACTCACAGGACTCGCAGGACTCGAAGGATCGCAGGACTCGAAGTATTCGCAGGGCTCGAAGGATTCGCAGGACTCGAATGATTCGCAGGACTCGAAGGACTCGAAGGATTCGCAGGACTCGCAGGACTCGCAGGACTCGAAGGATTCGCAGGACTCGAAGGACTCGAAGGACTCACAGGACTCGCAGGACCTACTAACGATAATGAAGTGACCTAGGACGGCACACTTCGTTCAGCGAAAGGGTTATTAGTTTGCTTACCTTGTTACTGCTGCCACGGCTACTGCACGACTGTCCCGATTGTCCTCATGACCGCCTTTTTATACTTGTGCCTGACGGCTGGTGACAGCTGATTGTTACCAGTGTCATATGATTGTCACGTACGGGATCACAGGGTGATCCCAAAAAGGAATTTACACGTCTATTCGGTAATTCATTTTATTTGTGTAATTAAACAAAATATACAGTACAATTCAATCAAAAATAATAAAATAAAAATAATTCAAAAATCATAATGGATTGTGTGGGCCGAAACGATGGCACAGACTTCGGTCATCACAAAGCTCTGTAAATTTGTTAAAAATAAATTATTTATCGGTGAAAAATAGAAAAAAGACTATATAAAACCCTAAATAACATTATTATAAGTGCGGGGAAATAACAGATTTATACAGTTTTTTTTTTCCTTTACACAAAAATAATTAAAAACATTTTGTGAATGCAATGGCTGAATGCCATAAATGTAGAGGTTTGATCCGTGGAGAAACAGGTATAAGATGTGAAGGTGTCTGTGGCAAGGTGTATCATTGCACAAATAAATGTTCTGGACTTGTCAACTACTCATCCAAAATTCTGGAAACCAATTCTTTGATGAGATTTATGTGTGAGGACTGCATTCTATATATTCACAATGTAGACTTGGTATTAAAAGATATCCAAGATGGAGTCAACAAAAACAAAATTAACTTGGCTGAGTATAAAACGGAATTCGAAGTGTCACTTAAAAAAAATTAAATTGAAATTAAACAATTATTGGAAGCCATCGAAAAAAGATATGAAGAAAGACTTAGAAAAGTAGAATTGGTACAAAGAACTTGTGAAAAAACGTTAGCGAAATTAAGAATCTTTGCGGCATAGTGAATGACTTTGAAAATAAAAATAAAAATTTTTGTAACACTATAGAACAAAACAGTACAACGATGTGCAACGAAATAAAAAAAGTAATAAAGGAAACAAGTGAAAAACAAAACAAACTATCATTTGCAGAAACAGTAAAAAAAATTACAGTGGTGCCAGAGTTGAAAAAACGAGTGCCATTAATAGTTAAGCCAAAGGAGAAACATAAAATAGAAAAAACAAAAGAAGATTTAAATAATAAGGTGGATCCAGTTAATTTGAAAATTAAAAGTGTTGAAAATAGAAAATATGGAACAATTGTTATTCAAACTGAAAATAATGAGGAAAGACAAAAAATTAAAGATGCGATTGAAAATGAAATAAGTGAGACATATGATGTTAAAGTTCCCAATGAAGATGAAATGACAATAGTAGTTACGGATATGACATTTAAATTCAACGAAAGTCAAATAATTAAAAAAATAAAGAAACAAAATCAACAACTAGAAAAAAGTGAAATGAAAATAGTAAAATCATATGAATTTAAAAAATATAATAAAGTAATTTACAACGTGAAAATAAAAACTGATAAAGAAACGTATAACAAGATCATGCAAGTGCAAAAATTAAACATAGGATGGAAAAAATGTAGAGTGTTTGACGGAACCGATATAATACAATGTTTTAAATGCCAAGGATACAATCACATATCGGGTGAATGTAAAAATGAAGAAATTTGTTTCAAATCTCTTGGAAACCACAAATCAAAAGAATGTAATAAAGAAATAATTAACAAATGTATTAATTGCATAAAAGCCAATAAGAAACTAAATATGGGACTTGATGAAAATCATATAACATCAAATAAATAATGCCCAGTTTACCAAAATAAACTTAATTATAAAAAGAAAAGGTTAGGACTATCCATGTAACAATTACAGCAGATAAGTGGTATATACACAAACGTATGTGGCTTAATGAATAATTTCGACCAACTGGAAATAATTGCTGATGAACAAGAACCAGATTTTATAATATTGACGGAGACACACGCAACGAAGGAAATAGATGAGAATGAAATTAGACTACCGAAATATGATCACTATATTACATATTCAAACTCAAAAAGGACCAGCGGAGTAACTATATATTTTACAAAATTTCGGAATATTTCGAAAATATGCGAGAAGGTTTATGACAACAAGTACTGGATGAGTGTATACTTGGCGAAATTGAGGGCAACACAAATTATGATAATGGCTGTATACAGATCACCAAGTAGTAGCGAAGCAGAATTTTGCGAAGTATTTGAGCAAGTAATCGAAGATTTATGTGAAACACAATACGACATAATTATAGCTGGAGACTTCAACATCGATTGGAGTAAGGAAGGAACTTACAAAAACAGATTAGAAAACATATTTAACGACAATGGACTTAAACAAATTGTAAATGAATATACAAGAGTAACACCAAACACAAAAACTATAATAGACTATATAATAACTAATAATGAAAACATATCAGCAAAAAACAATAGTGCGTATAAAATAGATCATGAAGCAATTGACATAAATTTTGAAATTCCATCCGAGAATAAGGAGCCAATAAATAAAAAGGAAATTGAGTTTTTTAAATATAATAAACAAGCATACAACAGAGAGATCAGTGCAATACTTAGATATAATGAAAATGATGACATAAATACTACAGTGGGTCATTTCGACGACTGTATTGAGAAAACAATAAAGAAATTTACAACCAAAAAAACAGTGATCGAAAAAAGTAAAGTGAACTATTGGTTCAATGCGGAACTGAGGACATTAAAAAGAGAGAAAGTTTTTAAATATCAAAGAGCTATAGTAGAGAACAATGATATAGCCTGGAATAATTATAAAATTAGTAGAAATATATATAAATATAAAATTGAAACCGAGAAAAACAAATTTGTTAATAATAGAATAAATAATGCCAAGCACCAGAAAGAAATGTGGAATGAAATTAAAGATTTAATTCTTAAGAAAAATAAAAATATGATAAATACTGTGATGTTTAATGAAATAGAATATAAGGATAACTATCAAATAGCCACACAATTTAACTATTATTTTGTCGATAGCATTAAGTCAATAAATGATACAATAGAAAATGTGCTATACAAAAATGAAATTCCTGTGATAAATAATAGATTTAAATTCCGCGGAATAACAATTCAAGAACTTAAAAAAATATGTAAGAACCTGAAGAACAAACCGGATTTTAATAAAGTCTCAAAGAAAATAATTATGGATAATTGGAATATTGTAGGTAAATATATGCTTAAGATTATTAATAAATCGCTTGAAAGCGGGATTTGTCCTGATAGTTGGAAATATTCAATGGTAACACCAGTAGAAAAAATTGCGAAAACAAATAGATGCGATGAATTTCGTCCTATAAACACGCTGAAAACATGTGAAAAAATTATTGAGAAGATTGTAAAGGAACAACTCAAAAAATACATGGAAGTAAATAACCTTTTTTCAAACTATCAGTCAGGATTTAGAAAAAAATACTCGTGCGAGACCACAGTCAATTATGTTATAAATAGGTGGAAGTATATAGACAAGAAAAAGAAAATTATGGCTATATTCCTGGATTTTAGAAGAGCGTTCGAGACCATTGACAGAGAAATATTAATTCAAAAACTTTACATGTACGGTATCAAGGAAAACGAATTAAGGTGGTTTAAATTATATTTGACAAATAGAAAACAAATAACAAAGATTAATGGCGTCAAATCAGATGAGATTTACAACGAGTATGGTGTACCCCAAGGTTCCATTCTAGGAGCACTACTATTTATAATATACATTAACGACTTACCAAACATCTTAAGCAATTGCGAAATTATCTTGTATGCAGATGACACATTAATTTATGCGGAAGAAGACACGGAAGAACAATGCACGAATAAACTAATGCAGACTAAAACTAAATGAAAATAAAACAAAAATGCTACAAATAAATATGAACAGCGAGTCTTTAAAATAAATAATGAACCAATAGAAAAGGTAAATGAAATAAAATACCTCGGTTTTATAATCGATAAGGATTTAAAATTCTGACAACACGTTGAATATATATGTAAGAAAATCGGGAAAAAATTGGATTTTTTAAACGGGTTAGAAATAAAATATCGTTAATAACTGCAATAAACATATATAACGTAATGATAAAACCACATTTTGAATTTGGCTCTACAATTTTATATACATGCTGTACAACAAATCAAATAGAGTACAAAAATTGCAGAATAAAGCTATGCGTTCAATATTGAAATGTAATCGATACACTCCAATTCAACAAAGGTTGGAAATAAACACAATCAACTTTGTTCAGAAAATGAAAATTGGAAATGCACCAGAATACCTAATAGATCAGCTTAATTATGTGAGAGAAATACAACCATACAACTTGAGAAATGCAGATGACTTCAGACTTCCCAGTACTACAACAACAGCTATACAACGATCACTTTTCTTCAAGGGATTAAAGTTATACAATATACTACCGAATAGTGTAAAAAATGAGAGAAATATTAATATATGTAGAAGAAATATAACACAATTTGTTAGAAATAGAGTTCTATAGCCAGAGTTCTATATATAAGTGGTAAAATATACATACCATTATCAGATAAATTTAAAAGTATTGTAAATACTCCTAATAATAATAAATAAAAAAAATTAAAAATTGTTTTATCCTTATTGCCTTAAATTCATTGTCCGCTATTATTTTGTCGGGTTTTCCCATTTTAGTAATATGTTCTTCAATTTTTTCTATTAATGTTATGTGATTTCTATCACTCAGTGGATACGCCCCTCCAAGTTTTGAAAACTTATCTATTGTTAAAAAATGAAATCCTTTGATTACGTATGTATCAATATGTATAATTTGGTTTTTATCCGAAGGGGTTTCTGTGTAATGAAACTTATTTTTAATTGGATGCCTTTCATACTTCACCTGTTGGCAAATGTCACATTGGTTAATTACTATCTGGAGTTTTGGGAAATATATTTTATTTTTAATTTTATTATAAGTTTCAATGATTCCTGAGTGTAAGCTTTCTCTTACATGGTATAATGATACTTGCATTACTGCTTAAACCTCTGTCTCAATGTCTTGTGCTCTCATGGTGCACTTAGTGAATTTGATTTGGCTATCATTTGAATACATATCTATAAATTTTTCCTGTACTATACTATAGTTTCTTTCGGATAATTCAGAAAATATCCCTATTTTCCCTTTTGAAATATATCTTCTAAAAATTTTTCCTAATTGATCCAAGTCGCCTTCTGCAATAAAAATAATCCTTTTCCCATGTATTTCCTTAAATTCCTCTATTTTGTCATTTGTAAGAATTATTAGTGTTTTATACTTTTCACAATTTCTTATAATAAAATGATCTCCTAATTCCTCGTCGGATGAATGTACTGTTGCCATTGTTATGTCATTTAATATATTATTATTGACTGTAAAAGATTTTAAGATACTGGTATTCGCAGTACTGGTATTTTCTGAAATAGGGTCCTCACTATTTTCAATTTTAATTAAGAAGTCTGCCACTTTATTTTCTCTGCCCTTTAGGTACTCAATCTCAAATTGATATTCTCCCAATTTTAGTAACCATCGTTGGTGTCTGGGTGACATGTCTTTCCCTCTATATTTGGAGTGTAAATACTTGATTGGCTGGTGATCGGTTAGAATTTTGAATTTTCTGCCGTAAATGTAGGGTCTAAAATAGTTTACGCTCCACATAATTGCTAAAAATTCCTTGTCAGTCGCAGAATAGTTTCTTTCGTGGTTGTTTAAGGTTCTTGAAGCGTAGCACACCGGGTGCCCTTCTTGTGATAGTACTGCACCAATCGCACAATTGGATGCATCGGTCGTCAATGTAAGTTGCTTTTCGAAGTCGAGATAACGTAGAATAGGATGTGTACTGATTAATGTTTTTAACTTCTCGAAGGCTTCAACGTAAGTTGGATCCTTCATATTAATTTTTGTATCTTTCTTTAAAAATTTCGTAATTGGCTGAGCTACCTTCGCATAGTTTTTTACGAATTTTCGGTAGTAGTCCGTTAATCCCAAAAATTTTTTTATCAATACCTATAGAGTAGTAAAATACTGAGCTCTTCCCAGCTTATATAATATTGAATCGATATTCGGCAAAGGATACTTATCATCAATAGTAACTTCATTTAACTTACTGTAGTCTATTACTATTCGATATTTCTTTTCGCCTGAGTTGTCTATTTTCTTTGGTATAACTATTAAAGGACTTGAATATCTTGAGTAGCTCTTTTGAATAATACCCTGTTCTTCCATGTCTTTGATTTGCGTTCTAACCTCCATTTCGTGTTGAGCTGGGTATCTATACAATTTTGAATTGATTTGTTGTTGTGTCGTAGTTTTTATTTCGTGTTGGATTTCTGTGGTGTTGGTTAATATGTCGCCTTCTTTAAATAATAACTTGTTATATCTCTTCAATAGTTTTATAATTTCTCTATACTCTTCCTCATTTAAATGATCTAATGAAAGTCTTTCTAAATCCAATTCACTAGTTTCAAGGGTACAAATATGGTTAAAATCATACAGTTTATTTAAAAAATTACACACTTTTCCGTTAAGTGTTATTTCTCCTTTTTCAATATTTATATGCGCATTTAAAAAATTTAATATATCAATACCTATTATAAAATCATACATTCTACCTCTTAACGGTGTGACTTTCCAACGAACCCTTGCGTTGTTAGGTAAATTGCATTCATCTGGTCCGTCTGTATGTACCTCATAATTAATTTTGTCTCTGTTTGTTAATGTACTAAATGTTATTGGACTTCTCAATTTAATTTTCTTGAAATCATCTATTTTACTACTAATTAAGCTAAGTCTAGCTCCAGTATCTATTAATGCTATATATTTTTCATTATTAAACTTTAGTATTATCTTTGGCAGGCATTCAGAGGCTGCTTCGTAAAAAACACTGTATTATTAATTCCTTCACCATAATTTATTTCAGGTCCTTCTGGGCTTTGCCTATCAGAGTTTAAGCGATTTTGGCTGTTGCCTAGGTTGATTCCAGCGATATTGGCCGGAGTTTGGCCTAGGGTTTCCTACCTGTGTAAAATTCCGAAACTGTCCTGACATATTATTATCCCTATTGATCTGGGCCCTATAACGTCCCGAATTGTTAAAGTTATTAAAATTATTATTCCTTTCCTGATGAAATTGTGGATTTTGTCCCTGATAGTTTTGTCTATTATTAAATTTATAAAATACCTCTGGTTTTGGTTCAATTCTGATAAACTCTTTGACCTGTACTGTTTGGCCATTGTCTATAATTTGTCCTTTCCCTAAATTTTCTGTATTCTGGCCTTATGCAAGTATCTCAAACCTTCTTTTAGTTAGAATTTTCAAAATGTCATTAATGTTCGTCTCTTCATAAATTTTGTCCAGTAATGTTCCCTGTGTCATTTCTTTAACTGTGTTCACAAGTAAACTGTCCACATTCGATAGGTCAATATAATGTTCCCCTCTATTATATACACTTAATTCGTCAGATTTATATTTAATATTTTGTATCTCTACTATAAGTTTACTCACCGAATTTACCTTAAGAGTTGCTATTAATTTATATATTTGATGAGGTTCAATGCTGAGTCTGTATCTTAACTTCAGGGTTTCCTTACGTCTTTTGCTTGTCCTTGGATTGTTTTGTAAAAAAATCATCCTTACAGCTTCTCTTTGTACCATTTCGTTGTGATTCGTCGACAGTAGGTACTCTGTGCTGCTGAAGAAACTGTTTACGGTTACATCTCCAGTTCCAGTAAACGTTGGCAAGTGGTTGATGGTTTTTAAGTTCTGCATAGTGTTGTTGTCTCTTACCTGGTTTTGTTGTAGCTCGATCTACGCTGTCCTGATTTGTTCCAACTGGTGTTCTCTTCTAGCCAGTTCTTCCACTAAGTCTACGGGTGGTATTTGAGCCTGTTCCATTCTTCTGCTGTCAAACGTTTGTTGTCCTTTCTGATTTTTTGTGTTCTTTTCTAGTTGTGGTATTCACTGTATTAGTGGTCACTGCACAAATTATATATATATTTTTTCTATTTATTATAATTTTATGTGTGGTGTTGATTCTAAGTGTTCACTACACAATTCTTTTTATATTATAGTTTTAGTTGTGGTGTTAATTTTAAATGTTCACTGCTCAATTCTGTTTCTATTATATTTTTATTTGTGGTGTTAATTTTAAGTATTAACTTCGCAATTTGTGGTGTTAACTTTTTTAAATGTTCAATGCACAATTATAGTTTTTATTTGTGGTGTTAACTTTTGAATGTTCACTGCACACGGAATACGTTGATTCGTTTCACTGGATCCTTTCACTTGAATTTGGATCCTACCGACTGTGCCACTTTTATTTTTAATTATCACGATTGGGTTTTAAAAAAAATTATTTTATTTATTAAAAACGTGCTTACAACTAGAAGTCAAGTCCAAAACTAAACTTAACTAAAACTTCAATGTAGTTTCTGCTTAGTTTACAATATTGATTTGTTCTCATTAAATATTTAATTATTTCCCAATATGTATAAATTGTTTATACAGACATTTATTAATTTGACAATATTTACGCAGTAAGCGTTTATTTAGTGTTACTATTTAATTATTTCACAATATGTTTAAATTGTTTATCCAAACATTTATTAATTTTAAAATATATTTTTATTAGTTAGCATTTATTTTGATTGACCTATTTTATTTAGGAAGTCGTCGAACTTGTCTATAGTTTCAACAAGTTCGTCGACCTTGTTTGTAGGTTTGTCCATATCTATATATGTAACTCGTGAGTTCAAATGAGGTCAAGAGTAGGCATTTGCAAAAACAAAAATATACACTTGTTTTTAATTTTAAGTAGTTGTACTCTAAGCGCTTTAATTATCTACACGACCGTTCGTAAAGAGAGTTAGATTCGAACTCAAATATGCTGAAAGCATAAGTACTTTCAACTTAAAAAAATCTTTAAATACTAGATGTTTACACATCTCCCCTGTGATCGGACTCACATAGTTTTTTTTTCTTTTTATAAAGACGACTTCTTTGTAGTTGTGCGATTACCAAATAAAAATAAAGTATGTTGACACCAGGCATCCTGGACCCGCCCCACGATGCCTTCATATGGAACAACAGCCCATTAAAGCAAGAGGTTGCTGCAGATTTTGGACAAAACATGTGGCTGCTAGGTTGTATTACATTTTAAATTTTAAAATCATTAAAAAAATCATTTAAAATCATTAAAATTTATTTAAGAATTTAGGTGATGCAGGATTTCCTTTTGAACCTCAACTTATGACTCCTTACCATTCAGCTGTACCTCAATCGCCAGAAGGAAAGTATAATACATTTCATTCTAAGCCCCGGAATGTGATTGAGCGAAAAAACCGTCTTCTAAAGTCTATCTTTAGATGCCTTTCTGCTGAACGGGGTCTGCAGTAAGGCTGTTTCTATTGTAAATGCATGTTGCGCATTATACAATATTGGTAGGCATTATGACGCTGATTAGAAGAAGATCCGACAGTTCCCGGGATGCTTCATTGGCTTAAATGAAAATGTAGATAATAATATTTTGGCCACAGATATCAGACGCAGAATTATGCAATGCTTAAATGAATAAACATTTCATTAATTTCATTGTTTCTATTATTTTAATTTGTTAAGAATTCATTTTAACATTAAAAAAAAAGGCTTATAAAAGAAAATCACATTCATTTTAACATAAAAAACATAAAAGGAGTGTTATTAGAAATAAAACAAAATCACGTGTTAATTAATCTATAAAACTTATTATTTAATTCACAGATTTGTTTCATTTCAGATTCATTGCTTAAAAATTTTCTTAAATCTAGAAAAAAAAATTATATACCTATATGAAATTGTAGAAGTTATTGGTTTAAAATTCTCAAGCTGCTTTTCTAAAATTTAACATTTGTTCTTCCATTTGACAATCAAAATATTTTTCTTTATTTCTTTCATTTCTTTCAAAACTTCGTATTTTTTTCTTTTTAAACCTTTCATCTCCTTCAGAATCTCTTTTTTTTGTAAAGATTTCTCTCAATTTTTTTCATAGTTTTTTTAAAGTTCACTTTGTGCCACGATTTCTATCAAGTCCACGCCTAAACTGTGACCAGACGAGTTCACAGATAGTTCCATTTGCAACACGTCCGCCGCAGTCTGCTCTAACGAAGACAAACTAACTTCTTGAGAGGGTCCCCCTCCGGTGGTGATGAGATTTCTTTTATTTTCACCATTTTCAAATCTACAATTACAAATAAAATTATTAAAAATATTTATCACAAATCATTTAACAATAAAATATACCTACTTTTTACAACAACCAAAAATATGCAGTTGCCAATATGATTACTATCTGACAACTGAAATTGACATTTCTCAGTGGCCAGTTGCCATACGTAATACAATTTTGTCAACTGGCAACGCAACTAAAGTTTGGTTGCTATCGATAATAGACCCATTAGTTTCTCAAATGGAGTTTTTTCTTCACACAATTTTTTTTCATGGTGTCTTAAATATTTTCTTCATGCAAAATCGCTGTCAGAAATAAGAACCCATGTAGCGCGATTCAGTAACTTCTTTTAACGATAATCGAATCGTTAATAAAAGAACAAAATCATCGATTTTGGTATTCAGTTTAGGCCGCTGGCGACTATTAAATAAAGGTTGTGTGCGTGCGGTCGTTCTTTTTCGGCTACATATACACGTTCTCGGTTATGTTTGATGAAAATCAAAAATTTTTGATATTTTTATTTGACGGCTCATAACACTGCAAACAAAATCAAATTTTTTCAAAAATTACAAGGTCTGGCCTATAAATTTTGATAGAGGAGACAAAAAAAAAGTCACGTGTATCGGCGTTTTGAAAGTTTCCCAGCTCTGGCACATTCTTAAAAGAGCAAAAAACACCATGAAAACAGGGATTTAAGGGGTTAAAATGTTCCGCAAAAATATTCGCCGTGAAAGTTTACTATAAGTCCCTGAATACACCAGAACGGAAAATTCAACCAGAAAGTCAGAAATAAGACACAACAAAAGAGAGCTTAAGGTTGATTTCGCATTTATTAAGAATTTTATTTTAAAGTACCCCAAAAATTTAGCATGAAAAAAATAACAATAAGGTCATCTATTCCAATTTTCTCTAATGTTATTTTCCCATGTTTAAGGAAACACCTCGGTGTTTTGCCTTGTGGGTCAAACTTTAGGTGAACATTTCTTACCTCCTTTATACTCAATGTTTCATAAACCCTTGGGGTTTTTGTTATACGTTTCCACTGTTTAGGCAGTGTCTTTATAGATTTTGATCTAGTTGTCACCATAAAAATGTTCCTGATTTGTTTTATGTCCTCTATGCTTATCCTAGATAAGGCGTCGACGACATGGTTGTTCTTTCCCCTCAGGTACTCTATCGTAAAATCATACTCTTCCAAATCCAATCTCATGCGCTTCAGTTTTGAGGAAGGGTTTTTCATCGAGAACAGGTACGACAGTGGTCGGTGATCGCTTCTCACTATAAATCTAGTGCCATATATGTATGGTCTGAAAATATAATCCAGCAAATGCAATAGTCATCATTCTCTGAAATAAATTAGGTGCTGTTTTAAGCCCTTATGGAAGGCGCTTAAAACGGAATGATCCCCTATCTGTTGAAAATGATGTAATATCCTCGTGTCCTCATCTAATTCAATCTGATGAAATCCAGACGGTAAGTCTAGGCAAGAAAAATATTTCGCTTTACCAAGCTGATCCAGAATGTCATCTTAGTAATGGAAATTTATCTGCTACCAATTTTTTATTGACCGCCCTGTAGTCTACTACCAATCTCCATCTTCTGGTAACGCTTCCGGCTAGAGATTTTTTCGGTACTAGTAATATTGGAGTATTGTATTCAGAAGCTGATGGTTCAATTATACCATCTTTCAATAATTTATCCACTTGTCCCTTAATTTCCTCCTTATGCGCATAAGGGATCCTGTAGTTCTTGACGTATGTTGCTTCCGTATCCTTTAAACGTAATTTTTGCCTGTAAAAATTATTCGCAGAAACTTTCTCCGTTTTTAGTGCGAAAACATCAATATATTTCCTGCATATTTCCTTTAGTTCATTCTTAATGAATTTAGGAAATTTTTCGGAAAATATCTTAAATTTATCGTCGTTGTTCTGACACTCGATCATTGATACTGCTTCATAATCATCCAAACTTTCTGTTTCTATTTGAGCATTAGATATAACGACCTTATTGTCTGTTGTGCGTACAAAAGTTTCCGAGGCGTTTGAAATTGTATTTACCATAAATATCCCTTCCTTAAGGGTTTGGTTCGGAATAAATACGTCACCCTTTGAGTCTTTTATATTTATTCTTCTAATTACCTCCAATCTCTCAGGGGGATCGGGTATTTTTGCATTTGCATCCATATACTTTTAGGAAAATCATCTGGTCTTAATACTATCCAATCTTGATCCGGTCCATATTCCAGTTTACAATTGTACTTCCGAATGAAATCTCGTCCTAGTATTCCGTCAGATGGAATTGGAAATTCATCATCCACCACATGGAGTTCATGTTCTACCAACAGATTTTCAAGTATCAGATCCGTTGCGATCTTTCCCTTAGTATATGTTATACCCTTTCCTATGCCATGTAGGCTAATTGTATTAGACGTATCTGTTCTCTCATATTTAATCTGTGCACTCTTGATTATTGATATGTCCGCACATGTGTCAACCAAAAATGTCGACCCACCCTCATTGAATTTCGATCTTAATGAAATATATGATGCTGAATTTAAATTAACGTTTAGGATTCTATTGTGGATTGTACGTTTTCCGTACTCACATGCGGAGGCCGGACATTACGTCCTCTGTTATTATTATTATTGCGGTTGTTATAGTTCCCGCTATAATTATTAGTGTTTCCGTCGGTAGTGTCACGGCCACTATGTCGCCTATTAACCTCATTGTTACCATGTTGGGATCGGTTACACCCACTGTTGTATCTCTCGTTGTTGGTACTACGTCCGCGATTTCCGGTCGTCCGCGTCCGTGTAGTGTATCTATCCCTGTTATAGTATCCGTTGTATCCCTGTTATATGGATCCGTTGTGCAGTTTATGTATTTAGCTACTGCTTCAAGAGTGTTAAACTGACCCGCTTCCAATACGAGCCCCACTCTGTCGTTCGCGCAGCTTTTTGTCATTGCCTTAGCGGCAATGTTAATTGTGTATTTCTCCGCCAAGCTGGTTGTCAGGCCATCCGATATGTAGGCGGACTGTAACTTCCTCGTCAACTCTTCAATTTCTTTTTTGTAGTCATTTGGAGTTTTACCGCTCTGTTTTAGGTTCATTAATTTTGCCGAAAGGACCTCAACTGATGCCCCTTGACGCGTGTCCTCAGTTTGGAAATTATTTCGGTCAAATTGACTTGATTACCCTCGATGAGGGTGCGTGCGGTGCCCTTTAATTTGGTTTTCACAAAATTAACTGCGACTACGTTTTGGTCCTCAGCAATCGAGTCTGATAGGGACAGCGCATCCAAAAATCTTTGCAATTTCAGCTGCAGTCTGTGGCATTGTTTCTTCCGTGATTTCTAATTCCTCGATGTCTTCTTCAAATTTTACTCTTTCGTGGCGGGAAAGGGGTAACTTAACCTCTATTCCCCTTCTTGCCGCTACACTTATAAGCCTAGTACGTAGGTACACGAAGAAGCCCTCTGCTGCCACTTTATGTGTGGCCGTTAGACGTTGGTAGTGTACTTCAAAACGACTCGTATTTCCTCAAGTCGCATATAGAGGTTCCGCAGATGCCTTTCCACGGTATCCTCCTCTATAGGTCTATCGGTATTTAACCCGAACTGTCCCAGCGTGACCATGTGGTCACACACATTGACGTTCACAAAAACTGCTCGTGTAATCAACATATAAGCTCAACTTTGACATAAATGACGTTTTTGAGTGGTAAAATGTTGTCGCTTTCTAATCAGATATATCTTGACACATTCGTTTGAAAAACACTGATCGAATACCACGCGCAAAGTTCTTTACTTTTTTCGGAACTCAAAAAAACGGCATATGGCAAACGCTTGCAAGTAAGTTTCTATATTTTTAACTAATTTTCTTAACGTATATATGTAACGCTTATATCAATCGGAAGCTAACAAAGAGTTCTTTTAAATAGAAATCAAGTTTCGCGATAAAAAATGTTTTTGTTCGGTGAATTTTTACATTCCATGTGCTTGTGACCGTATGGTCACGCCAGCACCGATAGGGTACTGGTTTTTTGGAAATCTTCTACGCATTTTTTTTATTGTTTTTATTGTTTTGTGTTTAAAAAGTGAACGTTTTTCAATGTAATATTGCCAATTGAACTATGAATTATAATTATTATTATTCAGGAAGTTAACTCTCCAGGAAGCTGTCGATTTCTTGGAGCAGTTGTGCGACGAAGAAGAAAATGAAAATTTTGGTGGAAATATTGATACGATTTACCTTCAACCACCCAACGAAGATGGAACTGAAAGTGGCAAAGATGATGCGGGAGAAAACGAAGGTGGTATCGTTGATAATGTCTGTCGTGCTCAATTGATGGCGGGTTGTGAAATGGTGCTGCAAAACGGTGATCATGTCGATACATTTACGTTGGAAGAAGCGACTGGTCCAAATGAAAATACAATTGAATACGTTCTTGTCGATGTTATTACTGATGCGGCGTTTGATTTAGCAGCTGATCAGCCTTATCAAGTTATATGCGAGGAAATGGAGACTTCAGAGTCAGATTCGTCACAAGATGAAGCGATGACGAAGAAGCTAGCAGCTTTTGAAGCCAGAAAAGCCGCAGAAAGTGCAAAGAAACAGCGGCAAATCGAAGAAATTGAGTCGAAGCCAATTGTCGATCGCTTGAAAAAAATTCAACCGTCTTCTTCGAACGTAGTGATACCCGCATCAAACAAAGAAACAAAGTTCTCTTGGGTCAAACAAACTGGAAGCGTTCCATTGCCAATTTTTCCTAAACCAAATTTCGACGATTGCCGTGATAAGAAGCCACACGAATTATTCGAGCTCTTTTTCGATGATTCACTGCTTCAACATATTAGTGATTGTTCAGCCAGATATGCCGTTAAAAATCTGAAAAGGCTAGTCGATGAAATCACAGTTGCAGGTAAATAATTCTGATTCTTCTAATTTAAAAAATAAAATATTATATTTATCTGTTTGTTTTAAGAACTGCGAACATTCATCGGCATTTTGTTTGTGACTGGATATAATGCAATTTAAAGCTACAAGGCATACTGGAATAATGATGATGATCTTCGCAATGAAATGATTTTCAAATCAATGAACCGCAATCGATTTGAAGATATTCTTCGCACACTACATTTTGAGCCCAATTTGATCGCACCTGTTGACAACCAAGATAAGCTATGGAAGTTACGTCCAATTATGGACCATCTAAAGTCAAATATGTTGAAGAACTTTCACCCAACACAACATTTATCTTACGATGCAAGTATGATCGCCTACTATGGACGACACGGTTGTAAGCAGTTTTTGAAAGGTAAACCAATCAGATTTGGATACAAGTCTTGGTCATTGTGTACGCCTAATGGTTACATGGTAAATTTTGACATATATCAAGGCAATATGTTGAACGATTCGAAAAATGTGCAGCGCCACTTATTAATATTATCGATGATTTCCCAGATAATTTGAAAGGCCTTCCGTTTTCATTTTATTTCGATAATTTGTTCACGGGTTTTCCTTTGCTTGCCTATCTTAAAACGAGGGGGTAAAATGCAACCAGAACTATTCGAGAGAATCGCATTCCTGCAAGCTGTCCGATAAAACACAAGAAAACTATGAAAAAGGCAACGCGAATTAAGTTCTACGTTTTCACGTTAAATAAAAAATATAATTTTTTGGTCGGCTACGCGACTTTTATTTTTATTTATATTTTCTTAAAATGAGTTCTGTTCAGTCCTTATGCTAAATCTTAACTAACTCTCCCAAATTCCAAAAAATACCTTTTTAAATACTAATTTGTTACAAATAATATTTCCTTTATCTTAATGGATATTTTGGAACAAAGAGATAAAGAACATGTTTTGTACATATGCTTACAATATTTATGATATTTTATGATTTTTTACAATATTTGTATATTTATGATATTTTATGATCTTTACAATATTTGTATATATATGATATTTTATGATCTTTACAATATTTTGTATATTTATGATATTTTATGATCTTTACAATATTTGTATATTTATGATATTTGTTTGACCCTTTTTATCTTATTCCTTTGCTCAGTAGTTTAGATACAATATTTAATTAGGGTTGTTTAAGTGTGTTTACATAAATTGTTGTTTATGATATGTCTAGTTACTAATTACCCTCTTATCATCTATGGAAATTTACTTGTTGTCTTAAAAGAATATTAGGGAAACAACATGGATATGCTTATTAACATGT
Source organism: Cordilura impudica (assembly GCA_963682025.1). Taxonomy (NCBI): domain Eukaryota; kingdom Metazoa; phylum Arthropoda; class Insecta; order Diptera; family Scathophagidae; genus Cordilura; species Cordilura impudica. Next base: position 224,473,696 of record OY821517.1, on the reverse strand, counting down.
TTATGCATGAGCGTCGCTAACTGTCCCCTGGGTTAAAACGAGAGCGTCCCGATCTCTAATATTTCTTTCAACTTGTTGATTGTAATAAATTCTAAAGTTTTGTTCTGTATGTTTTCTTTTATATATTAATGCATATTTAAATATTTTGAGCCCAATAAAGAATATTCCTGAAATTATAGCTATGAAAAATAGTGTATAAAAAGTTGAACGTATAGGGTGTTCCTTATATGGAATGACTAATCTTTTTAATGAGTCGATATTATTAAATGCGTTTTTACGATCTGAGGTGAGGATGTTTATGATTTCAAAATCCTCATCATGTTTTGTGTGGATAGCCTCTATGAGTCTGTCATGTATATTCCTGTAAGTATTGTTATCTACTCTAACTTTGTCAGTATATTTTACTAGAGTTATGCCTGTAGTAGTGATATTGTCAATTTGATGAGTACCATCCAATAATATGAAACCTTCGTCAATTTCCGTTATCGGATTATTATATTCTTGTATGACCTCGCATTTACTATTTCTATTGTCGAGTAGTGGAAGTATACATGTGTCTGTTTCATTATTCGTCTTACAAATGGTTTTTTTCCAAATAGTTCTTGCAAAGGTTTACTCTAACATAGTTTTTATCACATTGAGCGATTTATCATCTGTTTTTATTTTTCCGTGTCTAAAACTTATAGGCGTAATTTTAAAAAGTTTGCAATATCTGTTGAGAATTGGGTATTTATAAATTGTTATAATTAAGTCTTTCGTTCTTGCTATATGAATGTCTGCGTACTCCAAAATGTTTATTACAGGTACTGAGATTAATTCATGTTCTATTATTTCTCTTATGTCGTCTAAATTTAGGGATTCGGTTAAATATTCATTATTCTTTGCGGCATTAATTGTTCTAACTAATAGTAGGAGCTGTTCGTGAATTTGTTCGAGGATATATGGTTTTCCAATGTGTTACCTTGTAGTGTATCAATTATTTTTTCGAACCTTGAGTTAATCAAACGTTGTTTCTCATTGTTATTTATGAGTGTATTTATTGCTCTTTCCATATTGATAATATCATCGTGGTCTGGAATTCCTGTGACAAACTTCAAAAATGATCCTAGGAAATTTAAGGATCTTGTGTATCTTTTATGTTCGTTCAATTGATTTTTCAATATTTCAATTTTCTTTATTAAGAGTGTTTCTTGGATACTGGCGTTATATTGGTCTCGGATAATTTGTTTGTAAGACGTTAGTATCTTTGTTAAATTAGTGACATGGAAGAGATATGTGTATTCATCATATAGGAAAACATCATCGGTCCTGGTTAGGACGTATTTTTGTCCGTTTAAGTTTTTCATTTCTACTTCTGCTTTGGTTTTTGACATGACCATTACGAGAAATATCAGGTAGAGTATCATCTATGTTGATTGTGTAGTTCTTAATGTTATCTTTATGTACGATCACACCCCTCGTGGTTAAAACAGTGTCCTCACGGTCTTCCTTCACAATGTGCTTAATGTATCTGGCGTCTTTTTTCTTTCTCACACCTTTTATTTTCACAAGAATTTGTTCATTTGGTTGAAAGGTTCGATGTTTAGTACCTTGATTTAGTCTTTCAAGTGTTTTTTCTGATGCCTTTTTTAGTTTTTCATATATGGCTTTTTTGTCGTATTTTATTTTGTTAAATAAAATATCAACTGGTTTTTGTCCTGTGACTGTGTGTATGGTGTTATTTATTTCTCTTATTGTTTTATGTATTTCCTCAGCTATTGTTGTATCGTTTTGTAGTTTAAATATTCTTGCTAGCTCGGAAATGGTACTGTGGACGCGTTCTACTTGTCCATTTGATGTCGATCTGTAGACTGGTGTGTTTATCTTTTTTATGCCATATTTTATACACATCATATTTACTGCTGGTGTATTTAGACATTTTTCGTTATCAGTCATCAATCGTGTGCAGTTTGGATAGTTATTTGTGAGAATTTCTTCAATTTTCTCAGCCATGCGCTCTCTTGAGTCGATTTCCCTCAAAGTAACATATTTTGAGAATTTATCAATGGCGACTAGAAATGTTTTGTTGTCGTTGAAATATATGTCCATATGTATTTGCCTGGTTCTGTTGGAATGTCGGAATCTCCTAATGGTTCTCTTGTTGGATTCTTCTCATATTTACCATATAGGCAAGGTGTGCACTTTTTGTTAAATGCTTTGTATTGTTGTTTAATTTCTGGCCAATAGTAATTTTCGAGTATCTCCTGTATGTTGTTTGTGTAGCCTCTGTGTGGTCTATCGTGTATTTTTTTTGACTATTTCAACTTGTTTTTCTTTCTCTCGAACATCAATAAGTTTTGTTGGTGTATATACAAAGTTTATACCATTGAAAGTGTTTGTTATAATAGGGCTTAGTGCATAGATTTTTTCTCTTGTGGTATATAATGCGGTCGTCTTATTTTGTTGTAGTATTTTTCTCAATTCAAGTATAAGGTTTTGTTCATTCGTAAAATTTATCGTGTGTCTAACTCTATTTTGAAATATCGTACGAGTTCGTGTTTCATTTATTTTATTATTTGGTACAAGCTCGACTTGAATGCTGTATGCATTTAGTGGTTGTTTTACCTGTTTGATAGTTTCTGAAAACGAACTTTCAGCTGAGTGTACCGTATCGATGGATGACGTGTTTATGTGTTGTCTTGACAAGGCGTCAGCTACCACATTTTGATGTCCTGGCTTATATACTAATTTTGCTCCAAAATCCTCTATTATGGCCTTCCATCGCTTTAGTTTTGGGTTTGGGTTTTTTTCTAATATGGAGTGAGTTAGTGACTGATGATCTGTGTAGGTAGTGAGGTCAGTTGTTCCGTATATGTAATTCCTAAGTTTCTGTAATGCCCAAATTATTGCTAGTAATTCGTTCTCATTTGTGCTATAATTTTCTTCCGTTTTACTTAATGTTCTGCTAAGGAAAAATATTGGTTTTTTTGTTTGGCTAAGTACGGCTCCAATAGTTATGTTGGATGCATCAGTAGTTAGTTCAAATGGTTTATCATAATTCGGTTGGAAGAGTTCAACCTGTTCTTTTAAACATTTTTTTAATTTTCTAAATGCTTGTATAGCAGCTTCGTCTAAATTGATTTTTGTTGTAGCACTTTTATTTTTTCCTATCTGTCCGTTGTCTCCTCGTAAGTGAACTGTAAGGGGCTTAGCTATGCTGGTGTATCCTTGTATAAATTTTCTATAATAACCTGTCATACCCAAAAATCCTCTCAAGTCTTTGAGTGTTTCTGGTAAAGGATATTTTTCAATTGTTTCTACTTTTTCTGGATTTCTCGAAATTCTGTTATGTTTGATAATGTGACCTAAGTATTCGACCTCTGTTTGAAAAAACTTTGATTTTTCGTTTGATACCCTAAGTGTTGCCTGATTTAAAGCATTGAATATGATATTGATATGTTTCATATGTTCTTCTGGTGTTGAAGAATATATTAGTACATCATCAATGTAGATGTATGCGAACTTGCCAATATACTCCCTCAGGATATCATCAACACATCTTTGAAATATTGAAGGAGCATTTTTTAGTCCGAACAGCATACGCACAAATTCGTACTTGCCACCATTTACACAGAATGCAGTTTTTTTCTCTATCTTCTTCCTTAATTTTAACCTGATGGAATCCTGATTCTAAATCTAAAGTTGTAAAATATTTGGCTTTTCCTAAGTTCTGTATAGTCATGTTTACGTCAGGAATAATATATCTGTCTGTTATCGTATTTGAATTTAATTTTTGAAAATAAACGACCATACGACGTTTTGGTCGACCTGTTTCGTCTACGCCTTTTTTTGGAACAGTCCAAATGGGTGAATTATATGGGCTATTACTTCGTTGGATTATACCATCTTGTAATAACTTTCTAATTTCATTGTTTACGAAGTCGTTATCCGCTATGGGGTATGGGTACTGCTTCGTCCAAATGGGTTCGTCTGTTTTTGTCCTAATCGTGGCTTCAATCGTTGTAGTGAAGGGTAATGGTCCTATGCCATTGTTATCCTTCATCAACTTATCTATATCTTCTTTATATAATTCATTACCTATGGTATAGTTTATATTACTAATTTCTTCAGTTCTATTTATTGTAAATGTCATGTTTCTACTATCTATTGTTGCATTTAGCATATTTACTCCCTTCCATCCTAATATCAAATCAGTTTTTTCCATGTTATCTAACTCGAAGAAATCTATGTTCCTGCCGAGAAATTTTAGTGTTTGTTTGGTATTAACTAGTGACGTTCCATGCATTGAAATGACTTGCATAGGTTGTATTTTTTGTGGATAATTTTACTTTTTAATGTAATTATGGGTTGCTCCGGTGTCCATTAATACATCATATGATATTTTGTTTTCATCGATCATGGTTATGTGGGGCAACCCGTTTTTTAGTTATAGATTCATAACAACTAGTTTATTTACAGTACCTGGTTCTACAATGATGCTGTTAGTATCATCTTCAGTGGTGATGTTGTTATTTCTCATTAGTTTGTTCTGTTGGAAATTTCCGCTGGGCTCACGTTGTCGTTTCCATGGTTGATTGTTGTATTGATGATTTGAGTTAAAGTATGTGGGTTGTCGCTGGATTGTGTTGCCGGAACTTACATCCATGGGCTCTGGTCGTGGTTGGAATTTGTTGAAATGTTGTTTTGTTGAGAACTGTTGCCGTGGTTGTTGGAAAAACTGTTGTTGGGAAAATTGTTGCCGTGGTGGATACTTCTGAGTTGACTGGAACTGTTGTCTCTGTGCTTCGTGCGTCTTCTGCGGATGTTTAGATTCATATGACAGCTTCAAGTTCTGGTGTCTACTGTCATGCTCAATGGTGCGTGCAATAGTGTATGCATGCTCTAAATTTTCTGGAGCGTTTGCATATAACGTGGATTGTACAAACGTATTGCTAACTCCCGTTATAAATACTCTGACGGAATCTTGTTTGGCTTGATCTATCATTGCACTTACGGCTTCTTGTCCATATCCGGACATCGATATTTTTGAAATTATCAGGCTCAAGCTTTTATTTATTTCATCATGTAATTCTTCTAGGGTTTTTCTTCCCTGATAACACCTTTTCATTTCCACCTGCAAAACGTACAGGGGACGTGTATCTGCATAGGTGTAGTCGAGTCTATTTCTAATGGCATCAAAATTGAATATAGTGCCATGATTTGCCAAGACCTGCGCTGCTGCTCCTTGTATTTTTGTCTTGACTATTTGTAATGCTTGTGAATAGATACTTGTGCCCTTGAGAGGCTCTATGCTATCCATCATACGAGATGTATCCTCTCTCCATACTCGGTATTTTGTGATTTCACCATCAAATATAGGGAGTGATTTAAAAACTTCTAACTTGACTTCATTGGGGTTTGTAATTCTTGTTTCTATTGCTTCCAGTGATGCGGGTCGAGGTTGGTTTATAAGAGGGTTTACTCCTACCTGTTGTATTTGATGTTTCAGTGCATTAACTTCCGTTGTATGTTGCTGTATCATTGTCTGCATCATGGCTTGTAATGCCGCCATTTGCTGTGTAAGCATTTCGATTTCTACGTTATTTGACATAGTCGTTTCTTCTGTATGCTCTAAGGGGCGTAATTTATCAAATATAGATCTTCTTTTTGACATCTATGCACGACCTTATTAAAAAAAAATTATTCACATATGTAGATTTTTACTGAGTACTTTGTTTAAATTATATCCTCTTCTATGGAGAATTATTTATTTTTTCTTCTATGAAGATTTATATGTCCTTGCTGCGACAAGGATTCCGATGGACCGTCTCGCTGAAACAACAAAGTATATGTTGCTCCTGGCAGGATCGCCAATTAAGTTCTACGGTGTCCATTAATGCATCATATGATATTTTGTTTTCATCGATCATGGTTATGTGGGGCAACCCGTTTTTTAGTTATAGATTCATAACAACTAGTTTATTTACAGTACCTGGTTCTACAATGATGCTGTTAGTATCATCTTCAGTGGTGATGTTGTTATTTCTCATTAGTTTGTTCTGTTGGAAATTTCCGCTGGGCTCACGTTGTCGTTTCCATGGTTGATTGTTGTATTGATGATTTGAGTTAAAGTATGTGGGTTGTCGCTGGATTGTGTTGCCGGAACTTACATCCATGGGCTCTGGTCATGGTTGGAATTTGTTGAAATGTTGTTTTGTTGAGAACTGTTGCCGTGGTTGTTGGAAAAACTGTTGTTGAGAAAATTGTTGCCGTGGTGGATACTTCTGAGTTGACTGGAACTGTTGTCTCTGTGCTTCGTGCGTCTTCTGCGGATGTTTAGATTCATATGACAGCTTCAAGTTCTGGTGTCTACTGTCATGCTCAGTGGTGCGTGCAATAGTGTATGCATGCTCTAAATTTTCTGGAGCGTTTGCATATAACGTGGATTGTACAAACGTATTGCTAACTCCCGTTATAAATACTCTGACGGAATCTTGTTTGGCTTGATCTGTCATTGCACTTACGGCTTCTTGTCCATATCCGGACATCGATATTTTTGAAATTATCAGGCTCAAGCTTTTATTTATTTCATCATGTAATTCTTCTAGGGTTTTTCTTCCCTGATAACACCTTTTCATTTCCCCCTGCAAAACGTACAGGGGACGTGTATCTGCATAGGTGTATTCGAGTCTATTTCTAATGGCATCAAAATTGAATATAGTGCCATGATTTGCCAAGACCTGCGCTGCTGCTCCTTGTATTTTTGTCTTGACTATTTGTAATGCTTGTGAATAGATACTTGTGCCCTTGAGAGGCTCTATGCTATCCATCATACGAGATGTATCCTCTCTCCATACTCGGTATTTTGTGATTTCACCATCAAATATAGGGAGTGATTTAAAAACTTCTAACTTGACTTCATTGGGGTTTGTAATTCTTGTTTCTATTGCTTCCAGTGATGCGGGTCGAGGTTGTTGTATTTGATGTTTCAGTGCATTAACTTCCGTTGTATGTTGCTGTATCATTGTCTGCATCATGGCTTGTAATGCCGCCATTTGCTGTGTAAGCATTTCGATTTCTACGTTATTTGACATAGTCGTTTCTTCTGTATGCTCTAAGGGGCGTAATTTATCAAATATAGATCTTCTTTTTGACATCTATGCACGACCTTATTAAAAAAAAATTATTCACATATGTAGATTTTTACTGAGTATTTTGTTTAAATTATATCCTCTTCTATGGAGAATTATTTATTTTTTCTTCTATGAAGATTTATATGTCCTTGCTGCGACAAGGATTCCGATAAACCGTCTCGCTGAAACAACAAAGTATATGTTGCTCCTGGCAGGATCGCCAATTAAGTTCTACGTTTTCACGTTAAATAAAAAATATAATTTTTTGGTCGGCTACGCGACTTTTATTTTTATTTATATTTTCTTAAAATGAGTTCTGTTCAGTCCTTATGCTAAATCTTAACTAACTCTCCCAAATTCCAAAAAATATCTTTTTAAATACTAATTTGTTACAAATAATATTTCCTTTATCTTAATGGATATTTTGGAACAAAGAGATAAAGAACATGTTTTGTACATATGCTTACAATATTTATATTTTATGATTTTTAACAATATTTGTATATTTATGATATTTTATGATCTTTACAATATTTGTATATATATATGATATTTTATGATCTTTACAATATTTTGTATATTTATGATATTTTATGATCTTTACAATATTTGTATATTTATGATATTTGTTTGACCCTTTTTATCTTATTCCTTTGCTCAGTAGTTTAGATACAATATTTAATTAGGGTTGTTTAAGTGTGTTTACATAAATTGTTGTTTATGATATGTCTAGTTACTAATTACCCCCTTATCATCTATGGAAATTTACTTGTTGTCTTAAAAGAATATTAGGGAAACACCATGTATATGTTTATTAACATGTTTATGCATGAGCGTCGCTAACTCGCGTGGCTCATACGAAACAATCAAAATGAATGAAACCGGCATACGACTGACCAAATGGGTTGATAACTCTGTTGTTTGCGCAGCTTCTACGTGCTATGGTGCTTTGCCAACCTCTTCAGCGGCACGGTATTCGAAAGAAGCCGGAAAAAAAGTCTATGTTACTCGACCATGCATCATAACTGAATATAACAAGTATATGTGCGGCGTAGATCGGCTTGATCAAAACGTAAACAATCATCGCATTGGATATCGTGGTAAGAAGTGGTGGAGTTCAATCTTTACTTGGCTACTCGACGTATCAGTCAATAATGCTTGGCAATTACAAAGAGGCTCAAAGCGATTAACCCAACTCGAGTTCAAACGAGAAATTGCTATTTATTACTGCAAACACTATGGCCAACTGCCGATTCAAGCAGGACCAAAGCGGACACGGCATGAAAATGATCTATCTCAAAACATTCGATACGATCGGACAGATCATTTTGTTGCTCCCTGCGAGAAAAGAAGACGTTGCGCTGGTGACCTATGCAAAAGTGTAGGCAGGACTTTTTGCGTGAAATGCAATATTGGGCTTTGCGTCAGTTGTTTTGCTAAATACCACACTCGCTTAAACTAAAATTTCATTGTATTTTCATGAAAAATAAATTATTTTTGTTCCTAATATAGTTAAAATACCTTTTATGAATGAAACTGTGTTTAATTTCACGTTTTTCTTGAAGATATTTTTATTTTGCAGCTTAAAAAAACCAGTACCTAGCAGTGCTGAGGTGACCATATGGTCACAACCGAAACATTGGTCCTGTCGGATATCCTGAAAAGGACGAAGGAAAAAATCATATTTTTAGATTCAGCAACTTGAAATCTATAAACTCTGAAAGTTTCGTTAAAAAATTCCAAAAAAATAATTACAGCACCATTCGGGTTAAGCACTTATACGACTTGTCGAATTTGTCCCTTATAAACCTACACTGGCTTTGTATAGCTGTCCAGTTCATACAAGAATACCAATTAAAATTCCACTCATCCAAGTTTATTTATGTATTCATTCATATTCATTGCCAAAAGCAATCAAAATACAATGAATATATCTATATTTATGTTGGTTGGCCAATGTAGTTGTTTATTATATTTATATTTATTTTAGCTAATAAGGCCTAAAGGCCTATAAATATAATGAATATTGTTTCAAAATGTGTCCCATTTGAAATTTCAATAGTCCTTCTATGAAACCCTAGCGTGGAATTAAAAAATAAAAAAAAAATCAACTAAAGTTCCACTTATCCAAGTTCATTCATGTAAAATATAAACACGCAATCGCCTCTAATCATTTCTATAAAAGATGGTGAAATTTCCCACATGGATTATTACAATAAAATCACGATTTGAATATATATTGCCAATAGCAACCAAAAAAATCAATATATATAAAAGCTTTGCTATTCATATGAAAATATAAATATGCAATTGTCTTTAATTATCATCTCTACAAAAGACGGTGAAATTTCTTCCATGGATTATTACAAGATGTCATCATATGTTGCCAATAGCAACCAAAAAAATCAATATATATAAAAGCTCTGCTATTCATATGAAGATATAAATATGCAATTGTTTCCAATTATCATCTCTACAAAAGACGGTGAAATTCCTTACATGGATTATTACCAGAAGTCATTATATATGCCAATAGCAATAAAAAAAAAAAATAAATATACAAAAGCCTTTAATATTCTCTCAAGGGTGAAAGTGAAAACTAAATATATATAATTTAAAAACACAATATAAAAAACTTATAAGTGGGATTCGGATTAACAGGATCCACAATAAAACGATTATTCTGCCTCTAATCAGAAAAGAGTTAAAAAAAAAAATTACTAATAAATGTCCATGAGGGCATCAGTTTTTTTCTTTTCTAAAAAAACTAATTATTATCATCAAAATTACGAAAATGGTCCAATACGATTAAATTGTAGTAGGCCGATCTGACACAAGCACATAGGTCCATGTGACCTAAATCTTGTCCAAGTTATCAGCCCTACTTGCGTACTTTTTACGCAGTGATCTCTTGTGGAGGAAGTACAGTTTTAGTAATAAGTTCGCACCTGTCATAATCGTAATACATAAAAGGAGGAACCATACGGAATAGATCTGGGACGTGTGATCAACTACTTCCACATTAGTTATCACATTCGCGTTAGGCTTCTCCAATTTCGACTCTGTCTTCCCCATTAATATCCTTTTATTTTCCTATTCTATTATCCAAAATGTCCTCTCTTTCAAAAGAATTATTTCAACGATGTAATCAAGTTAGTTAGTCACTGTCCCTGCAAAAATCTATATTTTTTTTCTGCATCTTCATTTCTATTCTCCGTTCATTAAATTTACAGATATTTTGGTTCTATCACTCATTCCGAAAATTTTTGTATAGAAATAACATCAAAACAAAAAATAAAGATGTATATAAATATGATTTGAATATTTATTAAGGTTGCATTGACACCTTTTTTTTTTAAATAATGATGATAGAATAGTTTGTAATTTAAAAAAGATTTAATGATAAGCTATAATTACTAATTGTAAAAAAAAATATGTATATATATAAAATCGCATTGCAACTTATCTGTCTCCGGGTTGTATATTTGATGTTGTTATTGTTTATAATGCGTCACTCGTTGCTGCTCCTGTTGCTGTTCGTTGCGGGTGTAGCGGCTACCCGTTGCATCATTCGCCATTTTAAGTATTTGTTACACCTAGAACACTGTTAAAGTTATTATGATAAAAAAATTTTCCCGAGTTTGTTAAAGCCACTGTTTTTTTTGTGTTTATCTCTTCTTTTTAATATTATTTTCAAGTTGTTATGATATAAAATTTTTTCTCGAGAATTAAAAGTCACTGTTTTTTTGTGTTTATCTCTTTTCTTTTTAATATTATTTTCAAGTTGTTATGATATAAAAATTTTTCTCGAGTATTTAAAGCCACTGTTTTTTTGTGTTTATCTCTTCTTTTTAATATTGTTTTCAAGTTGTTATGATATAAAATTTTTTCTCGAGTATTTAAAGCCACTGTTTTTGTGTTTATCTCTTTTCTTTTTAATATTATTTTCAAGTTATGATGTAAAAATTTTTCTCCAGTAATTAAAGCCACTGTTTTTTTTTGTGTTTACATGGCATACTTAGTATATAGCAATAATTAAATTTGATTAAATTTGTAGTTAATTTGTTAGAGGTCACTATTTTCTTTTTGTTTTATTTTTTGTTTTTTCCATTTTTTTTCACATTATCCGAAGATTGCGGATGCTCTAGGTCACGGTCGCCATGATATAGGTACCACTTATATTAACTTCGTTCTATGTTCTAGGTTCTATGTATATTTTATCCCTGAAGCACCTAAAATGAAAGAAAAAACCACCACTTACCCCTCTACGGAAAGAAGCTTGGCTAAGTATTTGTAGAAACTACATGTCATGCCGCTTTGGCAGCGCGTTGTATTCTCTGATGAGAAAAAATTTAATTTCGAGGGCCCTGACGGGTATAACTATTACTTCCATGATTTAAGAAAGAAGACCCTTCAATTGGAGCGTCTACACAGCAGAGTCGGCGGGGTTATGGTCTGGGAAGCCATATCCTATTGTGGTACATGCGAACTTCAATTTTTGACTCCCAAGATGAACGCGCAATCATAAAGGGGAGTTTTGGAAAACGCTTTTCCCCCACTAGAAAGTCTTTTTGGGATTTTGTCATGGAATTTCCAACAGGACAATGCCCCAATTCATACAGCCCGTGTTGTAAAATCATGGATCGAGTCAAAAATGTCAATCTCTTAAACTGGCCTCCATCCTCGAACGACCATAACATTATTGAAAATGTTTGGGGGTGGTTGGCCAGAAAATTTTATGAGTCAGGGAGACAGTTTCCTACCAAAGCTGAGCTAATTCAGGCTATTCGGGAAGCATGGGCTTCAATTTCCTTTGACTATATTAAAAAGCTTTATGATTCCTTACCAAATAGGATTTATGAAGTTATTCTTAACAAAGGAGGTTCTACCCATTATTAAATTAGATTTATAAATTAATAAGTTATATAATTAAGCCAAAACAAGTTGTTTAAAATTAATTAAATAATATTTAATATAGTTTAAAACCAAGTATGCTATTCAAATTAAACAAATGTACGCGATATTTTTAGGTTATTTACATTTTAAGCCCTGTAACTTGAAAAATACTCAATAAATGTTGGTTTTGTTTATTGCTAATACAAAATAAATGCTTTAACTATAAATTCAAGCTAAGAATTGTTCTTCACTTTCATTTGTTTAAAAGCTATCGTAAAATGAAATGAACCTTGCCAATGTGCTATTCTAGTGAAACGGAGTGTATATACCTAACTATAATCAATATCAATATTCTGCGATTTTTATAACATCGCAAAATGTTACGAATTGATACATGCTAAATAATATACATATATTCTAATATTCCATATATGTATATTAGGGTGACAGCCATTTTTTTTAATTTCAAGACGTGCGGGTCGGATTATTGTGACTCTGGATCTAAAACTTTTGTGCGCAAAATTTGAGCCAAATCGGACAATGCTTTCTGGACGCGCATTGAGTTCAAAGTTCAAATATGCATTTATATGTAAATATTATAACAAAAAAATTTTTTTTCACAAAAATTTCGAAGTTTATAATTGCGTTTTAATTAAATTAATTAATAAACCATAATCTAGAGTAAATTATCCTTCTAATAAAATAACAAAATCTATTATCGGTTGAAAATCAGCCAAGTTTTTTGTTGCAAATAAAAAATATTTTTCAACATTATCTCCTTTTAGCTCAATACACTAGTCCAACGTTTCTCCAGTTTTTGTATCCCTTCCAAAAAATAGGATTTTTCGAGGTCCATAAAAAAGACATTTGTTTGATCAATAATTTCATCGTTGGAGCTAAATCTCGTTCCACCGAGCCATTTCTTTAGGTTTGGAAATAGTCACTGGGGGTTAAATCCGGAGAATATGGCGGATGATGTATCAATTCGTAGCCCAATTCATGGAATTTTGCCATTGAGACTGAACACGTGTGCACCCGTGCATTATCTTGATGAAAAATTAGTTTTTTCTTGGCACTTTTGGGGTTGTTTTTTGTTAAGTCCTCGTCAAATCGGTACAATAAGTTGGCATAATATTCGCCGTTTATTGTTTTTCCCTTTTGAAGGTAATCGATGTAGATTATCCCGCGTGCATCCCAAACAACTGTTGCCATCACCTTATTGACCGACAAACTTACCTTGGCCTTCTTCGGAGCCGGTTCACCCGGAGAAACCCATTGTTTAGACTGCTGCTTGGTCTCCGGAGTGTTGTAATGGATCCATGTTTCCATGACGGAACTGACTCAAAATTTTACATTAGTCTATTAACAGGTGGTACTTGATGGGAGCAGTATTGCATTTCATATAACAACGAGGGAAGTTCGAAAAGTCACGTACTTATTGATCCACCCTCGTATATCAAGTTCCCCAGGCAATAAACGCGCCGCGGACCACTTGATTAAGAAAATCGAGCTCACATTTTTAAAGACTTTGAAATAATTTACAACAACAACATTTCTGCATTTTCCTGACCCCAAAATGATCTTTTGTAAACTATTTTGCATCTCGCCTCTTGTTATGGCGTTCCAAATTAATGTCAAAACAGTACGTATTTTTTACACTATTTCAAAATCTCCAATTTTACTTTTTGAGAAATTTTGTTCAAAAAATGTTCCGAAATCAACGATTGGACTTTAAGGTCTTATTAACAATATATATGTAATTAAAACTGCCAAATATCGTAGATATCCAATTCTGAATTTGGCGACGTTTGGCAGCGTTTTTATTTCAGCTGATTTGAAGAAAAATGTGATTTTTCATACTTTTTCAACTTTTAGTGTTTTCAAATTTCAAATATCTTTTGTCAAAATATTATACTACTTGATATAAGTTCTCATTCTTGTAAATTAAGGTTAAATTGAAACACTATAAACTGTCCCTCTTTAGGGTCAAAAGTAAAATTTAAGGAGATTTACATTTTTAAAAACAGAATATCGAAATAATATATATTTGTGGAAGGATTTCGATAAGACTTGTTGATAATATTTTAATAATTCTACAAAATAATATTCTGGATTTTTTTTTTGTTAACCAACACTCAGAGGATGCCCCTACAAATGCCGTGCAATGTGTTAATTTCAGGAAAATATGTTATGGGAAGGAAGAGAGAGGGAGAATTGTTTATGGATATTTGACTTAAATTTTATTAGATTATAACTGTCAGGAAAGACCTCTGTGGGGAGTTTATTCCACATACGGCTAGTTCGACTGATAAACGAATTCTCTCTGTAATGCGTTGTGCGGTCAGCTGGACAAAAGACTTGGAATAAGTTCGCTAATCTCAGAAGAACATTTCCCATGGTAATATCTACAGAACAATGCTACATTACCCACATTCCGACGATGTTCCAATGAATCAATAGAGTTGGATACCCTTCTGTCATTGATGAGCGCCAACGCCCTCTTTTGCACATGGTCCAGTAGCTCCAAAATAAACTTTTCAGCTCCTGCCCATATATGGGAGTTGTATTCCATTTTCGGTCGGATGTAAGTGGTATAGATTTTAAGGAGATCAGAAGGAGTGAAGTAATTTTTACACCGTGTTAGCAAACCAAGACACTTGAATGCTTCTTTCGACACTTGAAAAACATGCTCGTTCCAACGAACATCACATTGAATTCTTATGCCTAGTACATCAAGATTCCTCAATACCTATACCACCCATATATACAGATGACGTTGTTGATTCCATGACCCTTTGGGTCAACATACAACATTGAGTCTTCAGCGCATTAAAATCAACCCTATTCGCTTTACCCCACTCGGAGATTGTTAACAGGTGTTGATTGAGTGTGTAATTCATTGTCTGCCTTTTGCCCCCCAACCTCCAAGAGGCTTGGCCTACAATTAAAGGAAAATAAATGACAAATGCTGCTGTCATCTGCGAAAGAGTATATAGAATTAAAAGTTTGACCAAGAAGGTCGTTCAGAAAGATAAGGAAAAGAAGAGGAGAAAGAACGGAACCTTGGGGTATCCCTGAATTAAGCTGAAACTCATTAGATGAGTTTAAAACTCCATATAAATCGAGAGAAGTCATTACCGACCCCAAATGCAATAAGCTTTGATATCAATGCACCGTGCCATACACGATCGAATGCCTTGGAAATATCTAGAGCAACCACTTTACTTTCACCAAAATTGCTAATGGATCGACTCCAGCACTCAGAAAGTAGAGCTAACAGGTCTCCCGTGGAGCGATTTCTACGGAAGCCATACTGTCGATCATTAAGAAGTGAGTTGGCCTCTACGTAGTTCACAAGATGGAAATTGATCATGCTCTCCATCACCTTTGAGAGCGCAGAGCAGATTGCAATTGGACGGTAATTTTCAGGGTTATTAGCCCCACCCTTTCTAGGGATTGGTTGGATATTAGCAATCTTCCTGCAAGAGGGAAATACTCCCGCAAGGTACGAAAGGCTGAAAAGGTTGGCCAATGTACTGGCTAGCGTCGAAGAGCACTGTTTCAGCACCAGTGCTGGTATACCATCCGGTCCCGGAGACTTATTAATGTTGAGATCCGAAATAACCCTTTTAACTGCACGGGCTCGGAAGAATATTTTAGGCATAGTACAAGATACTCTTTCGAGTTCGGGCAGTGGTTGATCGCTATCCGGAAAAAATGAATTTTTTGCAAAAAGTTCAGCTAAAAGCCTTATCAACCGGGTCAGTGAATATTTGGTTATTCATTATAAGAGTTGGGATAGCAGAACTAGCAATATTCTTTACTCTTTTAACAAATGACCTAAAGCTCTTGCTGCCCCGAGGAGCAGAAAGAACTTTAGCACGAAGACGCTGATCGTGAAGAAACTTTTCGCGCCTTAGTACTTTGGCACATTCATTTCTCGCCTGTTTTCGTAGCAGTTCAGTGACGGAATTTTTATTTTCACGCCAATGTCTGAATGCTTCCTCTCTGGATCTGACTGCATCTCTGCAAGTCTGGTTAAACCAAGATTGTTGATTAGGTTTAGCCGAAATGTGCTTTGATGGAATGAAAAATCTCATGCAGCGTCAACATTATTATCGAGGAAACAAAGTTTGCAGTTGAAATGCTTGAAGAAATCGTTGAACTCGGCCCAACGAGCCTTTTCGTAAATAAAAACTGAGCGTTTCATAGCTGGTATTGAAACACTGTGAAGTACAGAGTACGAAAAAGATGCGGAAATGGTGCAGTGATCGGAATTACCGAGAGGTGCAAGTATTTTCACTTCATACTTGTCAGGGTGTGAAATTAGAAAAAGGTCGAGAGTATTATGTCTTTGCCCTTCAATGCACGGAATGTGCGCTGGTTCATTCACTAGCTGCGCTAAGTGGTTATGCGCGGCGAAAAGCTCAACGTAACGGCCTTCGGGAGTTGTTTGACTCGAATAGTGAAACCAAGAAGAGTTGTGAATATTAAAATCGCCGGCAACTACGATTTCGCTATTCGGGCAACTCTAGGATTCTAGTAATGGATTCAGAAAGGGCATCGACGCCATTATAGCTAAGTTCCCTTTCTATGTTTGGGCTTCTGTATAGAAACCCGAAATGTAAAATGTGTGGCCTGATTTTTAACTTAACCCAAAGTGAGTTAAATTCTGCATCATTACAGTTATAATTTTGCTGGAACTGGTACACAACATTGTCGCGAATGTACATTGCAAGGCCCATATGAAAAGTAAAAAGGGATAGAAGGTGATAACCAGGTATTTATTAATTTATTTATTTATTTATGATTTCCCATACAACAAGATTTATAATCTTATAATTAAAGTATAGTAGTTTTACATTGAATTGAAATAGAAAATTTGAACAAATTTGTTAAAAAAAAAAAATAATAAATGTAAATATAAAAATATTAAATAATTTTAAAGCAAAAAAAAACAAATTATAACCAAAAATCAATTAAAGTTTATTTTCGACCTTTTTACTATATATTACTATGCATTTTTTAGAAATTAATCTAACGGGCTTTTAAGGTCCTGTTTCAAAATCAAATAAAAGATTATTAATTTTTTTCCATCCGACGTTTCGTTGGGATTTTTCCAACTTCTTCAGGGATCTTTATTTAATCTGGCAACAATATTAATATGCAAAGCAATACTCATTAGTACTATAATAACACAACTCAACATTATTTATAAATAAACTTACATATAATCTTTCGTCAATTTCACATTTAACACATTTAGTCTTTACGACACACTGTGGCTCAAATTTTGATTTCATTGGCCAAAAGTCAAATTTTTTTTTGTCATCGATTTTTAAAATTTTTACTCCTTTTTGTAGCTTATATATCCAGATTAAGGTAGCCAAAAAATTAGGTTAAACTATTGATAATTGTGGGCGTGGCATGCTGTCAAACTCAACTGTTTTTTTTAATTCAGCAAAAGGTGTTTTTTTTTTGTTTTTTATCAAAAATAAATGGTTACTACTCGCAAGCTATCATCGATATTGGCCTGCGGTCTTTTTTATAATGTTAGTAGGATTATAGTCTTTAGTTTTTGTAAGTAGTCACAGTTCTAACGTTTGATATTAGGGGCGTTATGAAATATTTATGAAACCACTATATTTTTCTCAAATTTAAACTTTAGTGGAATAGAACTTCTAAAGGAAGTAAGGGAACAAGAAACGTATACCACCCGGAGAAAGGCGAATGTATCCTGTTTAACCCTATATATACTTTTGCACCCCCCACGAGCCCCCGGTAGAACACTTTTTTCATTTTAATGAAATTACTCTAAAAAAATTACTCTAAAAAAAATTTTGTTTTTTTACTTTAGACTACGTAAAAGTAAAATAATTAAATAAAATACCTGCGAAAGGGTTTATTGGCTTTGTTTTGATCAGCAAAAAAATAAGTCATAAAATGATCACAATAGGTTCTACAGTAAACAAATGATCTCTTTCTTAATTTACCTGTTGTCAAATGTAAGGGTCAACCAAAGTCATAAACAATTTTATAAGTTTGTCAATAATCGCGGCACTAAACCACTAAAGATAAAAAACCACCCCATATTGGCGAGAAACTAATTAGTTTTACCTGATATTGAAGTCTGGATAACAAGTGCAGTTTTGTTCAATTTAAGTACTACCTGCTATGAAATTAAAGATCAATGTGTGAATAACATGTACCTAAAAATGTATAAAATGACGGATTCTATAAGGGATTACTCAATAATAAGTTAATTATTATACAATTTTGTGTTTTTTATGTCGTAAAGACTAAATGTGTTAAATGTGAAATTGACGAAAGATTATATGTAAGTTTATTTATTAATAATGCTGAGTTGTGTTATTATAGTACTAATGAGTATTGCTTTGCATATTAATATTGTTGCCAGATTAAATAAAGATCCCTGAAGAAGTTGGAAAAATCCCAACGAAACGTCGGATGGAAAAAAAAAATAATCTTTTATTTGATTTTGAAACAGGACCTTAAAAGCCCGTTAGATTAATTTCTAAAAAATTCATAGTAATATATAGTAAAAAGTCGAAAATAAACTTTAATTGATATAATAATCGGAGGGCCCGCCGAAAAATTAAAATTATTTAATCCTAATACAACATTATGAAGAACTTTTTTGAGCATATTAAGCTTAAATACGACACGGAGACTTGCATATTTCTTAAGAAATACTGCAGAGAGATGAAAAGATTGGCAAAACAAACTGAAAGACTGAAATATCTATTAACCTGCAGAAAAAATGGACTCACACCGACACACCTACTTAATACAACGAGTAACGCAAGGAAACTATTCATTTCAATCAGCATAACACAGGAATTCAGCAAAGTTGAACACAAATTTTAAACGAAAATTTTGAACTTAAAAATAAATAAACTAACATTAATATTGGAAACATACGTAAGGAAATTAATAAGTTAAGAATTATACTGTTAAAATACTGGACAAATATGAATACAATAACTTCATGAAAAGACAAAAAACTAGATTTAAAGACATTTCATCCACGGATCAAAAAACACATATAAGTAAGATTAAAAAATTAAAACATACACAACTTGAGAAACTTAATTTAAAAAGGAATCCATCATGGTTAATTAACAATACAACCGTAGAGTTTAGTGAAGAAAGTAAATGGCTACTCTCCCTTGGCTCTAAATTTGCTCTTCCAATAAACAATGGGGCAATTCCATATGTGACAGAATGACATTTTGAGCTGTATAATTGAAGTTAAGGCTATTCTACAAAGCTATTTTGAATTGAAAATTCATTCTTCAGTTTGAAAATGATTGTTAATGATTAAGAGATTTAAAAAAAACTCAGAAACAATTTTTACACTATTTTATTCCTTTATTTTTGAGTAATTTCTCATTGTGTGACGGAATGACATTTTTGCTACCATGACTATGTCCTGGTATTAAAACCTGGGAACTTTTGTAAATTAAGAAGCAAGTCAGATTTTAAACTAATGCATATTTCACATATGATATATAAGCAATATAAAATTATAATTTAGAGCAACTGGCCTGTAATAGTATCGAATTTATTAACTGTCATTTGACGTGACGGAATGCCTGTGACGGAATGACTAAAGATTCTTAAACATGTATTAAAAGAAAATTGAGTAAACAAATAAATTTTATATTTATTTTATTATTTAGAATGCTTGTAAGGAATTTCATTATGTAACTTGGAACATATTTTAATATATTTTTAAACTTACTTCATATGAATGAAAAAATATTTTTTTTTCATAAAAGTTGACATTTTTATGGAATTGCCCAATGACAATTTATCGACGGTAAAATTAATAGCTGACTTGGAACAATGGGTCCAAACTTTGGCAGATGATAGGGAAAAAGATATTATAAGAACAAAAATAGCCAACAGAATACTTACCCACAAAAGAACAACAAAAAACAGTCCAAAAGAGAAATTGATACTCAACATATTTTTAGAAACCAAATCTTTTTTAAGAAAATATAAAAACGAAATTGTTGTGACCAAATCAGATAAAGGCAACAAAACGGTAATAATGTACCGAAAAGACTATGAAAAGGGAATAGAAAAACTATTGGAAGACAAAACAACCTATAAAACTATTCGCGTTGACCCTACATTAAAATTACAAAGAATAAATAATAAATTAGTTATGGATTTATATAAGGCCGAATATATTTCGAAATATGAAAAATCAAAGCTAACATCAAATGCTGCTACAGCACCAAGACTGTACGGACTCCCGAAGATACACAAAATCAACATTCCACTACGATCTATATCTTCATCTGTAGAAGTTAATTGTTACAACCTTTCAAAATACATAGGAAATATATTGAAGAGTATTATATTGGAAAAGTATAACGTAAAAAACTCTTTACAACTAAAAGCCCAAGTAGATACATTAAATTTGGACGAGGACGAGACTCTGATATCTTTAGACGTGGTATCGCTATTCACCAATATACCCATCCATTTAGCGATCAACAATATTATGGCACAGTGGAATACCATAAAAAATCATACGAAGATTCCTAGAACTTAATTTTTGAAAATTTTAAAATTCTGTTTAAACGACAACAATTACTTCATATATGGAGATACAATGTACAATCAGACATACGGAATGCCAATGGGAAATCCCTTATCGCCAACCATAGCACACATTGTTCTTGACACATTGTTAGAACAGGCTATGGAAGACTTACGAAATAAAAATGTTTGTATAAAATTGATAGTAAAATACGTGGATGACCTATTCGCAGTGATAAAACAGAAAGACGAGGAACAAATATTAAAGACATTCAACAATTACCACAAGAAAATACAATTTACAATAGAACGAGAAGACAGCGAAACTCAATTCCATATCTTGATATGAAATTATATAGAGATAATGGCAAAATTATCACTGACTGGTACACAAAATCAATTTCATCTGGACGCCTTATCAATTTTCTATCAACACAGCCTCTAAAACAAAAAATAAATACAGCAACCAACTTAATCACTAAAGTTAAAAAATTAAGCTATAACAAGTTTATAAAAAACAACATAATTAAAGTCAAAGATATCCTCACAAAGAACAACTATCCCAAAAATATTATAAATAATTTAATACATGATACGGAAAAACATAACGACAGGGTAAACTACATAGAAAAACATCTGGTAACACCAAATACTACAGCCTCGCATTTGTACCAAAACTAACAGACGGTAATAAACTAAAGGAGATAATAAATGATGAACATGTAATATTAGCGCACAAACCAAACAAAACAATAAGCTCTCTTTTCACACAAACAAAAACTAAAGTAGACAAAAAGGAACAAAGCAATGTTGTGTATCAAATTAAGTGTGTAGGCAAGACAAACGAACCCTGTGATAAAGTATATATAGGAACAACAAAACGAAGCTTAGGCACAAGACTAGCGGAATATAAAAATGACATAAAGAAAAACAAATTAACAACAGCATTAGCACAACACTGTTTCGATACTGGACACTGAGCTGATCTAGAAAGCGTAAAAATATTTGACAAAGAGAGAAGAGAAAATAAAAGATATACTCTTGAAAGTCGTAAGAATTCAACAAAAGCTTAATTGTGCAATAAATACAAAGGAGGATAAAGATAAAACGAATGCAAGTTATAGTTTAGTATTGTGATAACTAGCATTAGGAAATTTAAACCGTGATATTTTAGTTTTCAAATTATTTTTACATTTATTGTATAAATTGTATAAATTGTATAAATTTTGTGTTTTTTATGTCGTAAAGACTAAATGTGTTAAATGTGAAATTGACGAAAGATTATATGTAAGTTTATTTAGTAATAATGTTGAGTTGTGTTATTATAGTACTAATTGCTTTGCATATTAATATTGTTGCCAGATTAAATAAAGATCCCTGAAGAAGTTGGAAAAATCCCAACGAAACGTCGGATGGAAAAAAATAAATAATCTTTTATTTGATTTTGAAACAGGACCTTAAAAGCCCGTTAGACTAATTTCTAAAAAATTCAAAAATGTTAATACAAACATTAATAAATAAAATAATATAAAAAAAATAAAAATAAACAAAATTAGTTAAATAAAAAAATATAAGATATAAACGGATCAGAAAAAAAAAAATCCTGTTGATCAGCATCCTCACTTACCTGGGTTTAACATAAGGCGAAAATTTCCGGCCGATGGAAGCAGGTGTGGACATATACAGAGAAAAAATTCGTCCTCAGTCCACGTATGTTACAGAAGTCTATTCTGAATTTACCTGACATTACAAACTTAATAAAAATATAATTCAATATTCCAAAAAAACTAGTACAAGTGACAAGTAATCGTTTTGCTATTATTCGGATAGTTAGTAACCAGTGTTATGTCTTCATTACTAACATAACCAACAGCAAAACGAATACTTCATCACTTGTACTATGTTTATAAAAATAAATTATGGGAGAGGAAAACAAAAACGCCAACAACAATGACACTTACATTGAGAAGCATAAAAGCCCTTTGTGTGGTTGAAGAATGTAACAATAAGACTTTGCGGTACGATGTGGTGATGGTTGATTTTTTTCTATTTTTTTTGTTGACTGTTAAAGCGATACGTTAGTTTTTGTTTAACT
Source organism: Cordilura impudica (assembly GCA_963682025.1). Taxonomy (NCBI): domain Eukaryota; kingdom Metazoa; phylum Arthropoda; class Insecta; order Diptera; family Scathophagidae; genus Cordilura; species Cordilura impudica. The sequence continues at coordinate 224,451,019 of OY821517.1, read as the reverse complement.
ATTTTGTTTTATGCTGCGTTTGTTTACTAATTTAGGAACTTGTAATTGATTTTTTGTTGTATTTTTTTTTAAGTTGCGAGGATGAAGAATTGTTTTCTATTTTTTTTTATTTCGTATTTTTTATTTTTTTGTTGTTCTCGTTTTTGACTATATTGTTTTTTGTGATATTTGTTTATTAGTTTTGATTTTAGTTTGCAGGGTTTGATTTAATATTTTATTTATTTCTATTTCCACTAATTTCATTTTTTCTTGTTTTTTTTTTTTTTTATTTATTCATATTTTGTTTTTTGTTTTTTTTTATTTTCTGAAATTAATCCGTGGGGTAGTTTTGATGTCAAATTGACTATGAAAATCTATTAATTTTATCTTCATCAGAATTTTTTTTACATAAAACAAATTTTATGTTTTCATAAAATTACTCAAATTTATTCTTTATTATATGGAAATATTTAATTAGTTTTTATAATTAATACAGTGTAAACAAATATGTATATCGAGGTCTTATATTCAAAAAGTGCATCAATAATTATTTTAATAAGATCTGAAAGTATTTGTCGATCGATTTGCTACAATATCTATTAAGAAATAGTCGTACTAATCATGTCTGATATCAAAATTAGTTTTATATATGACAGTTATATCAGAGAAAAGTTTGAAATCAAAAGTTAATATTGCTGCCAAATGTAGATATCACTTTTTGAATATAAGCCCTCGATATAAGCCCTTTATAGAAATATAATAATTCTGAAAATTGAATTGTATATGAAAACTTTTAAAACTTTTATTTCAGAAATAAATTAATTAATTAAAAAAAATAAATAACCTAAATCGAAATATTTTTGTAGAGATTGTAAATTTGCATTTCTCGAATACTGTTTCCCATAATTTTGTGCCACCTTTTAAATGAAAAAAAAAAAAAAAAAATTCAAAAAAATAAAATTAACACACACGTAAAAAATAGATAGTTACTCTCATTAAGTGTTGTTTCTGCTCCTCATCTTTTGTAATTTTGCCATGATATTCTTGAACCAAATTTATGCCTTTTTCTGCAGTATCATTGACGACATTTAAGTTTTAGACAATATTTTTTTAATAATACCCCACGGGTTAATTTCAGAAAATAAGTTCAGAATATTATTTTCTAGAATTAGATTAGATTAGATTCTTTATTGTTTAATTTTTTCGTTTTAAATTTTACAATATTATTCTTAAAAACAATTTAAACGATAAAGATTTTACGGCATGGTTTAAAACCGTCTGCCGGAAGTTAGGATATATAATAGCATATACAGAAACCTCCACAAAACAATTAAGAGAAAGGAAAATAAGCTAAAATATTCTATAAAAATTATATTCACTAAAATGTCCTATATTTCATGGCGTTCTTTATATAATTATATAATGGGAACCAATTTTCGTCAGCGCCACCATTTAAAATATCGAACATTTCATCGTCTTAACCTTGAGCTTCGTAGAAAACTAGAGCTTCACTTAATACCGGACACTTTCCTAAAAAATGTAGTAACGTTTCTTCTTCATTCATGTTGCATAGAGAAAACAGTATATTTTGATCTGCCCTATATTGGTTGTCGTTCAGCCATAAGAGATCAGCACGAGCCTTCATTATAATAGAAATTTCATGTTGGTTATATCGTTCGTTGCAGTATGTGTAGCCTTTTGAATGATTTAGAAACTTGTATACTCTGTGGTGTATGCATACTATAGAGCATTGCATGAATGCTAAGCATAGAGTGATTCATTTTGGTAATAAAACGAAAACACACTTGACACACATATGTTGACCATAAACATTGAAATTGATGGTGCACGTGTTGAACATGTTATTGATATAAACATTGTGTGTGGCATAATGCACAAATAATAAATGAACGCAAAGTAATGATAAATAAAAGAGTTTCAAGTTACGATCGTTCAAGTGACGGCAACACATAGCAAATACGGAAATGTATGTTTTGTGTATTTGATATTGTCGCACTTGACATATTTGTGTGTTCATGATAATTGACCACCCAAAAGACACGTGGTGCAAGGGTTCCACTTATGTATGTCACAAAGTGAATTACCAAGGTCGCTCGTAATGCTGCTTTGGCACTTAGAAATTTTAAGAGAATATCTTAGTATATAAGAAGTAATTATTTTAGTTTTAAGATCAGTATCAATGTAGAAGACTAGAAGTTTACAGCAGAACTCAAACTAAAATATACAATTTTTAAAATAAATAAAGAGCAGTCCTCCGACGGACATAAACACATAAATAAAAAGGAAGTTTTCTTTCATTATCTTGGACAGCAATCATCCCCTCTGACTCTATCATCATTACGCTAATCATCCTCCTTACATGGCGATCCTTAGGACATCCCTGGAAACCAGATAGAACCAACATCATCCTGGTATGCAGAATCATCCTAATCCTGATGGAACCAACATCATCTGAATCCGGAAGCAACTTCATCCCAACCCTTCATCTCTACATGAAAGTCCTGAACCAAAATCAACATCCAAAGGACATCACAGTCAACATTAGGCAGATCCAGTAAATGCATCCTCCATCTCTACATTCATTTTTACAACAAGGTAGTATATTTCAGTATAAACAGTTTTATCAAGTGCGTCTGCGCAGATAAAAACTGCTATATATACATAGAAAAGACAAGATAATATTCCTTTGTGGACAGAAAAGAAAATCTTGAAGAAGTACTCAAGAGAATAAACATAGCTAGGCAACAGTGGAAATCAGGGATTATAAAGAAAAAACCTGAAATATTGGCTTTAGGACCGAAACCACTACATATAATAAAATTCGCCAAGAATTCCGTAATAGAACCGAAATACCCAATATTTCCTGTTCAAGAGACTAAAGTAATAAGGAAAAACTATAAAGGACAGAGAAAATTAAAGTTAACAATAATAGAGGAAAATATTAAATTAGTGGAGGAGAAAATTGAGGACAAAACATTGCCCACTACAGGCAGAGAGCTATTGAGCATAAGAAGAACTGAACTGAAAGAAGAGTTTTCCCTTGTGTTAAAAGAAATCAAGGATTACAACAAAGCAAGAAAGAGGGTTAATAGAAAGAATAAGTCGAATGGGAAATACGCGGAACAAAATTAAAGATGTCATCACAGCAACCGCTAGTGCACCACCGGCAATAAGTGTTAGCGTGGAAGTTAATGTGGGTGGGTGGTGGGTGTTAATGTGCATTTTATTTTCAATGCATGTGTTAATAAAGTATATAAGAGCATATGTTAAAAAACAGATTAATAGGTATATATTGAAAAATAATATTAACAACATTGTGTAAAAATAAAGAATAAGATAAAATATACTTTAATTTAAGAATCAAATAAAATTAAATATATGTATACATACTAAGCATAAATAAATATAAAAAGAAATGTAAATTTATCCTATTGAATAAAGGAAACAGTACACAAACACTGTGGAACAAATTCAGGTTAGCAAAAGTTAGGTTGATTCTGAGAGTGAGGGGTGAAAATAGAGGCTAAATTGGAAGACCCGTATCGCGGCGTTTGTTTATGTTAGTTCGAATTTTTTTTAATCGACCTTCGAACTTTGCAGTCAAATGCCGATTTTCAGCATATTGTTTATATGGTTTTTTTTTGCTATAACTCGCGACAAATTGATATTTTTTCAATCTGTAAAAGCCAAATTATTGCTTGAGACCTGTGCAACAATTAAAATTTTGAAAAAAATTGATTTAGAAAATTTTTGTGGTGCTTAAGCAAAATGTTGGAAAAATTATTTTTTTTTCATGCTTTTTGAAAATATTTTCCACAAAACTAAGTCTTTTTTGCTTTCTGTTTGATCTATAATACGCTTCTCAGTTTCTTCAATAAATTTCATTTGAAAAGAAAACAATCATAATACAAAACTTGCGTTTTCCAGCTTAATATTAATTTACTTCTCATTTTTTATGTACCAATTTTGTTCAGTGTTGGTTTTGAAGAAACATTGAAAAAGAAATTATAAAAATATGGAAAAAATATATTTGAAATGTTAGTTATGAAAAGTTTTAAGTAAAAAAATTAAATAAATTAAATTAATGATTTAGCCAGTTGCCGTTTAGCAGGCGGCTGTGGATCAACATCACTGCTCTCTTTAATATCTTGGTCATCGTCATCATCATCAGAAAGGTCGATTATTTCGTCCAAAAGATATTCTGGAATTTCATCTTTGTCTTCCCCTTCCTCTTTTTCCTCGTCTTCCTCCTTAAAGGTGTTTTTATACCACCAACAAATTTCAGCGAGTATTGCATCTGGAGATTTATTTTCAATCGTTAACATGTTTAAATTGTGCACTCTGATTAGAAAAATCTAGGAATTCAAAATATGTACACTCTATATATATATATGTCCTTTATTTAATTAGATATAATATAAATACAAATTGTACATAAAATATTTAAATAAAAAGTTCACGAAGAACATAGGGCGTATAGTTACCTTATTTCAGCGCAGTTTGGTGAAGCGCAGTTTGGTGATAACGTTCGCCTTGCTCATCAGATTCAGTTGGCAACTGTTGAGCGAGTTGATCAAGATGCTGATGCAAGAGATGAATTTTGTACGACATATTAACCCCAATTTCATCGAAAGCTGCCAACATGTTTGCAACAGATTGCCTGCAGTTGTCTTTGCGTTCTTTACCCTTTAATGACTGCTTTCAATGCGAGCCATGCATTTAATTCTCGGTCTGTCAGAACTTTGTCAAAATCTTGACGACTCATTAGTTTCCGTATGTTGGAACCATTAACAACCCCTTCCTGAATTTTGGTGTTACTTAGTCTTGGGAAAATGTCTTTTAAGCGGTTGAATACTGCTGGTGTTTTTGCGATACATTTCAAAAAATTTTTAGCAATGCCAAGTTTAACGTGGAGCAACGGCAACAAAACTTTTCATTTCAGGAACAAGACTTTCGTGTAGCCTATTGTCTTTAGGCCATTTCCGTCCAATGCGACTATTCCAGTTATGCTGTTTGTACTGGTTTCTTCCTTTAATACCTTCTCCGTATCGTGAATCCCAATCGCATTAAAAACACGGATATTTTGGACGGCCAGATGCTGTTAAGCCTGTAATCAATGAAACTATTTTGAGGTCGCAGCAAATGCGCCACTGGTGTTCGTTATATTTGACTACTTCCAGAATGTGTTTCAAATTATCGAAATTTTCACTAGTGTCAGTGCTATACGCAATCGGAACAGAAGGCATTCTATTTGTCTTGTGCAAAAGCACAACTTTTAAGCTGATAAGTGAACTATCGATGAATAAACGCCAATCATCTTTTTTATAGGTTAACCCTATCGTCTCCATTAACTTTTCAATATCGTTGCAATAAGCGAAATTTTTTGCATCATTCACATTGAAGAACTTTTCTAACTCTTTTTGGCGTTTTCGATATGCTGTTACTTTGGTACCTTTCGCCAGCAAATTATTTCCTTTCAAAAATGAAGCCAGTAGTTCTGATTTTTTCTGAGTCAAACACAAATTTGCAACAATTCCATCCAATTAGTTTTGTGTGACTAGGACTGGGTCCTTTGATGTTTCATAGGATGTACCTTCACCAGGGTCGTATTCTGAGAAGAAATCCATGGATGTAGCAGCGGCGGTTGTAGTACTGATATCTGTTTGAAGATCAATACTTCGGTATGTTGGTACTGGAACGAATTCTGAGTGCGGTAATGGTAATTGGACAGTTGGCACTGCTACATAAGTTTTATTCTTTGTTTTCCTTCTATTCAAAGTTTTGTGGTAGTTGATACATCCATAGCAATTTTCTTCTTGATGCGGGCTGTTGTCTAACCACATCATTGGTATACCAAAAGGCATAGCCTTCTTCTTTCACTTCACTTTTCCATTGCATAAGAGTTGAATAGCAATTTGAAATGCATGAAAATGTGAGGCAGTTACTGTAGTGTTTCGTTTAGGTGACTTTGCCGCTCTATTTTGAACAAACAACTTCTTGCGAAAAAAATTTCACATTATTGTTAACTAAATAATTCTGTACAAAACTGCATCATTACATAATTGATTTTTACACTCGAAAAAACGAACTTTTTGCCTGCAAAGTCCAACAGTGTGCTCCCTTAAAACGCATACAGGAAGACAGACAGACGGACAAATGTCATTAACTTAACTCAGAAAGTGATTATTCGATAGATCGGTAAAACTAAAGGTGGTCCAGTATAAAAAATTATATGCCGTGTATTTGTGATAAAATGAAGCTAAAAACAAATTATAATTGTGATGTGATAATTGTTGGCCCTATTGTTATAAGGAGCCCTTTTTATTCTTTACCTCTAACCGCAATATTTTTTTTTTTTTTTGTTTAATTTAGAGATTTGTGACAAATAAGGACATCGCGTATTTTCAGTTTCATTTTCTTTTTTCTTTTATATAGTCCTAAATACACTCTTGAGACTGTGTTGTATTAACACGCAGCGAGTAGTATTTCAACAAAGCAAATCCATGTCAACTTTATCTTTTGCGGTTTTTTTTATTATTTTTTTTTTCTATTTATAAGGAAACCAGATTCTAGTTCATTTTATGTATTTGTGTTGGTGATTCTTAAGAAATTATTGCAAGATGTTAAATTAACAAACCCACTGTCTTGATTATTTTTTAATTTCTTCTCCGTTTTTTTTTTTATTATTATTATTATTAGGTACCAACCATCATATTGTTTGGTGTTGTTTAAGTTTGCAGCTTTGTAACAATGTACTTATTTCATTGTTTTTTTTTTTTTTTGTTCGCATATACTTACATATATATATTTTTTTTTACTTCACAACAATATGTGGGTGCTGAGCAGTGTCTTACAAATTCTCAAAAGTCTATAAATTGGTGTAGTTGAGGGTTTATTAGCACCACGTCAACAACATTTAATAGTAACATTTGTTATAACCACTCCAGGAAGTCATTCTATGCTTGACATTTACAGTCTTCTGCTTCAAATGTTACGTTTTTTAATAAGCCAATAAACATTGTGGTAACAGAGAGTGATTTTTAACTTAACCGCATTGAATGTACGTAAACGAACATTTCAATTTAGAAAATTAATTTGATTTTAAATTGAGGGAAACCCCAAGAACGAAAAGTAGAAGAAGGATATACAACGAATATATTGAATATTATTAATATTATACTGTCATATTCTTAAGTCTTTAAAGTAATTTAATTGTGTTTCTTTTGTGATAGCTTCTGCCAATGTTTAATAATATTTAAACACATTAAGGTTGTTTATAATTTACCAACCGCTTAATCCTTTATTCTTTATTCAAGAAACACCTTTGTAATCTTATGATCTTAAAATCACTACAAATACATCTAAACGACGTTACATTGAAATATTCAATTTATCCAGTAAAAGATAATAATTGAAAAACAATTGTTATTAAGTCAAGCATACAGTTAAAATACACTGAGGGCATATGATTTATAAAAATAAAAATATCTCTTTTAGAGAAAGTCTTAGATTCGTTAGCGCTTCTTTGGATTTTTCGGCAAAATGGTTTTAAAAATATAAAATTATGCGGAACAATTTAAGACTTAGAGGATTTTTCAAATATCTTGCACAAAAAACAATTTTTTTTTTTTTACAAATAACAGCAGATTCTGAAGAATTTTGTTCAATTTAATGGGCTGTACATTTCTTCTCAAATTTTCATACATTTTTTGTAAAAAAACGCAAACTTTTTTAGGGGCATAGTTTACGTCAGTGATAAACTCTTGTGAGAAATATTGTTTATAGGCTTCCAAAAAAAATCACTCGCATTGCCACAATTTTCATCGCTTGCTATGAAACGTCCACAAACATTACAAAAAAGGTCCATTTTACATTTTGGTTCCGACATTTTTAATTCAATATATATTATACAATGTTTTTTTTTTATTTTTATGAAACCGATGTACTTAACTTAAATCACTCACAAAATGAAATAAGTTCCAAAAAAATTAATAGCGAATTTTATCACGACCGAGCGAAAATTAAAAGACATCAGCTTCAGCTGAGTTTCGAGTCTTAACTTGTACGAAATAAAAAAAAATCGCTACCTGTGCGGTGGTTGAAAACAAAAAAGTTGTTTTACTAATTCCTAATTCTTGGAACTTCCCTTTTTAATTACTTCTACCTAAATCGCTATTTATTTAATGGTTTTGGGATTTTCAACGCAAATTATCGACTAAGACCATTTTCTTTTCAAATGAAATTTATTAAAGAAACTGAGAAGCATATTATAGATCAAACAGAAAGCAAAAAAGACTTAGTTTTGTGGAAAATATTTTCAAAAAGCATGAAAAAAATAATTTTTCCAACATTTTGCTTCATAAGCACCACAAAAATTTTCTAAACCAAAAAATTTGAATTGTTGCACAGTTCTCGAGCAATAATTTGGCTTTTACAGATTGAAAAAATATCAATTAGTTGACGAGTTATAGCCAAAAAACCATATAAACAATATGCTGAAAATCGGCATTTGACTGCAAAGTTCGAAGGTCGATTAAAAAAATTTGAACTAACATAAACAAACGCCGCACAGTGGTTCAAAACCAAAAAAAAGTGGTAATAAGTCTGGAACTTCTAAACTATTGGTTGGATTGGAATAGTATATTCTAGGCGATTGTAGTCAAGGATATAGGCTTTCAAAATATTTATTTTTGAGATACCCTGTTGTAACACAGGGTGAGCTACAGGGTGCCAAAGTCGACCACCTCGAGGTGGAAAATGTTTTCAAAGCTTGTAACTTTTATAAATATGAAGTGATTTTTACGTTTTTTAAATTTTTCCAATAACCATTAAATTATTAACAAAAAACATGCTTATACTACCTAGTTATCGCTTATGGTTTAAAAAATATTTGATTTTAAAAATCAACATTTGAACTTTTCACCAAATTCTTTCTTGGTTTTTCGCAAATAACATTTTTATTAAAATAGATTAAATAAATCTAAAAATATGTGGCGATAGCCAGTACTTTTTAAAAAAATACGTTGAAGTATTTTTTGAATTATTTCAAACCGTTTAGTGAGCACAAAATCTTAAAGTTGACTTTTTGAATCAGGTTCTAAAAATTGCAAATTTTTGCCAAAAAATACCCTTCATTCTTTCACTTTTTTCTCACAACCTTGGTAAAACCTGTATATATTTTTCTACATATTTTAAAAGAATATGCTTCAAGAATGGTTGTAAGCGAAATTTTTATTTTTTGGACATGCACCCTACGTCCAGCATTGGACGAAATTGGGCAATTTAAAAAAAAAAAACTAAGTTTTAAAAGTTAATACAAAAATATCCGCTCGATTTCTTCAAATATTTCACCGCAGTATTAAAGCTCCAAATATTTTTATTTATTTGCCGCGATAAAATTCACCGCCATTACATAAACGCGGTCAGGAGGGCTTAAATGGTGAAAAAAGTCAAATTTTCATACGAATTTTTTTTGTTAACATAAAAAACATATTAAGATTAGCTATTTTTATATTTTGTTTATGGATTCAGAACGGCATTTAAATTATCTAAAACACTTCAAGAAATCATTTTGATAACGTTAATAGTTTTTGAGATATTTATATTCAAATTTCAGAAAAAAATATAGAAAAACTATGGTTTTGGTTTTTTGGTTTTTTTGGTAAGTGTTCCCAAAATTTTTGAATTTTACTTATTATTATATATATTGTTAAAGAAGACATATTTATCTATTCAACGATATATAACATGTCTATCAAATATATTGCAACATGCTGAAATAATGACCCCAAACCACACTCCACAGGCAAAAATTTAGCTATTTCTCTATTTGTTCATATAAATGGTCATTTACATAGTGAATGACATATGTTTTTATTGTTTTTTGGTAAAGGGTTGCATACGTTTTTATTACTTCAAATAATTTTATATATCTTTTCAAAGAAGGTATAATTATAAGTTAATGGTGTATGAAATATTTACCTAATGAGTTTCAACTGATCATAAAATTGCCCGAAACTCTGATACCTATTGCAAAATATCTGTAATTCACAATACCTTTTTATGCCAAAAAAAAAAACAGGTAAAAGCCAAATCCTTAGATTCACTAAAACAAAATGTAAGTATTGGTTGAAGTACCTGCCCGATATATTACCTTTCAAAAAGTATTTTCAGTATATAACCATGAGTTTCTTGTTTATTAAGATCACTTACGTATAATCTATCATGGAGGTTACATTAAAGTATTATTCACTTTGCAAAGTTATATGGGAAAATCCTTCCGATTCTACTATTCATTCATCACGTTCGGAAAAAGTCTCGAAATTATTTTATACAATTAACAACACTTACGGTTTAAATGTGAGATCTGAAGATGTTGAAAATTTTTACAAAGCTTACGAAAGAAGATTTAGCCAATCGGGTTTATCAAAATCAAAGTTTATGACTAAAAATGAAGAATGGTTGAAAACGGGCGTCACAGTACAAATTGAGAAAAAGGCATTTTTTCGACCTAAAAAGGACTACGAAAATGTTCAATCAAGGACAAAAAGAAAAAACAAGAAGAAATCATTAGTAAGCATTCGCCTAATGAAATTAAGGATTCTTTTAAATCAGCCTTGACACGCACGCAACCAAAGGAAGCTGCTAAAATTGTAGATGTGTTACCAACTGCATCTCCTAAGCGGTTGAAGCGTATGGTGCAAAGTATTTCAACGCCAAAATCGTCAACATCATTTACAGAAGAGGATGCGTTAGCTCTTATTTTAAATTTGGGATTGACAAGAAACAAATATGGTATTTTGAGAAAAGCTCTCAAAGAAAAAGGATTTGATATTTTTCCTACCAGCAGAGCCATAAAGGAAACAAAAAATAAAATTCTACCATCTAATGTGAAATCCAATACTGAAAGTGCAAATGTTGGATTAGCGGAACTGCTTGAAAACACTGCATCTAGAATAATATCCACATTTAGCAAAGAAGAAATAGAAATATGCAACAATTCAGAAGTTACGTTAATATGTAAATGGGGATGCGATGGAACATCTGGATTTTCTGAGTATAGACAACCAAGTGGAAGCAATTCAGAAATAGATTTTCCAACAATTTTTATGACATCATTAGTACCATTAAAAATGAGGCTATATAATGAGACAAGTTCTTCTTCTAGTGAGAGAGAATAATTTAACACCCGGATCTAAGTTTCTATGTCGGCCAATCCGATTTGAGTACACAAAGGAAGACAAAATTACAACACAAAGCTTAGTGAGTTCAATAAATCAGGAAATTTCGAGATTGTCTCCAGTTTTTGTGGAAATATCTGGAAGTGTCATTAAAGTGTTATTTCAACCACTTTTTACAATGATTGATGGGAAAGTAGCCAATGCCGTTACAGATATAACATCTACTTGGAAATGTAATATATGTGGAAAGAAAAGTTCAGAATTTCATAACAGTTGTGATGAAATTCCTATTAATGAAAATGCTTTAAAATTTGGAATATCACCACTTCATGCAAGAATACGATTTATGGAATATTGCTTGCATCTCGCATATGATCTAAAATACCGGCAAATTCCAGGACAAGAAAATATACCAGTTAAAAATAATACTGATCTACACGCCATACGAAAAACTGAGAAGAAAAGAATTCAGGATGAATTTAAAATGCAACTTGGTCTAATTATCGATAAGCCTCTTTGTGGCTATGGAAGTTCAAATGATGGTAATACAGCAAGACGTTTCTTTGAAGATCCCGAAACTACTTCTTTGATTACTGGCATTGACACGGCTTTAATCGCACGGTTTAAAGTAATATTAGCTGTCATTAATAGTAAACAACAAATTAATGCGGAGAAATTGAAAATATATGCTAGTAGAACTAAGGAATTAATAATGAACTTATATCCTTGGAGGCCAATGACACCAACTGTACACAAAGTATTAGCTCATGGGAAAGAAATAATACAAAATAGCATCCTGCCCTTGGGAGAACTGATTGAAGAAGCACAAGAAGCTAGAAACAGAGATGTCAAACACTTTAGACTTTTTAATACAAGAAAATGTAGCAAAGAAGCCCAAAATTCCGATTTAATGGAATATTTATTGATATCATCAGATCCAGTAATATACTCCATAAGAACAAAATGGTTACCAAAAATAAGTCTTGAAATAGAAAATGATGATTCCGAAGCTATGGATATAAAACATCTTTTATCTTTTGATATTTCTGATTGTTTTGTAGAAAATAACTAGTAAAAAAGCAGACAATAGTTATGTAATTTTAAGCCTATTATAGAACAAATAAAAAAATACTCATTAAAAAAAATTTAGTTATATTTGTTATTTAATAATGAAAATATCTTAGGCATTGGCTTTTTACCTATTTTTTTTTGTATAAAATCAGCATCAGAGTTTCGGGCAATTTTATGATCAGTTGAAACTCATTAGGTAAATATTTCGTACACCATTAACTTATAATTATACCTTCTTTGAAAAGATATAAAAAATTATTTGAAGCAATAAAAACGTATGCAACCCTTTACCAAAAAACAATAAAAAAAATATGTCATTCACTATGTAAATGACCATTTATATGAACAAATATAGAAATAGCTAAATTTTTGCCTGTGGAGTGTGGTTTGGGGTCATTATTTCAGCATGTTGCAATATATTTGATAGACATGTTATATATCGTTCAATAGATAAATATGTCTTCTTTAACAATATATATAATAATAAGAAAAATTCAAAAATTTTGGGAACACTTTACCAAAAAACCAAAAAAACGAAAAACCATAGTTTTTCTATATTTTTTTCTGAAATTTGAATATAAATATCTCAAAAACTATTAACGTTATCAAAATGATTTTTTGAAGTGTTTTAGATAATTTAAATGCCGTTCTGAATCCATAAACAAAATATAAAAATAGCTAATCTTAATATGTTGTTTATGTTAACAAAAAAAAATTCGTATGAAAATTTGACTTTTTTCACCATTTAAGCCCTCCTGACCACGTTTATGTAATGGCGGTGAATTTTATTGCGGCAAATAAATAAAAATATTTGGAGCTTTAATACTGCGGTGAAATATTTGAAGAAATCGAGCGGATATTTTTGTATTAACTTTTAAAACTTAGTTTTTTTTTTAGAAATTGCCCAATTTCGTCCAATGCTGGACGTAGGGTGCATGTCCAAAAATATTAAAAATTTCGCTTACAACCATTCTTGAAGCATATTCTTTTAAAATATGTAGAAAAATATATACAGGTTTTACCAAGGTTGTGAGAAAAAAGTGAAAGAATGAAGGGTATTTTTTTTGGCAAAAATTTGCAATTTTTAGAACCTGATTCAAAAAGTCAACTTTAAGATTTTGTGCTCACTAAACGGTTTGAAATAATTCAAAAAATACTTCAACGTATTTTTTTAAAAAGTACTGGCTATCGCCACATATTTTTAGATTTATTTAATCTATTTTAATAAAAATGTTATTTGCGAAAAACCAAGAAAGAATTTGGTGAAAAGTTCAAATGTTGATTTTGAAAATCAAATATTTTTTAAACCATAAGCGATAACTAGGTAGTATAAGCATGTTTTTTGTTAATAATTTAATGATTATTGGAAAAATTTAAAAAACGTAAAAATCACTTCATATTTATAAAAGTTACAAGCTTTGAAAACATTTTCCACCTCGAGGTGGTCGACTTTGGCACCCTGTAGCTCACCCTGTGTTACAACAGGGTATCTCAAAAATAAATATTTTGAAAGCCTATATCCTTGACTACAATCGCCTAGAATTTACTATTCCAATCCAACCAATAGTTTAGAAGTTCCAGACTTATTACCCCTTTTTTTTGGTTTTGAACCACTGTGCGGCGTTTGTTTATGTTAGTTCGAATTTTTTTAATCGACCTTCGAACTTTGCAGTCAAATGCCGATTTTCAGCATATTGTTTATATGGTTTTTTGGCTATAACTCGTCAACTAATTGATATTTTTTCAATCTGTAAAAGCCAATTATTGCTCGAGAACTGTGCAACAATTCAAATTTTTTGGTTTAGAAAATTTTTGTGGTGCTTATGAAGCAAAATGTTGGAAAAATTATTTTTTTTCATGCTTTTTGAAAATATTTTCCACAAAACTAAGTCTTTTTTGCTTTCTGTTTGATCTATAATATGCTTCTCAGTTTCTTTAATAAATTTCATTTGAAAAGAAAATGGTCTTAGTCGATAATTTGCGTTAAAAATCCCAAAACCATTAAATAAATAGCGATTTAGGTAAAAGTATTTAAAAAGGGAAGTTCCAAGAATTAGGAATTAGTAAAACAACTTTTTTGTTTTCAACCACCGCACAGGTAGCGATTTTTTTTATTTCGTACAAGTTAAGACTCGAAACTCAGCCGAAGCTGATGTCTTTTAATTTTCGCTCGGTCGTGATAAAATTCGCTATTAATTTTTTTGGAACTTATTACATTTTGTGAGTGATTTAAGTTAAGTACATCGGTTTCATAAAAATAAAAAAAAACATTGTATAATATACAGTGTTGCCATTTTATAAATGAAGAAAAGCGCCAAAATCTTTGAAAAAAGGGTAAAAAAGGGTAAAAATTTACAAAAAAAAGGGTAAAAAAGCGTCAAGAGAAAAACGTGAAATTTTAAAAATTAATTTGAAAATATACTCTTTTTTAAGACCAAGAACATATGTAAAAAGGGTAAAAAAGGGTAAAACTGAAACAAAAAAAGGGTAAAAAGCGCCAAAAACAAAAAAAAAAATATTTTAATAAAAAATATTTATTTTGGGAATTCATTAAATATACTGTTACATAAGCAATTAAAAAAAAATAACAATTCGTATTACTTATGTAAATAGTATTAAGATTATACATAGTAAAAATAAAATTTGATTGAAAAATATTTGTTTTTATAGAAAAATAATTTCATTTTCAAATAAATCCGTTTCGTCGTCGCAATCATCAGGCCACGAAACCGTTTTTATGAAATATTTGGATATTTTATAGGTTTTATTTGAATTAATTTTACTGGTTATACTTGAAGGTAATTCATAATTGCAGCAACAGACATTTTCTATTTTGAGCCCATATTTAATATGCAACAATGCATTTGCTGAGTTTAAAGAAAGCCGGTTTCTTATCTTAGGTTTAAAAAAATTCATCAAACTAAATGCCCTTTCCACTTCGGCATTTTAATATGGAAACGATAGTATTCGAATAACAAAGTAAGCCAACTCATGAAAGGGATTTTCCCCCAAACAATTTTTAAAATTGTAGACTTCGATCCAAAAATCATCTGTTCTTTCCATATTGTTCCATTTTTGAAGTGTAAGATTCTGTAAACTTACTTCTATTTTGTTTAATAGACACGGATCATTTATAAAATTTTGTATAAAGGTAAAAATATCCGTTTTGTTATTACTAAAAATATTATGCACACTAAACAACGATATATTTTGTAGTAATTTGAAATTTGTGGAAAGCTTTCTTCTAAGCTCCAGTACTAGATTTTTTGTAAATTGAACTAAATTTTGTGTTATTTCTTGTTTATCTTGTTCAATTATTTTATATTCTTTGCAAGCCTTTTCAAAATGAAAACCAAGATAACAAAATTCATTTATATTTTCATCTAAATTACCTTCGAGATAATCAAAATTTTCCAAAGGAACGATAATTCTATTTGTAATACTCTTAACCAAATAATACAAATCGTTGAAAAGCTTAACATGATCTGCGTTAGCCGACTCAAAAGCTAGATTCGCTTTTTGGACTTCTTCCAAAATTGAACTCAAATAAATCAAATAAACGTGATTTCTGTTGTCACTGTACATATCTTTTAACAAATTAGAAACATAGCAAGTATCCTTTAAAAGACTAAAGTGGGTTTTTATTTCAAACCACATTTGTAAAATAACTTTAACTGCTTTTTCTATAGACAGCCACCTTGTTTTTGCCATTAGTGGAATTTTTATTGGATTCATAGAGTCATTATTCAATAATTTATAAATCTTTGCATAGGCTTTTTGACGAATTGGAGAATGAGCAAACCAGTTATGGGACTCCCTTACAAGAAATTCTAAATTATTTGGGAAACTTTTATCCGTGGCAGCACATACAGCCAATTGTAGTGAATGGAACACACATCTTACTAGTACAAGGTTGGAAAGATTATATTTTTGTTCAATTTTTTTGTGCAACCCGTTATGTGCGCCTGTCATCACGGCAGCGTTGTCTGTACCAATAGCTACTAAATTTTTGAAATCAAGATGTAAAATATTCAAAAGGCGCTCCAAACCATAGAGAATATCATCAGCAGTTCCACCCTTTAGATCAATCAAGCCTAAAAATGTTGTGATAAATCGGTTCTTTGTAATGCTAAAATACCTTACGACGACGCCAAGCAATTTTTCGACTGAAATATCGGTGCCTACATCTAAAATTAGGCTAAAGGGAACATCTTTTATGTCGTTGACAACATTTTGTATAAAGAAAGGTGCTATTATGTTGGTAATTATATTTGAGCATTTTGTCCGATGTAATTTAAAGTGAATAGCTTTACTATCAAGAAATGACTGGAAACAAACTTCAGATAAATGATCTATACTAGAGAAAGATGTGTGAACAGCGACGTATAAACATAACATGCCCTGGGCTTTTTGATTTTCAGTTGGCTCTTTAGTTTGAAAATTTATTTCTGGTTGTACAGTTCCGCTTTTCCATGGATTCATGGCCTTTAGGTGTTTTTTTTGTTGTGCCATGTCGAACTAACAGCATATACAGCATATACAAAATGCTTTAGTTGTATTCTTTGAAGGTCTTAACCACTTTTTAAATACTGGAAAAGTCTCCCATGCTTTTCTATATTGACGATCCATCTAAAAAAGTTGAATGATTATTCCATAATATTACACACAAAATAGTTTTTAACTTACAGTTTTTCATTTGCTAGTCGCTAAGGATTTTAATATTTTTCGATATAAAACATAAAGTCACTGTTAGTATGTAGTATTTTTTTTAAAATTTGACAGCATACTCATGAAAACAACAGTCAAGAAAAAAAATACATAGTTGTAAAAAAGCACTTAAGAAAAAAATACATGGTTGTAAAAAACACTTAAAAAAAGTCAATATGAAAAATACCCAAATCGGGTAGTTGTAGCAAAAAGCACCAAAAGCGCCACAAAAAAATGAAAAAGCGTCATAAATACCCTTTTTTTTATAAAAAGGGTATTTGAAGAAAAATGCGGGTAATCAAACCAAAAAAGCACCATAAAATACCCGAAAAGCGTCAAAATGGCAACACTGATAATATATATTGAATTAGAAATGTCGGAACCAAAATGTAAAATGGACCATTTTTGTAATGTTTGTGGACGTTTCATAGCAAGCGATGAAAAATGTGGCAATGCGAGTGATTTTTTTTGGAAGCCTATAAACAATATTTCTCGCAAGAGTTTATCACTGACGTAAACTATGCCCCTAAAAAAGTTTGCTTTAATTGCTATTCAACTCTTATGCAATTGAAAAGTGAAGTGAAAGAAGAAGGCTATGCCTTTTGGTATACCAATGATGTGGTTAGACAACAGCCCGCATCAAGAAGAAAATTGCTATGGATGTATCAACTACCACAAAACTTTGAATAGAAGGAAAACAAAGAATAAAACTTATGTAGCAGTGCCAACTGTCCAATTACCATTACCGCACTCAGAATTCGTTTCAGTACCAACATACCGAAGCATTGAACTTCAAACAGATATCAGTACTACAACCGCCGCTGCTACATCCATGGATTTCTTCTCAGAAAACGACCCTGGTGAAGGTACATCCTATGAAACATCAAAGGACCCAGTCCTAGTCACACAAAACTAATTGGATGGAATTGTTGCAAATTTGTGTTTGACTCAGAAAAAATCAGAACTACTGGCTTCATTTTTGAAAGGAAATAATTTGCTGGCGAAAGGTACCAAAGTAACAGCATATCGAAAACGCCAAAAAGAGTTAGAAAAGTTCTTCAATGTGAATGATGCAAAAAATTTCGCTTATTGCAACGATATTGAAAAGTTAATGGAGACGATAGGGTTAACCTATAAAAAAGATGATTGGCGTTTATTCATCGATAGTTCACTTATCAGCTTAAAAGTTGTGCTTTTGCACAAGACAAATAGAATGCCTTCTGTTCCGATTGCGTATAGCACTGACACTAGTGAAAATTTCGATAATTTGAAACACATTCTGGAAGTAGTCAAATATAACGAACACCAGTGGCGCATTTGCTGCGACCTCAAAATAGTTTCATTGATTACAGGCTTAACAGCATCTGGCCGTCCAAAATATCCGTGTTTTTAATGCGATTGGGATTCACGATACGGAGAAGGTATTAAAGGAAGAAACCAGTACAAACAGCATAACTGGAATAGTCGCATTGGACGGAAATGGCCTAAAGACAATAGGCTACACGAAAGTCTTGTTCCTGAAATGAAAATTTTGTTGCCGTTGCTCCACGTTAAACTTGGCATTGCTAAAAATTTTTTGAAATGTATCGCAAAAACACCAGCAGTATTCAACCGCTTAAAAGACATTTTCCCAAGACTAAGTAACACCAAAATTCAGGAAGGGGTTGTTAATGGTTCCAACATACGGAAACTAATGAGTCGTCAAGATTTTGACAAAGTTCTGACAGACCGAGAATTAAATGCATGGCTCGCATTGAAAGCAGTCATTAAAGGACTTTTGGGTAAAGAACGTAAAGACAACTGCAGGCAATCTGTTGCAAACATGTTGGCAGCTTTCGATGAAATTGGGGTTAATATGTCGTACAAAATTCATCTCTTGCATCAGCATCTTGATCAACTCGCTCAACAATTGCCAACAGAATCTGATGAGTAAGGCGAACGTTATCACCAAACTGCGCTTCACCAAACTGCGCTGAAATAAGGTAACTATAGAGTGTGCATATTTTGAATTCCTAGATTTTTCTAATCAGAGTGCACAATTTAAACATGTTAACGATTGAACATAAATCTCCAGATGCAATACTCGCTGAAATTTGTTGGTGGTATAAAAACACCTTTAAAGAAGAGGAAGACGAGGAAAAAGAGGAAGGGGAAGACAAAGATGAAATTCCAGAATATCTGTTGGACGAAATTATCGACCTTTCTGATGATGATGACGATGACCAAGATATTAGAGAGAGCAGTGATGTTGATCCACAGCCGCCTGCTAAACGGCAACTGGCTAAATCATTAATTAATACGTTGAAGTATTTTTTGAATAATTTCAAACCGTTTAGTGAGCACAAAATCTTAAATTTTTGAATCAGGTTCTAAAAATTGCAAATTTTTGCCAAAAAATACCCTTCATTCTTTCACTTTTTTCTCACAACCTTGGTAAAACATGTATATATTTTTCTACATATTTTAAAAGAATATGCTTCAAGAATGGTTGTAAGCGAAATTTTTAATATTTTTGGACATGCACCCTACGTCCAGCATTGGACGAAATTGGGCAATTTTTTAAAAAAAAACTAAGTTTTAAAAGTTAATACAAAAATATCCGGTCGATTTCTTCAAATATTTCACCGCAGTATTAAAGCTCCAAATATTTTTATTTATTTGCCGCAATAAAATTCACCGCCATTACATAAACGTGGTCAGGAGGGCTTAAATGGTGAAAAAAGTCAAATTTTCATACGAATTTTTTTTGTTAACATAAAAAACATATTAAGATTAGTTATTTTTATATTTTGTTTATTGATTCAGAACGGCATTTAAATTATCTAAAACACTCCAAAAAATCATTTTGATAACGTTAATAGTTTTTGAGATATTTATATTCAAATTTCAGAAAAAAAATATAGAAAAACTATGGTTTTTCGTTTTTTTGGTAAAGTGTTCCCAAAATTTGAATTTTTCTTATTATTATATATATTGTTAAAGAAGACATATTTATCTATTGAACGATATATAACATGTCTATCAAATATATTGCAACATGCTGAAATTTAGCTATTTCTCTATTTGTTCATATAAATGGTCATTTATATAGTGAATGACATATTTTTTTTATTGTTTTTTGGTAAAGGGTTGCATACGTTTTTATTGCTTCAAATAATTTTTTATATCTTTTCAAAGAAGGTATAATTATAAGTTAATGGTGTACGAAATATTTACCTAATGAGTTTCAACTGATCATAAAATTGCCCGAAACTCTGATGCTGATTTTATACAAAAAAAAAATAGGTAAAAAGCCAATGCCTAAGATATTTTCATTATTAAATAACAAATATAACTAAATTTTTTTTAATGAGTATTTTTTTATTTGTTCTATAATAGGCTTAAAATTACATAACAATTGTCTGCTTTTTTACTAGTTATTTTCTACAAAACAATCAGAAATATCAAAAGATAAAAGATGTTTTATATCCATAGCTTCGGAATCATCATTTTCTATTTCAAGACTTATTTTTGGTAACCATTTTGTTCTTATGGAGTATATTACTGGATCTGATGATATCAATAAATATTCCATTAAATCGGAATTTTGGGCTTCTTTTCTACATTTTCTTGTATTAAAAAGTCTAAAGTGTTTGACATCTCTGTTTCTAGCTTCTTGTGCTTCTTCAATCAGTTCTCCCAAGGGCAGATGCTATTTTGTATTATTTCTTTCCCATGAGCTAATACTTTGTGTTATTGGCCTCCAAGGATATAAGTTCATTATTAATTCCTTAGTTCCACTAGCATATATTTTCAATTTCTCCGCATTAATTTGTTGTTTACTATTAATGACAGCTAATATCGCTTTAAACCGTGCGATTAAAGCCGTGTCAATGCCAGTAATCAAAGAAGTAGTTTCGGGATCTTCAAAGAAACGTCTTGCTGTATTACCATCATTTGAACTTCCATAGCCACAAAGAGGCTTATCGATAATTAGACCAAGTTGCATTTTAAATTCATCCTGAATTCTTTTCTTCTCAGTTTTTCGTATGGCGTGTAGATCAGTATTATTTTTAACTGGTATATTTTCTTGTCCTGGAATTTGCCGGTATTTTAGATCATATGCGAGATGCAAGCAATATTCCATAAATCGTATTCTTGCATGAAGTGGTGATATTCCAAATTTTAAAGCATTTTTATTAATAGGAATTTCATCACAACTGTTATGAAATTCTGAACTTTTCTTTCCACATATATTACATTTCCAAGTAGATGTTATATCTGTAACGGCATTGGCTACTTTCCCATCAATCATTGTAAAAAGTGGTTGAAATAACACTTTAATGACACTTCCAGATATTTCCACAAAAACTGGAGACAATCTAGAAATTTCCTGATTTATTGAACTCACTAAGCTTTGTGTTGTAACTTTGTCTTCCTTTGTGTACTCAAATCGGACTGGCCGACATAGAAACTTAGATCCGGGTGTTAAATTACTCCATATGTCCTGATATTCTCTCTCACTAGAAGAAGAACTTGTCTCATTATATAGCCTCATTTTTAATGGTACTAATGATGTCATAAAAATTGTTGAAAAATCTATTTCTGAATTGCTTCCACTTGGTTGTCTATACTCAGAAAATCCAGATGTTCCATCGCATCCCCATTTACATATTAACGTAACTTCTGAATTGTTGCATATTTCTATTTCTTCTTTGCTAAATGTGGATATTATTCTAGATGCAGTGTTTTCAAGCAGTTCCGCTAATCCAACATTTGCACTTTCAGTATTGGATTTCACATTAGATGGTAGAATTTTATTTTTTGTTTCCTTTATGGCTCTGCTGGTAGGAAAAATATCAAATCCTTTTTCTTTGAGAGCTTTTCTCAAAATACCATATTTATTTCTTGTCAATCCCAAATTTAAAATAAGAGCTAACGCATCCTCTTCTGTAAATGATGTTGACGATTTTGGCGTTGAAATACTTTGCACCATACGCTTCAACCGCTTAGGAGATGCAGTTGGTAACACATCTACAATTTTAGCAGCTTCCTTTGGTTGCGTGCGTGTCAAGGCTGATTTAAAAGAATCCTTAATTTCATTAGGCGAATGCTTACTAATGATTTCTTCTTGTTTTTTCTTTTTGTCCTTGATTGAACATTTTCGTAGTCCTTTTTAGGTCGAAAAAATGCCTTTTTCTCAATTTGTACTGTGACGCCCGTTTTCAACCATTCTTCATTTTTAGTCATAAACTTTGATTTTGATAAACCCGATTGGCTAAATCTTCTTTCGTAAGCTTTGTAAAAATTTTCAACATCTTCAGATCTCACATTTAAACCGTAAGTGTTGTTAATTGTATAAAATAATTTCGAGACTTTTTCCGAACGTGATGAATGAATAGTAGAATCGGAAGGATTTTCCCATATAACTTTGCAAAGTGAATAATACTTTAATGTAACCTCCATGATAGATTATACGTAAGTGATCTTAATAAACAAGAAACTCATGGTTATATACTGAAAATACTTTTTGAAAGGTAATATATCGGGCAGGTACTTCAACCAATACTTACATTTTGTTTTAGTGAATCTAAGGATTTGGCTTTTACCTGTTTTTTTTTTGCATAAAAAGGTATTGTGAATTACAGATATTTTGCAATAGGTATCAGAGTTTCGGGCAATTTTATGATCAGTTGAAACTCATTAGGTAAATATTTCATACACCATTAACTTATAATTATACCTTCTTTGAAAAGATATATAAAATTATTTGAAGTAATAAAAACGTATGCAACCCTTTACCAAAAAACAATAAAAAAATATGTCATTCACTATGTAAATGACCATTTATATGAACAAATAGAGAAATAGCTAAATTTTTGCCTGTGGAGTGTGGTTTGGGGTCATTATTTCAGCATGTTGCAATATATTTGATAGACGTGTTATATATCGTTGAATAGATAAATATGTCTTCTTTAACAATATATATAATAATAAGTAAAATTCAAAAATTTTGGGAACACTTTACCAAAAAAACCAAAAAACCAAAACCATAGTTTTTCTATATTTTTTTCTGAAATTTGAATATAAATATCTCAAAAACTATTAACGTTATCAAAATGATTTTTTGAAGTGTTTTAGATAATTTAAATGCCGTTCTGAATCCATAAACAAAATATAAAAATAGCTAATCTTAATATGTTTTTTATGTTAACAAAAAAAAATTCGTATGAAAATTTGACTTTTTTCACCATTTAAGCCCTCCTGACCGCGTTTATGTAATGGCGCACAGTGGTTCAAAACCAAAAAAAAGTGGTAATAAGTCTGGAACTTCTAAACTATTGGTTGGATTGGAATAGTATATTCTAGGCGATTGTAGTCAAGGATATAGGCTTTCAAAATATTTATTTTTGAGATACCCTGTTGTAACACAGGGTGAGCTACAGGGTGCCAAAGTCGACCACCTCGAGGTGGAAAATGTTTTCAAAGCTTGTAACTTTTATAAATATGACGTGATAGATTTCTTCAAATATTTCACCGCAGTATTAAAGCTCCAAATATTTTTATTTATTTGCCGCGATAAAATTCACCGCCATTACATAAACGCGGTCAGGAGGGCTTAAATGGTGAAAAAAGTCAAATTTTCATACGAATTTTTTTTCTTAACATAAAAAACATATTAAGATTATCTATTTTTATATTTTGCTAATTGATTCAGAACGGCATTTAAATTATCTAAAACACTTCAAAAAATCATTTTGATAACGTTAATAGTTTTTGAGATATTTATATTCAAATTTCAGAAAAAAATATAGAAAAACTATGGTTTTGGTTTTTTGGTTTTTTTGGTAAAGTGTTCCCAAAATTTTTGAATTTTACTTATTATTATATATATTGTTAAAGAAGACATATTTATCTATTCAACGATATATAACATGTCTATCAAATATATTGCAACATGCTGAAATAATGACCCCAAACCACACTCCACAGGCAAAAATTTAGCTATTTCTCTATTTGTTCATATAAATGGTCATTTACATAGTGAATGACATATTTTTTTATTGTTTTTTGGTAAAGGGTTGCATACGTTTTTATTACTTCAAATAATTTTATATATCTTTTCAAAGAAGGTATAATTATAAGTTAAAGGTGTATGAAATATTTACCTAATGAGTTTCAACTGATCATAAAATTGCCCGAAACTCTGATACCTATTGCAAAATATCTGTAATTCACAATACCTTTTTATGCAAAAAAAAAAACAGGTAAAAGCCAAATCCTTAGATTCACTAAAACAAAATGTAAGTATTGGTTGAAGTACCTGCCCGATATATTACCTTTCAAAAAGTATTTTCAGTATATAACCATGAGTTTCTTGTTTATTAAGATCACTTACGTATAATCTATCATGGAGGTTATATTAAAGTATTATTCACTTTGCAAAGTTATTTGGGAAAATCCTTCCGATTCTACTATTCATTCATCACGTTCGGAAAAAGTCTCGAAATTATTTTATACAATTAACAACACTTACGGTTTAAATGTGAGATCTGAAGATGTTGAAAATTTTTACAAAGCTTACGAAAGAAGATTTAGCCAATCGGGTTTATCAAAATCAAAGTTTATGACTAAAAATGAAGAATGGTTGAAAACGGGCCTCACAGTACAAATTGAGAAAAAGGCATTTTTTCGACCAAAAAAGGTCTACGAAAATGTTCAATCAAGGACAAAAAAGAAAAAACAAGAAGAAATCATTAGTAAGCATTCGCCTAATGAAATTAAGGATTCTTTTAAATCAGCCTTGACACGCACGCAACCAAAGGAAGCTGCTAAAATTGTAGATGTGTTACCAACTGCATCTCCTAAGCGGTTGAAGCGTATGGTGCAAAGTATTTCAACGCCAAAATCGTCAACATCATTTACAGAAGAGGATGCGTTAGCTCTTATTTTAAATTTGGGATTGACAAGAAATAAATATGGTATTTTGAGAAAAGCTCTCAAAGAAAAAGGATTTGATATTTTTCCTACCAGCAGAGCCATAAAGGAAACAAAAAATAAAATTCTACCATCTAATGTGAAATCCAATACTGAAAGTGCAAATGTTGGATTAGCGGAACTGCTTGAAAACACTGCATCTAGAATAATATCCACATTTAACAAAGAAGAAATAGAAATATGCAACAATTCAGAAATTACGTTAATATGTAAATGGGGATGCGATGGAACATCTGGATTTTCTGAGTATAGACAACCAAGTGGAAGCAATTCAGAAATAGATTTTTCAACAATTTTTATGACATCATTAGTACCATTAAAAATGAGGCTATATACTGAGACAAGTTCTTCTTCTAGTGAGAGAGAATATCAGGACATATGGAGTAATTTAACACCCGGATCTAAGTTTCTATGTCGGCCAATCCGATTTGAGTACACAAAGGAAGACAAAATTACAACACAAAGCTTAGTGAGTTCAATAAATCAGGAAATTTCGAGATTGTCTCCAGTTTTTGTGGAAATATCTGGAAGTGTCATTAAAGTGTTATTTCAACCACTTTTTACAATGATTGATGGGAAAGTAGCCAATGCCGTTACAGGTATAACATCTACTTGGAAATGTAATATTTGTGGAAAGAAAAGTTCAGAATTTCATAACAGTTGTGATGAAATTCCTATTAATGAAAATGCTTTAAAATTTGGAATATCACCACTTCATGCAAGAATACGATTTATGGAATATTGCTTGCATCTCGCATATGATCTAAAATACCGGCAAATTCCAGGACAAGAAAATATACCAGTTAAAAATAATACTGATCTACACGCCATACGAAAAACTGAGAAGAAAAGAATTCAGGATGAATTTAAAATGCAACTTGGTCTAATTACACTACTCAACAAAATGAAAAAAATTTCATGTACTCCGGATGCGATAATTTTTTCTGTGTAGATAACCTTGACATGAGCTCGAAAAACGCAATAAAAAATTTTTTTTTCGTTTGGTTTTTTTTTTTTTTTTTTTTTTTTAATTTTAAAAATTTTTTTTTGGTTAATTTGTTTCGTCCGGCATAACTCGGGAACCACTAGCCCGATTTAATTGAATTAAATTGTAAAAAATTTAAAATTACAATTCCCTTAATCTGTTTATATATTGTTTTCCTATACAAGCAACAGTTTCCAAGTTAAAAATGAATATATAAAGGAAAAAACTTATTTTTGCCTAAAAATTTAAATTTTTTTTTTTTTTAAAATCCATAAAAAATCCCAAATGAAAAAAAATTTCAAATCTTATTACTTTTACGTAAAGATACATAACCTATGAGCAAAATAAGAGAAAGATCATGAAAATCGATGCACGCGTTTCGCTTTTATTCGCAATTGAGTAAAGGTATGAATTTAAAAAATTTGCTCGACATATGCACAACTTTGTCTATGGTAAGGTTTTTTCTTTTTTATTACAAAAAAAATTAAAATTTGTTGGGTGACAAAAATATATGACTTTAAATTAAAAAACAATTCGATATATGTACAAGAAATTATCCTAAGGATATCAACATTAATTAATTATAAAAAAGTTTTAAAAAAAAATATCTAAACACAAAAATAAAAACCTTCAAATTAAAAATAATTATGTGCTTTTGTCTTTCTTTTATATTGTTGTGGGTCTGTTTCTCTTATTAGGAACCAGATATAGTCCCCCATCATAGCTTCGTTCCAAAATCCTTGGTATCGGTGCTCAATTTCTTTCATTTGCTGATGAAAACGCTCACCATGCTCGTCACTCACATCGCCCAGGTTGTCCGGAAAGAAGTCCAAGTGCGAGTGTAGAAAATGTATCTTAAGCGACATATTTGCTCCAATTTTTTTATAATTTTGGAGTAGTTGTTCGACGATCTCTCTGTAATTTGAGCTTTTGTTGTTTCCAAGAAATCCGGAAACAATTTGCCGAAATGAGTTCCAAGCTGCAGCTTCATTTGGTGATAAAATGTGTTCAAACTGTTGGTCTTGCAACAACTTTTTAATTTGCGGACCGTCGAAAACGCCTTCCTTAATCTTTGCCGATGAAAGGTGAGGAAAAATGGTTTTTAAATAGGCGAACGCTTCGCCATCTTTGTTGATAGCTTTCACGAAGTTTTTTATGAGTCCGAGCTTTATGTGAAGAGGTGGGAGAAAAACATTTTCCTTTTTTATGAGTGGTGTATATTTCACGTTGTCGCTGCCGGGGATGAAGTTAACTCTTTCTGTCCAACTCCTCCTGGTGTAATGATGTTGACGATCGCGGCTGTCCCAAAGGCAGAGAAAACAACAGTACTTTGTGAATCCACCTTGTAATCCACAAAGGATACCGATAACCTTAAGGTCGGCACAAACTTTCCAATCGTGTTTCTCATAGTTAAGGCACTTTAGTAGATTGTCCATGACTTCGTATGTTTCCTTGGTGTCAACGGCATGAGCAATTGGAATCGAAGGTTTCTTGTTGCCGTTGTGCAGTAAAATTGCTTTAAGGCTCTGCTTGTTGCTGTCGATGAAAAGACGCCACTCTCCTGGATCGTAAGAGTACCCGAGTTCACCAAATAATCCGGGAATGTCCTTACAAAAACAGATGTTGTCTTTTTTTGTGTAGTACCTTGCGTATGGTTCATGACGCTTCCTGTAGATTGTTGTCACCACACCAGGAGCCAAGAAACCGAACTGTTTCATGCGCGATGCATGCAACTCTGCATCTTCCTTGGAGAGTTTCAATTCTCTAACCCAATCGTTCAGTTCTGCTTGGGAACATAAGCGTTGACCTCCATGCAATGTATATGTTGACTCGCATTCTGATGTGGTTCCTACTGTCTCCGGATCTGATGATGGATGTATCGCCTCATTATTAGATGCCCATCTTGAAACGGGCGGTTGCGGGTCCACTGGTTCTTTGGAAAATGGCACTGGAAAATTCACTGTTGAAACAGCAGCGTAAGTCCATCGTATATTTTTTCCCACGCCTGTTTTTTTGCTAAGACAGAAGTAGCAATCTGTTGCATGGCAAAGCGGAGCTCTCCAAAGCATTGGCATGATGATTCTCGGCTGTCGTCTGAAAGAATTGCAATAATAAGTTATATATGTTCTTGAATTTCGTAATCTACACTTACCTTGAGTCACTTAGCTGTACGTAGCACCTTGGACATAGAGCACTTGGTGTCCACCGCTCATCTATGTTTGAGACCTTTAAATTGAAGCTCTCTTCAAATGAATCTCTCAATTTAGGTGAAAAATAACGCTTGTTTTTTCCACAAACGTATTCTCCGCACATGTAACAAAAATTACTTGGATTGGTATTGCATTCAAATACTCGCGAACGTTTGCTCATTTTAACTATCGCGTTCGTCGACACTTGTTGAATGAGTAAAATCGATCAATGAAGACCTATTTGTACTGTGTATTGTTTAGTATTTTACTGACAGGTACTTATAAATGGGTGTATATTTTTTTACGGTGGCTACATACCTGTTTCACCATGTGTGAGTCTTAAATTTTCCGAATAAATGTGGGTTGCATTTATGTAAAAAAATCATACAGGTAGTCACCGGAAAACCCAAATAAGTAAAAAAGTCCCCTTTCCTTTTTTCCTTTTAATTGTTCACGCACATTTATTACCGTTTATTACTTTGCTTACGCAATCATAAAAATTAAATAACCCTTTGTTTATTCCGTTTTGTTAATTCTGAGAATCATAAAAAAACCTTACCATAGACAAAGTTGTGCATATGTCGAGCAAATTTTTTAAATTCATACCTTTACTCAATTGCGAATAAAAGCGAAACGCGTGCATCGATTTTCATGATCTTTCTCTTATTTTGCTCATAGGTTATGTATCTTTACGTAAAAGTAATAAGATTTGAAATTTTTTTTCATTTGGGATTTTTTATGGATTTTTAAAAAAAAAAAAATTTAAATTTTTAGGCAAAAATAAGTTTTTTCCTTTATATATTCATTTTTAACTTGGAAACTGTTGCTTGTATAGGAAAACAATATATAAACAGATTAAGGGAATTGTAATTTTAAATTTTTTACAATTTAATTCAATTAAATCGGGCTAGTGGTTCCCGAGTTATGCCGGACGAAACAAATTAACCAAAAAAAAATTTTTAAAATTAAAAAAAAAAAAAAAAAAAAAACCAAACGAAAAAAAATTTTTTTATTGCGTTTTTCGAGCTCATGTCAAGGTTATCTACACAGAAAAAATTATCGCATCCCGAGTACATTTTGACTGTTGACTAGTGTTATCGATAAGCCTCTTTGTGGCTATGGAAGTTCAAATGATGGTAATACAGCAGGACGTTTCTTTGAAGATCCCGAAACTACTTCTTTGATTACTGGCATTGGCACGGCTTTAATCGCACGGTTTAAAGTAATATTAGCTGTCATTAATAGTAAACAACAAATTAATGCGGAGAAATTGAAAATATATGCTAGTGGAACTAAGGAATTAATAATGAACTTATATCCTTGGAGGCCAATGACACCAACTGTACACAAAGTATTAGCTCATGGGAAAGAAATAATACAAAATAGCATCCTGCCCTTGGGAGAACTGATTGAAGAAGCACAAGAAGCTAGAAACAGAGATGTCAAACACTTTAGACTTTTTAATACAAGAAAATGTAGCAAAGAAGCCCAAAATTCCGATTTAATGGAATATTTATTGATATCATCAGATCCAGTAATATACTCCATAAGAACAAAATGGTTACCAAAAATAAGTCTTGAAATAGAAAATGATGATTCCGAAGCTATGGATATAAAACATCTTTTATCTTTTGATATTTCTGATTGTTTTGTAGAAAATAACTAGTAAAAAAGCAGACAATTGTTATGTAATTTTAAGCCTATTATAGAACAAATAAAAAAATACTCATTAAAAAAAATTTAGTTATATTTGTTATTTAATAATGAAAATATCTTAGGCATTGGCTTTTTACCTATTTTTTTTTTGTATAAAATCAGCATCAGAGTTTCGGGCAATTTTATGATCAGTTGAAACTCATTAGGTAAATATTTCATACACCATTAACTTATAATTATACCTTCTTTGAAAAGATATAAAAAATTATTTGAAGCAATAAAAACGTATGCAACCCATTACCAAAAAACAATAAAAAAAATATGTCATTCACTATGTAAATGACCATTTATATGAACAAATATAGAAATAGCTAAATTTTTGCCTGTGGAGTGTGGTTTGGGGTCATTATTTCAGCATGTTGCAATATATTTGATAGACATGTTATATATCGTTCAATAGATAAATATGTCTTCTTTAACAATATATATAATAAGAAAAATTCAAAAATTTTGGGAACACTTTACCAAAAAAACCAAAAAAACGAAAAACCATAGTTTTTATATATTTTTTTCTGAAATTTGAATATAAATATCTCAAAAACTATTAACGTTATCAAAATGATTTTTTGAAGTGTTTTAGATAATTTAAATGCCGTTCTGAATCAATAAACAAAATATAAAAATAACTAATCCTAATATGTTTTTTATGTTAACAAAAAAAATTCGTATGAAAATTTGACTTTTTTCACCATTTAAGCCCTCCTGACCACGTTTATGTAATGGCGGTGAATTTTATTGCGGCAAATAAATAAAAATATTTGGAGCTTTAATACTGCGGTGAAATATTTGAAGAAATCGAGCGGATATTTTTGTATTAACTTTTAAAACTTAGTTTTTTTTTTTTTAAATTGCCCAATTTCGTCCAATGCTGGACGTAGGGTGCAGGTCCAAAAATATTAAAAATTTCGCTTACAACCATTCTTGAAGCATATTCTTTTAAAATATGTAGAAAAATATATACATGTTTTACCAAGGTTGTGAGAAAAAAGTGAAAGAATGAAGGGTATTTTTTGGCAAAAATTTGCAATTTTTAGAACCTGATTCAAAAATTTAAGATTTTGTGCTCACTAAACGGTTTGAAATTATTCAAAAAATACTTCAACGTATTTTTCTGAAAAGTACTGGCTATCGCCACATATTTTTAGATTTTTTTTTTTATCTATTTTAATAAAAATGTTATTTGCGAAAAGCCAAGAAAGAATTTGGTGAAAAGTTCAAATGTTGATTTTTAAAATCAAATATTTTTTAAACCATAAGCGATGACTAGGTAGTATAAGCATGTTTTTTGTTAATAATTTAATGGTTATTGGAAAAATTTAAAAAACGTAAAAATCACTTCATATTTATAAAAGTTACAAGCTTTGAAAGCATTTTCCACCTCGAGGTGGTCGACTTTGGCACCCTGTAGCTCACCCTGTGTTACAACAGGGTATCTCAAAAGTAAATATTTTGAAAGCCTATATCCTTGACTACAATCGCCTAGAATATACTATTCCAATCCAACCAATAGTTTAGAAGTTCTAGACTTATTACCACTTTTTTTTTGGTTTTGAACCACTGTGCGCCGCGATATGGGTCTTCTAATTTAGCCTCTATTTTCACCCCTCACTCTCAGAATCGACCTAACTTTTGATAACCTGAATTTGTTCCGCAGTGAAATAATAGAATTTATATTTTCCATGGATAATATATATAAGCAAATTGAAGCACTCATAACAAATGCCAAGAAGTCTATAGGCAAAGTTTATGTGACAGACACTCTATTAGCAAAAAGAAAAGACGTACAAAGGTTAGAATAAGAGACGATAAAAATTTTAGAAGATCCAAAGATACAGGAATCGGATAAACACTAACATATAGTAAAATTCGGTAGATTGAAAAAGGAACCTTTAGAAATACTTAGTCTACACGAGGATAGGGCTCAACAAGCATCGTCACAACGAACAGATAACAACAGGTCTAACGAGGGAACAACTGAAATAGGCAATACAATGGCAGAGACCGTATTAAATACGAGTGAATTAGCGGCAATCTCTAAACTTATACCAGTATTTAATGGTGTGAAAGAGCAATTAGATATATTTATAGCAAATCTAGGGATAGTACAAGAGACAGTTATACCCGAAAAACGCCCGGCATTTTTTAACTTCGTGTATAGAACAAAGTTATCACCTAAGGTACAAAATAGAATAAGACAAACATCAGTGCCAACTGATATTACCACTTTGATTAATTCTCTGAAAGGGGCATATGGGATAAAAAAGTCTCCTTACATAATTTTGAATGAAATAACAACCATGGTCCAGACAGACACCATAAGAAAGTTTGCAGATAGAATAGAAAACTTAATAATGGAACTAAATGAAGTACAAGTACAAGCTCTTGGCGAAGAAAGTGGACAGACCATCAGTAATACCAACGCTATAATAGCATTTAATACGTTTAAGAATGGCCTGAAAAATAGAGAGATAGTTCGAACAATAGAAGCAAGCAGAAAAAAGACTACATGAAGCTATAGAAATAGCACTGGAAGCATCATCAGACATATGGCAGAGTCAAGTAATGTTTCAGACGTCAAGGTCACGAGATTCGTATGGCAATAATGGCAGTTACAACAACAATAATAAAAAGAACAGTTATACCCAAGGTGGGAATAGAATCAGCAATAGTAATAATAATATTAGAAATGGATATAGTAATAACACCAATAGGTACAATAACAATAACAACAATAGGAACAACTACGTAAATAGCGGCAACAGATTTCAAAACAACAATAACCGCAATAGAAGCTATAACAACAATGGGCAAAACAACAGAAACAACTACAATAATAATAATCAAAGTAATAGAAACAACAATTATGGAAATAATAACGGAAGGAATAATAATAATTACAACAATAGAAACAACAATTATAACAATAATAGAAACCATGGACTACACCATTGTCATGAACAGGGAAACTCCCAAGACCCGGAGATTTTACGGTACCGAGAATCTTTGGAAGGAAGCCAATAAGAACCTATACAATTTTTAGAGCCTCATCAGATTTAAAGAATTACGTAAAATTAAATATAAAAGGCGCTGATAACCCGTTAACATTTTTAATAGATACAGGAGCAGATGTCTCTCTGTGCAAAGAGGATTTATTAGATAGTCACAAAGAAGATCTTGACGACTATTGTTTTCTGACGGGAATTTCAAAGGAGGAAATAGGATCTATAGGTTCCACATCGATATATATTGACGGTATACTTGGAAGAGATTTTCTCTACAGGTATAGTTGTAACATTGACTATGACAAATTTATATTAACAATTAACGCTGGGCATGAGACAATAATATTACCGATACACAACAATGCATAAAACTTAATCACGTAAAAATGCACCAAGAAGCGAAGTGATTTTACCATTCAATATTGATGTCATAGAAGATAGTGTAATATGTAATCGAGAGATTGCAGATGGGGTGTACTTAGCAAACACTATAATTCCAAAAGATGGGAATAAACACATAAGACTATTGAATGTCTTGGATAAAACAGCAATAATAAAGAATTTAAACATGAAACGATTCCATTGAGAAATTTTGAGATCTATAGAACGGCTAGTAAGGCGGCACGATATGACAAACGGTTTGATAGGTTATTAAATGAACTTAATATAAATACAAGTGATGACAGCGCGAAGAACGAATTGTTGGAAATACTGAATAGATATCAATCAATTTTTCATATGGAAGGAGAAAATTTAACAACAAACAATTTTTATAGGCAAACAATACACTTAAATGACAATAACCCAGTCTATATAAAGAATTATCTTTTACCACAAACGCACACGGAAGAGATAAATAATCAAGTAAAAAGTTTATTGGAACAGAACATAATAGAACCATCCATAAGTAGGTAAGGTTAGGTTGGAAGTGGCTGCTGATCCAAGGACCAGCACACTTAGACTCTGGGGTCCGTTGTGATACCACGGGACGAATGGGTGTTCCCCTCAGTCCCCACCGAAGAACCAGTTCGAGCTTCTAATGAAGCCCCTAAGATGTGAAATTTCCACGTTTGAGAGGTCAGAGAGATCGTGAAGAAACGGCGATCCCAATGTCCGTAGTCTTGTTCTGGATAGCGCCGGGCAGTGGCAGAGGAAGTGTTCTACGCTCTGTACCTCCTCCACATCCAAGCAGCTACGACAGAAATCATTTGACGAGACCTTAAGGCGCTCAGCGTGTCTCCCTATAAGGCAGTGCCCAGTAACAACAGCAACTACCGTTGAGATCTCCCCACGGGGGAGTGATAATAGCGCATTTATGCGCTTTCGATTCAGGGTAGGCCAGATTTGTCTTGTGATCCTACACGTTAATCCATTAGCCCATCTGTTATTCGTTATGCCAGCGGTGCGAAGCCGAAGTTCAAGCTTGCACGATTCCAGGGGTGTACCAACACATTCCAAATCCGCTGGAACCTGTAAGGTAGTACCCTGTCTTGCCAGCTCATCCGCTTTGCAGTTTCCCGGTATGTTCCTGTGCCCTGGGACCCATATGAGCCTGATGTCGAACTGCTTGGCCATCTCATTTAAGGACGTGCGGCAGCTAAGGGCGGTTCTCGTTTTCAGGAACATTGATCGCATGGATTTTACCGCGGCTTGACTATCACAATAAATGTTGACTGCGGTCGTAGACAGAATATTCCGACCCAACCAGTCCGACCCAACCTGACCGCACAATTTCGATCCGTCAGTATAGAAATTTACGGAACCCCTACTGCCTGGTGTCCTCCCAGACCAAGATTCCCTGGTCGGTATTAGTGTACAGTAGTGACGTTCAAATACGCTCCTTGGAGTAGTGTAATCCACGTTCAATGGCAAGTTCCTGTCATTCAGGATCACCCCGTAGCCACAATTGTAGCCCCGCCATTGTAGTGTGCTTCTTAATCGAATGGCCGATGAGGCCGCCGACTGCTTCCCTAATATGTCCAGTGGTATTAGGTGTAATAGGATGTTCAAGGCATCCGAAGGTGTAGTACGAAGGGCTCCAGTGATGCACATGGAAGCCATTCTCTGTACCCTTGCGAGAAGGTTGTTATTGGTGGCCTTCTCCAAAGCAGGCCACCAGACGATGACTCCGTACAGGAGTATTGGACGGACCACCGCTGTATAGATCCAGTGAGCAATTTTCGGACTAAAGCCCCATCGCTTACCAATGGCCTTCTTAAAGGAGTATAAAGCTATAGTCGCCTTCTTCACCCGCTCCTCCAAATTCCGTCTGAAGTTCAGCTTCCTGTCCAGGAATACGCCAATTTACTTGGCTCCATCAGAGAAGACGATTTCAGTGCCGTTGAGAGAAATGGGATCGAAGGTAGGGATCTTATACTTCCTAGTGAAAAGAACAAGTTCCGTTTTTGGTCGGATTAACGCCCAGACCGCAACCCCTTGCCCAGATAGATAGCTCTGCGAGAGCCTGTTGCAGGATATCTCTAATTGTAGATAGAAACTTCCCATTTACGGCCATGGCCACGTCGTCAGCATATGCAACTACGCTGCAGCCTTGCCCCTCCAACGGGAGAAGTGGTGATAGAGAAGTGGTGATAGAACGCCACCTTGTGGCGTTCCCCTGTTCACAAATCGGGATATTTCCGACGTTCCCAGTTTAGACGTTATCCGCCTGTTGGCAA
Source organism: Cordilura impudica (assembly GCA_963682025.1). NCBI lineage: Eukaryota > Metazoa > Arthropoda > Insecta > Diptera > Scathophagidae > Cordilura > Cordilura impudica. The sequence goes on along the minus strand of OY821517.1, from coordinate 224,415,514 downwards.
GCAGATTTCCAATCAATGATCACAGAATTCACTCCTAGACTAGATAGTGCCGCTATTATCGAGTCCGGTGTGATGTTGTTAAAAGCCCCTTCTATATCCAAAAAGGCTGTCATAGTGTATTCTCCTGCCGAGAGCGATTTCTCGATGGTACCTACAAGCTCGTGTAGAGCTGTTTCAGTTGACCTTCCCTTGCTGTAGGCATGTTGCCTCGTTGATAGCAGTTTAGGGTCAATAATTCTGCGTAAGTAAGAGTCTATCATACGCTCCATTGTCTTCAATAAGAACGATGATAGGCTTATTGGTCTGAAATCCTTTGGGACAGTGTGTGAGCTCTTTCCAGCTTTTGGAATGAACACCACTCTTGTCTCCCTCCATTTCAAAGGAATATACGCTGTGTCTATGCAGCAAGTGAAAAGACTGCATAGCCAAGGGGAAATGTAGTCCGACACATGCTGCAATTCAGCTGGAATGATACCGTCAGGTCCCGGAGATTTGTAAGGTTTGAAGCTTTTAATCGCCCAGATCAATGTTGGTACATTAACTATCTCCGAAGCAATGTCCGCCGTGCTAGCGTCAGAGTATTCCAACGCCTGTAGTGACGTATGAGAATTGCCCGGAAAATGGGTGTCCAGTAGCAAGCTAAGTGATTCTCCACTGGAGGTGGTCCACACCCCCACTGGATCCTTCAAATAGCCTTATGTGTGAGGGGTAGAAGCCAGAACCTTTCGCAGCCTGGATGCCTCGGAAACGTCCTCTATGTTGTCACAGAATTTTTTCCAAGAATCGCATTTTGCCGTTCTAATCTTCTTCTTATAGGTCCTAAGCTGCAGCTTGTACGCCGACCAATCCTCGTCCGCTCTTGAAGACTTTGCCTTGTTAAAGAGTTTTCTGCAGGAGTCTCTACCCTGCTGCAGCTCGCTAGACCACCATGGTGGTTTCTTCTTGCCCTTAGGCCTTGCCACTGGGCAAGAAGAATCTAAAGACTTGTTAAAAACCGTCGTAATATGATCTACAAGACAATCAATGTCCGCAGAATTGCGCGGTTCGGTTAAGGGTATTGTTTTCAATAACCCAGCAAAGGTTTTCCTATACTTAACCCAATCTGTCCTCTTCAGATTCCTGGGGACACTCTCCATAAGTACGTATAATGCTCCATTTTTGTTAGTTCCTAAAAAGGGACAAGAGAATTTGAAGAAATGGAGATTGGTAGTGGATTTAAGGAAACTGAATGATAGGATTGTAAATGACAAGTTTCCGCTAACACGACTGGACGACATTTTGGATAAGTTAGGTAGAGCGGAATATTTTTCCACGTTGGATATGACGAGTTCATTCCATCAAATTGAACTTGATGAAGACTCAAGACCTTTTACAGCATTTTCAACTCCAAATGGGCATTACCAATATACTAGATTACCATTCGGATTGAAAATATCTTCCAACAGTTTTCAAAGAATGCTTACCATAGCATTATCTGGATTAGAGGCAGAAGCATTTTTATATGTAGACGACATAATAGTGTTTGGATGTAGTTTGAAACACCATAATGAAAATTTGATAAATTTGTTTCATGAATTAGCTAAATATAATCTAAAACTGAATGCGAATAAATGTTGTTTTTTAAGACCAGAAGTCGTATACTTAGGGCATTTGATAACGTCAAATGGCATAAGACCAAATCCGGGCAAGTATGAAGCGATTTCCAAATATCCCATTCCGAAAAATTCTGACGAAGTAAGAAGGTTCGTAGCTTTCTGCAACAACTATCGCAGATTCATAAGGAATTTCGCAGAAACTGCAAGCTGTCTAAATAATTTGTTGAAAAAGGACTCGAAGTTCGATTGGACTGAAAAGTGTTAACCTGCATTTGAAAGTCTCAAAAATAGTCTAATAAGCCCTCCAGTATTGCAATACCCCGATTTTAATAGGACATTTGTTTTGACAACAGACGCATCGGATTTTGCACTGGGAGCAGTTTTATTACAAAGTCCAATAGACGAACATTTACCTATATCTTACGCAAGTAGATCTCTTAATAAACATGAGAAAAATAAACCTGTTATTGAAAAGGAATTATTAGGTATTTATTGGGGCATCCAATTCTTCAGACCTTATTTATATGGAAGAAAGTTCACTGTCGTAACAGACCACAGACCGTTAATATCTTTACTTTCTCATAAGAATCCTAGTTCTAAACAGGTGATGAGATCCGGAATCATCCCAAGGTGTATAATTTTGATAATTGTGCGAACGAAATAAAAGCCAGACTGAAGCCAGACTGGACAATGCGAAATGCATGACTGAACAGGTGAAGAAAAATAGACAAATAGAATCACAGAAAAAGACGAATAGTATAGATTTAAATATAGATGATTTAGTATTAGTTAAAGTAGAAAATAGAAGGAAAAACGAGGCACCATACAGAGGTCCTTATAGTGTAGTAGAAATAGATGATTTAAATATCTCAGTAAATATAGGAAATACTATTAAGGTTTACCATAAGAATTTACCAAAGAAGTATAATCACTTGTAAAAATTTACAAATATAATTGATAACAAAAACCAAAATAGAGTAAGATTTTTTTTTATACATAATAAACAAACGTACTTGTTAAGCTAAAAGAAAAGAACATACTTTAATGAAATTATTATTGTTAATGAATTGTATTATTATTATTACTCGCTAAATAAAGCATAGAATTACAGAAAAAATAATGTATAATAAAAAAAAAAAAAAAACAAATGTATATGCATAAGAATTCGTGTTTATAATTAATGATAAGATTTTATGCATAATAGTCGTAACTAAAGATCGGTATAATCCGAATGAAATAATATTTAACGTAAGCATTACAATAGAAAAATCTGTATATAATAACTTAGCATACAGTATGCACACACTGATGTACACAGCAATCCTCCAATTTCTTATTTTTGAATTTAAAGAAATTGTATGATTCCTCTTAAGGGCGGTGGTGTGGTGTATGCATACTATAGAGCATTCACACAGTGCATGAATGCTAAGCATAGAGTGATTCATTTTGGTAATAAAACGAAAACACACTTGACACACATATGTTGACCATAAACATTGAAATTGATGGTGCAAGTGTTGAACATGTTATTGATATAAACATTGTGTGCGGCGTAACACAAATAATAAATGAACGCAAAGTAATGATAAATAAAAGAGTTTCAAGTTACGATCGCTCAAGTGACGGCAACACAAAGCAAATACGGAAATGTATGTTTTGTGAATTTGATATTGTCGCACTTGACATATTTGTGTGTTCATGATAATTGACCACCCAAAAGACGTGTTATGTATGTCACAAAGTGAATTACCAAGGTCGCTCGTAATGCTGCTTTGGCACTTAGAAATTTTAAGATAAAATCTTATTATATAAGAAGTAATTATTTTAGTTTTAAGATCAGTATCAATGTAGAAGACTACAAGTTTACATCAGAACTCAACCTAAAATATACAATTTTTAAAATAAAGATCAGTCCTCCGACGGACATAAACACATAAATAAAAAGGAAGTTTTCTTTCATTATCTTGGACAGAATCATCCCCTCTGACTCTATCATTATTACGTTAATCATCCTCCTTACAACTCTTTGCTGACCTTGTAATGCATTTACATGATGCTCGTGTTCTATTTCCGTTTTAATTTTTTGTATTAATTTACTACATAAATCATTCCATATAATTTGGTTCTTACTAATATTGTTGAATCTTAAGCTGTGTTGACAGAAGCGTTCAGACAGATTTTTCTACCAGTATATATTTTTGCTATTAGTTTTGTGAGTTTGTGGGGTAATCTTTGAGTATCATAATCGAAAAGAGTTTCAACTATATAGTGGAGGTGGAGACTATAGGTATATAAATGGGACTCTTCCTGTCTTGTTTCTAAGGCAATAACATAGTTTGGGGTGGTGATCGGTAGTTTTAGCACTCTTTTCGTGAAAAACCTTTGCAATTTGTCTACTTGCTCAAACCCCGAAAAACCCCATATCTGAGCTCCATAAGCTTGTATGGACATGCAAATAAATTGAAACAATATCCACTTTGCTTTAAAAGACACATCTCTTTTTCCGATAAAATTTTTCCATGTGATATTTATACAAACTTTTGGCGAGTCATTTTTTGAACATATATGTTTAGTGTAAGTCATTGTAGGAGTTAATAAAATACCTAGATACTTATACTCTGGCACATTCTTTACGGTTTCCCCATTAAATCTTAATTTTTCATTTGTACCGACACGACCACCTTTTCTGAATATCATTATTGCAGATTTTGCTAAATTAACTTCCAAGTCCCATGTGTCGCAGTAATTTTCTAGTTTATTGATCGTCCGCTGTAAAACGACCACATCATCGGTAACACCACGATATCATCCGCATACATAAGTAGCCTTAAATTCATTTCTTCTATTAGCAAACCACCTTTCAAATGATAATGTAGATCATTGAGGTAAGGGTGAATAAAAATGGCGATAGTAACCATCCTTGTTTGACACCTGAATTTGTGTCGAAATAATCGGACAACTCAACACCAGTCCATACAGCGGATTTAGTATTCTGTTATACGTTTTCTATCAAATTTACAACTTCTGTAGATATTCCCATCTGGTGTAGTTTAAAAATTAGCAATTTTCTTGGAACGCAATCAAATGCGGCTCTAAAATCCACAAAAACTGCATAGACCTTTTTCTTTTCAGAGAATTTGATATCAACAATTGTTGTCAAATCCTAGTTATTGTCAATGGTTGAGTAACCCTTACGAAAGCCCGCTTGGAATTCATTTATTATATGGTGATTGTGTGCCCATTCGGTTAAACGGTGATGAATTACTCCCACCATAATTTTTCCTGTACAATTCATGAATGATATTCCTCTGTAATTATTTGATTGGTTAACATCTCCTTTGTGGATAGGCAATACTATAAAAAATGATTCATTAACATCCTGAGAAGTTTGCTATTTAAAATCGTCTAAATCGGTTGATTAGGTCCCGAGAATTGAATGAAGAAGTAAAAAAGTTTTGAAAAAATATGATTTTCTATGTTGTTCTTGTCACGATCACGCCCTCAATAGGACAACTAGGGTGATAGTTTTTAGTGAGAATGATTCACCAAGTTTACGGAGAGATTTCTATTTCTAAAAACATTAAAATCGGTGGATAAGGTCCCGGGAAATCTCTGAAAATGTAAAAAAGAAAAATATGATGTTTCTATATTGTTCTTGTTATTGTTATTCTAAATTTTGTATTTTTGTCATAGCTGTACTTGTTGTTTTTGTGGTAATAATATAGAAATTCACCAACATCAAAAGCAAATAATGCAAAACTACCTAGTTATTATTTTAAAAAATAGCAATGTAAATATAACAAAAAAAAAATTTTTTTTTAATTTTCTTATGTATTAATTTATTTAAAGAAAAACAACAATAACTTTTGATGTTATATTTTGTATGTGTAATATTTACTTATACATACATATATTAAATAAAACAAATTTCAAATTTCAAATTTTTTCATTGAGTCTTAATGAAAAGATTACAATGAAATATAATAAACAAATGGAATAAAAAAAGAGTACCTTAGAACTATATTATTCTAATAAGATTGAATGTTAGGTGCTGCTTGCTGAAGTATAGTGTTTTATATTTTCATTGGAGTTAAGAGAGTAGGTTTGTTTGCTCCCGACAAAATATTAGATAACTTGAGACGTGTGTCTCGGTTAGTACTTAGAACTAAGAAAAAAAAAGTAAAAGAAATAATGAACAAAAATAATAATAATAGCAGAAATGATGAACAAAAATAATTATAATAATAACGATATAAAAATTACTAAAATTAAACCCTATGGGTATGCGGTGTCGATTTTTTATAAAACTCAGGTAAGATTATGGGATTTGAATCGCTGTAGTCTAAATTGAGACAAATATTTTCATTGAGAATACAGATAGGAGAAAGATAAAAAACAAATATATATATACACTCCGTTCCACTTTAATAGCACACACCAATTTTTTTTTTTATTTGATTATCTACCAATATTCATTGACTGAACTGTCACATTCTCTGCGACAAAATTGAAGCTCTGAGAATTTACCATTCAATTTTTCTGTTGCTTTCATTTTCGTTCTAATGCATTTTCTGTTTCACTTGAATAGCACATTTGCGTTTAACTTTGATTTGCGTCGTGCAGATCATCGGCAAGATAAAGTAAACCATTATTTTGAATATTTAAAATATATTTTAATAATATTCAATAATATTGGATCGTGGTACAGCCTTAACGAACGAGGAACAAATTAAAATAAAAACTTATCAGGAATGTGACCTCTCTGTGTCTGAAATAGCAACAAAAATGGAAGAAGTAGAAAATTCGTACATAATTTTGTTCAGAGCAGCTCAAATTATGGAAAAAATATGAAAGGTCGTGTAAATAGTGTACTTTCCAATGCAGATAAGCGATCTATACTGCGCGAGGTGATATAGGTACCACTTATATTAACTTCGTTCTATGTTCTAGGTTCTATGTATATTTTATCCTATACACTTTATCGTCAAAATAAAACACTTTTGTTTTTTGTATGCTCCGAAAAGCTTTAATTAAAAGACCGTTTTCTTCATTTATTATATCAAGACTGAATCATCCTGTTTTTGTCAATTCTATTTCTACCTTAACTTGTGTACACATGTACACCTAAAATGCACACGCGTACACATACATCCACACCTTAGTTCTAATCGTAAAACTAAACTACCGTCGGATATAGCTGACGTTAACATAATACATGTTGGTCAGCTATAGTTTAGTGTTGACAATTAAAACTCAACAAGTGGAGTTTTGAGTTACATGCTGAAGGCATGGTAACAATGAATAATCAAATACGCTACACCTCCCTTTTATAAAAAAAAAAAAAAGTGATCAGTTGATCATTCTTTTATATAATACAGTAGTTTGATTATGCTCTAGCCTGAGATTTAATTTTTATGATAAATTCGTAGGGTACTATTCCTTCCCCTTTTTTCCCCATAAAAATTAAATCTCAATTTGTATTAATATTATCGACAATTTAAATTTAATGTTACAAAAATCCTGAAATAAACTTAAGGGTTAATTATTAATTAATTAATTATTAATTATTTAATAATTTTAACTAGATTTTAATTTAAAATTCTCTTTAGAATTTTCCATTTCAATTGATTTGATTTTAATCTTGATTTAAAGTTCTTATTATAATTTTCATTTTAATTGAATAATTTTGATTTAAAGTTCTTATTAAAATTTTCATTTTAGTTGTATTAATTTTAATTTGAATTTAAAGTTCTTATTATAATTTTCATTCTAGTTCAATTAATTTTAATTTAAAGTTATTATAATTTTCGTTTCATTTGAATTAATTTTAATATTAATACAAAGTTCTTATTATAATTTTCATTTTAATTGAATTAATTTTAATTAAATTTTGATTTAATTTTCTCCCTAGTAGGGACATAAATACTGTTATTAATATGTTGGGCTATAAAACAAAAACTAATGAATTGTTTTGGAACAATTTTTTTTATATATTTATTGATATGTATTGTATACAAAAATCTTAGTTTTATTCAAAATGTCCGCTCTTGGCCTTCACACACGCCTAAAGTCGCATTCGCCAGTCATCAATAGCTGCACGCACCTTATCCATTGGTAAAGTGGCTACAGCACGAACCAGAGCTATCTTAAGAGAACCAATGTTATGGTGTCTTTTGTGGGAGACCATATCCTCTAAAACCGTCTACAATTTGTTATCCAAAGGGTTCAAATCAGGGCTGCCAGATGGCCAATCTTCAGAGCATATAAAACCTGGCAAATTGTTTCGAACCCAGGTCTGTGTCGTTTTAGCCTTATGAGCTGGTGCAGAATCTTGTTGGAAAGTCCAAGGCTGGTTTTGCAACAGGGAATTATTAAGCGACTTCACAACTGTTTCCAAAACGGTTTCTTGATAAACTTTGGCTGATGTTTTGACCCCTTGTTCACAGTCACCCCATCGTAAGAGACACCCCACCAAACCATGACTGCAGGGGATGATGACCCTTTTCGACCCGTGGAATGAGTTCTGATGCATCTTTAGATGACCGGGCATAAACCCTATCATTTTGTTTGTTAAACTTTTCCTGTACGGTAAAAAATGTTCATCCGTAAACAAGACTTTTCTATGCAAATTATCAGCGTACTTCACCAAAAGACGTTTGGATTTTTCTATCCTATTATTTTTTAAAGCTGCAGTCAACAAATGTCCTGTACGCCGTTTGAAAGCTCCAAGATCCAAGTCTTTTCTAATAATACGACTCATGGACTTTTATGTGATTTTCATCTCACGGGCCATGATTTTCTGTTTCCGGAGACGATTTCGTTGAATTCTTGCTTTGACGGCTTTGATTACTTGCTGTGTCCGAACAGTACGTGGGCGGCCCGACTGGGAGCGGCCTTTTATATCTCCGGTCTCATCGAACAATTGTATACACCTGCAGACGAACATGCGACTAATGCCGAGCGGGCGGAGTGTTTTGAAAATATATTTTTTTTTCTTTCTTTCTTAAAAAGTGGTATAACTGCGATCCGGTTTTCTTTATCTGACCACTCCATGGTTAAAGTTAACACGATTTCAAAATCCCGTAACTGACTAACGCTATAGAGGTTACCTTTCAAAAAACATGTGATAATAAAAGGGTATGTTCAATTTTACTATTCTAATGGATATGTTCAAAGTAGTAACAATATTTATGTCCCTACTAGGTATATTTAGTATAGAATTAGCTAAGAATAGTTGTTGATTTAAAATCGATTCTAATTTAAGTAAGATTCCGGATTGGTGGCCAGCAAATCGTCTGCTTTCTATTTTCTAATTAAAACCTAACTTCCCAAACTATATTGTTTTAACCCATTTGTATGTATATTGGCCGTTTTACCGTCGCCAATCGACAAGGTACAATTACCTAATTCGTCTATTTCTTCTACCGAATAAGGTCCCCTAAACAAACCCTCCAGTTTCTGGCCCGCATTGTTCTGCATTAAGACCAAATCTCCTATTCATACTTCAATGGGATTAATTTTTCTATCGTAATGAGCTTTACTACTTTGTTTTTGCCTTTCTATAATATTCGCGGCACGCTGCTGCGCCGTCTGAAGCCTATACCTTACCTCTTTTTCGTATGACTATGTTATATAGTGGACCAACAGTATTATTATCAAGAAATGGTATGTCAGGTGTCCTTTTGCCAAATATCAGTTCATACGGACAGTACCCATGGACAGTAGATGGTGTTGTATTGAAACAATACGTGAAGTATTTCAACCATTCGTCCCAATCCGTTCTGTCCGCTAAGAGATATGAACGAACGTATTCGTTAAATGTTCTGTGTGATCTTTCTATAGTACCTAAAGTTTGATGATGGTATGCTGTCGAGGTAGCGTACTTAATATTCAATAGTCTGCAAAGTTCCTGCATAGTCTGGTTTTTGTACTCTGTTCCCATATCAGTCAGAATTTTATTCATCGAACCATAAATTAAAATGAAGTTCTCGAAAATAGCTTTGGCTATCGTTCTAGCCTGTTTGTCTGGCATGGTGCGCCTGGACCATTTTAAATAAAAAGTTCGTATCACTCAAGGAACATTTCAAAGCAATTTTCAAAAAACTCGACTCGGCGCTTTTTTTAAATCGCGAAATATTGATTTTTAGGGGTGAGAGAGAGAGAGAGAGAGCGCCAGAATATTCTCTCTATTTTTCCAAACAAATGGTAGGACCCCGTTTCAATTTTATTTTGTTTGCCCTTTCAACAAAACAACAAAGATAAAGCTTATTTATTTGTCATTCTCAAAAATTTGAATTTTCCTTGTAAGATGTTAGTGTTAAAGTGGGTTTACTTGAGTAACCATCAAAATCCATCTAAAATCGCAATGTTCTATCCGAATTATAAGAAACGTGGAAATCACGAAGAGAACCAATACAAGATTTGCTTATATTTTTGCAAGAAGTCGAAAAAAATGATCGTCATTCAAGGAAAAGTTCAATTAAGATTGAAGAAATTATTCCCGGGCTTCGATGCAAGTGATTTGAATGTGCCTGCCGTATTATGTCCAACTTGTGATACTCGGTTGAGAAGGTCGTTGAAAGAAGGACAGATGTGCGTGATACCAGAAATGGAAAAATTTGTGTCTATTAAATTCAGTACGAGAGGATTCACAAAAACACCATATTGTCAGTGTCATATATGCACTCTAGTGAGTAGATCTGTGGTCAGTTTTTCGGCTCAAGCTAAACCAGTGGTCGTCCGTAAAAGTGAAACTCGTAAAGAATCGGCTTACGGTCCAGTTAAAAGAGTGCAAGAACAATCATTTCCAAATAAACGTTGTGTGAAATGCCTGGGCTTATTAGGCCGGGGTATCATTCATGTATGCAATATGAATCTCATGGTCAATGTTCAGACCTTGCCCATAAATTCTAGACAAAAGGGCCAACTAGCCTCAAGACTATTGAAAGACAGAATGGGCGACGTGACTCAAAATTCGGATTCACCTGGACATGGCGGACTGGTTCTGCCCCAGCAGCATGTGAAACCGTTGACTGTAGATATTGGCCCCAAGGAGAACAACGTGTCACCATCGATCTCGGTTGATTCCATGCGGCAAATGCAAACAACTCTAGATTTGAGTACTAGAAAAACATTGAGCATCGCTAGTTTTATAATCGTAGGAACAAATACACGGAGAATACTAGAACCCAATTTCAAACAAAAAATGTTGGCACAACGTCATATTTTTGACGAATATTTTGAAGAAAGAGATTTACCTCTCATCGTCACTAAGACGCAAACTCCGGTCAAATCTCCCCAAACAGTTATTATTTGCAAAAATTTAGGGGCCTTCATTGAAAAAGTTTTGGGTGAACGTCAAGCTTCTGAGGTTCATATGAAATTTGGCAACGATGGTGGGGGTGGTTTTTTAAAATTCTGCCTATCCATTCAGCCCTTAACAGAGAGAGCGGTAGAAGAACCACAACCAAGTACTTCGCGCGCAGAGTATACATAAAGTGACCATATTTTTATACCCTCCACTCCAGTGTGCAGAGGGTATATAAGTTTGTCATTCCGTTTGTAATAATTAGAAAAAAAATTTTGGACCCCATAAAATATATATATTTGTGATCCTTACAACAACCCGAGTTGATATAGCGGTGTCCGTCTGTCCGTCTGTGGAAATCACGATGACGGCATCAATCGGGCAGCTAGGGTACTCGTTGACATAAAAAATGATTCGCTATCATCCTGAGAAGTTTGCTATTTAAAATCGTCCAATTCGGTCGATTAGGGCCCGAGATTTGAATGAAGAACTAAAAAAAGTCTTGAAAAAATATAATTTTCTATGTTGTTCTTGTCACGATCACGCCCTCAATAGGACAGCTAGGGTGATCATTTTTAGTGAGAATGATTTACCAAATTCATGGGAAGATTTCTATTTCAAAAATCATTAAAATCGGAGGAGCAGGTCCAGGGAAATCTCTGAAAAAGTAAAACAAAAATGAATAACATGATATTTCTATATTGTTCTTGTTGTTATTCTAAATGTTGCATTGTTGTCATAGCTGGACTTGTTGTTTTTGTGGTCGTTGTGGTAATAATATAATAAAAACAAACCCTTTGTGCATTTTTTTTATCAACTCTGGTAGAAAAATTTAAAAGTTTCCATTGTTTTGGCATCACTAAAAAAATCTGTTAGATCATTTCTGTCATTGCCACGAGCCTGCCTGCAAAATTTCAGATCGAATGGGTCACGGGAAAGTGGTTAAAATCGATCCAAAAATTTTTCGACAAGCAGACACTACGAGTTAATATAAAGGGAGTAAAAATTCACCAACATCTAAAGCAAATAATGCTAAAATACCTAGTTGTTAATAAAAAAAAAACAATTGGGCAATTCACAATGGGTAATGTGTCGTTGTATTTGTTGTATCGTGTATCACTTTACAATAGTGTAAAATTGTTGTTGGTAATTTTCACTGAAAAATCTGATACACGATCCAACTTCATTTGCTATGTTTAGTAAATGTTGTATATTGTATCATAACATATCAGTTCCAAGTGAATGCCAGTTTTTATGAAAAAGAAAAAAACAAATACATAGAATTTTATCAGCATAAATAATTATAAAATAAAATATGGCAAATAATTCAAATAACGCAAATACGTCGATAAGTTTATTTATATAAAAATTAATGTTTATATTTTTAGTATGTATTTTCTCTTTCAGTACCAACCAAAACATTTAACATTTTTTTTTTTCATTATAAATTAAAATGAAAGAGGTACGTAACTAAAACTCCAGGGTATATCTCACGACCAAAAAGCAAACACTGACAAGTGTTTTCTCTTATAAAAAATAGCAGAAGCGACGAAGCGACCTTTCCTCGTTGGATCGAAAATTACTAAAGAAAGCGTTTTACAATATGAAAATACAACTGAGTGTTCACAACAAATGATTGTATTGTGTATTTCAATACAACATACAATATACAACACCTGTTGTGAATTGCCCAAATGTAAATTTAGCAAAAAAAATTTATGTATTAATTTATTTAAAGAGAAAAACACAAAAATAACGTTTGATGTTGTATTTTTTGTGTGTAATATTTACATATACATATATACACATATTAAATAATACAAATAATATACATATATTATATATATGTTTGTATGTATGTATATTCATAGTAACTGCATGTTAGAAATAAATCGGTTTATTATTTTATTTACATAAAATTCTGCAATATTTTGTTGTGGGGAAAATACATTTCTTTTGCATTAACAGAGTGTCACTTCATTTTGCTCAGCGTGACTATGCCACAGTAGATGGCGCCACAATTTTTGTTCTAATTAGCTTTGCAATAGTTATTTCTATTTTAACATGAATGTCAATATTTTCAACTAGATATCATACAGAACAATGTTAAGAGTATACAGGGGCTGGTCTTTTATTTCATATGTTTTTTCATTATTATTTACAAATATGAACATAAGTTTGGCATGTTAACTTTTTGTTGTCTTTACAAAATAGAGTTACCGAGTTCATCAATGAGTTTTTTGCTTTCAACACAGTTCTACATAGTTATATAGAACTATTATTCTGCTTTACCTACAAAATATCTGATTGCGATTACATCTAATTTTTAAAAATTGTTTATAATTGATAAAGCATTATTATTCACATAAATACAAAATTGCACTTTTTAAATTTTCCATTCAAATTTAAGAAAATATCAATTCTAATAAAAACTGAAATTAAAATTTCCAATTATAAATTAGAAAATATTAATTGAATTTCAGAATATCATATCAAAACGTCGGAAATAATAATTTTAAATTTAGAAGGCATCAATTGCATCTTTAATATAGAAATTTTATTCGTTAAACACAAATTGAGATTCCAAAAAAAACACCAAATATGTTTACATTTAAAAATATTTACATTTAAAACAAAATATTGCCATTCAGGAGATATTAATAACTTTTCAGTACCGCGATTCAGTAACTTCTTTTAACGATAGTCGAATCGTAAAAAAAAGAAAATTGCAAAATTATCAGTAAAATTTTTAAACTATATTCGCTATTGTTAAAGTCAGCTGTTGTTGTTATCTAAACGACAACCATTTTTGTGTTGTTTATTCAATCGATAAAAACTTAAATTTTTAGGTTGAAATGTCGTCATACATAAATAAAAATCATAAAATAGTGAAAATATTTTGCTTTTATTAAAAAAATTTTTTTATATAAATGAAAAATTTATATAGCATATTCAATTCATTATTTCATTTTCAAATAAATAAACAGAAATATTAGTAAAAAAAAATAAAGATATTAAACATAAACATAAAATCATTCTGTCAAACACGAAGTAATTTGTTTTTTTCTATTCTTTGTGTTTTTCGCTTATTTTGACAGAGGTGCCACTAGTTTACAATTTAAATAAATAGAAAAACAGATTTGTCGACTGTCGTTAAGATGTATGTACTTAGTGAATCACTTAATCCTTAGTGCAAACAACAATAGCTGTCGATATATTTTGCGATCGTCAGATCGTTGAATTTGAAATTTACAGAATCGCACTACAGAAAATATTAATTTAAATTCAATGAATTTAAGAAAACCTCAAATGATATTTAAGAATTGCTAACATAAAAATAGTTACATAAGTAAACGTAATTTGATGAGAATGTTATTATACCCTCCACTCCAGTGTGCAGAGGGTATATATAAGTTTGTCATTCCGTTTGTAATAATTAGAAAAAAAAATTTGGACCCCATAAAATATATATATTTGTGATCCTTATAACAACCGGAGTTGATATAGCGATGTCCGTCTGTCCGTCTGTCCGTCTGTCCGTCTGTCCGTCTGTGGAAATCACGATGACGGCATCAATCGGGCAGCTAGGGTGCTCGTTGATATAAAAAATGATTCACTAACATCCTGAAAAGTTTGCTATTTAAAATCGTCCAAATCGGCCGATTAGGGCCCGAGATTTGAATGAAGAACTAAAAAAAGTCTTGAAAAAATATAATTTTCTATGTTGTTCTTGCAGCTACAGTGATAATTTTTAATGAGAATGATTCACCAAATTCATAGGAAGATTTCTATTTCAAAAATCATTAAAATCGGTGGAACAGGTCCAGGGAAATCTCTGAAAAAGTAAAAAAAAAATGAAAAATATGATATTTCTATATTGTTCTTGTTGTTATTCTAAATGTTGTGTTGTTGTCATAGCTGGACTTGTTGTTTTTGTGGTCGTTGTGGTAATAGTATAATAAAAACTAACAATTTGTAAATTTTTTTTTAACTCTGGTAGAAAAATTTAAAAGTTTCCATTGTTTTAGCATCACTAAAAAAATTTCTGTTATTACCACGAGCCTGCCTGCAAAATTTCAGATCGAATGGGTTACGGGAAAGGGGTTAAAATCGATCCAAAATTTTTTCGACAAGCAGACACTACGAGTTAATATAAAGGGAGCAAAAATTCACCAACATCTAAAGCAAATAATGCTAAAATACCTAGTTGTTAATAAAAAAAAATGTAAATTTAGCAAAAAAATTTTATGTATAAATTTATTTAAAAAGAAAAACACAAAAATAACGTTTGATGTTGTATTTTTTGTGTGTAATATTTACATATACATACATAAACGTATTAGATAATACAAATAATATACATATATTATATATATGTATATCCATAACAACTGCATGTTAGAAATAAATCGGTATATTATTTATTTACATAATTTTCTGCAATATTTTGTTGTGGGGAAAATACATTTCTTTTGCTTTAACAGAGTGTCACTTCATTTTGCTCAGCTTGACTATGCCGCAATAGATGACGCCACAATTTTTGTTCTAATTAGCCTTGCAATAGTTACTTCTATTTTCACATGAATGTCAATATTTTCAACTAGATATCATACAGAACAATGTTAAGAGTATACACGGGCTGGTCTTTTATTTCATATGTTTTTTCATTATTCTTTTACAAATATGAACATAAGTTTGGTTTGTTGTCTTTATAAAATAGAGTTACCGAGTTCATCAATGAGTTTTTTGCTTTCAAAACAGTTTTACATAGTTATATAGAACTATTATTCTGCTTTACCTACAAAATATCTGATTGCGATTACATCTAATTTTTAAAAATTGTTTATAATTACTAAAGCATTACTATCCACATAAATACAAAATTGCTCTTTTTAAATTTTCCATTCAAATTCAAGAAAATATCAATTCTAAAAACTGGAATTAAAAATTTCCAATTATAAATTACAATTAATTGAATTTCAGAAAATTATATCAAAACGTCGGAAATTATAATTTTAAATTTAGAAGACATCTATTGCATCTTTAATATATGAATTTTATTCGTTAAACACAAATTGAAATTCAAAAAAAAAAAAAACACCAATACCTACGTTTACATTTAAAAAATTTTTACATTTAAAAAAAATATTGACATTTAGGAGAAATTAATAGCTTTTCACTACCGCGATTCAGTAACTTCTTTTAACGATAGTCGAATCGTTAAAAAAAAAGAAAATCGCAAAATTATCAGTAACATTTTTAAACGATATTCGCTTTTATTAAACTCAGCTGTTGTTGTTATCTAAACGACAACCATTTTTGTGTTGTTTATTCAATCGATAAAAACTAAAATTTTTAGGTTGAAATGTCGTCATACTTAAATAAAAATTATAAAATAGTGAAAATATTTTGCTTTTATTAAAAGACTTTTTTATATAAATAAAAAAATTAAATAGCATATTCAATTCATTATTTCATTTTCAAATAAATAAACACAAATATTAGTAAAAAAAAAAGATATTAAACATAAAGATAAAATCATCCTGTCAAACACGAAGTAATTTGTTTTTTTTTCTATTCTTCTTTGTGATTTTCGCTTATTTTGACAGAGATGCCACTCGTCTACAATTTAAATAAATAGAAAAATAGATTTGTTGACTGTCGTTAAGATGTATGTACTTAGTGAATTACTTAATCCTTAGTGCAAACAACAATAGCTGTCGATATATTTTGCGATTGTCGGATCGTTGAAATTTTCAGAATCGGACTACAGAAAACTTTGATTTAAATTCAATGAATTTTAGAAAACGTCAAATGCTATTTAAGAATTGCGAACATAAAAACTGTTGCAATACATATATGTATATTCATATCTTATATATTAATTAAAAACTTAAATTATAAACTTATTTACAAAAAAAAAAAAACAAATATATGTATATATAACATTTCATATTGCTTTCAAATATTCGTTTATAAATTTGAAAAATATTATATACTCTTCAAATATTTATAAAATGTAATATTTTCATGTGAAAAAAAAAACAAAATGAATTTCTAAAATAAATTTGTATAGTTAATTATAGTTAAAATACTTTTATTAAAATTGTGAAAATTTCATGCATATCAATACATAATAAAATCAAATGAATTATTTCAATTTTGTACAAAAACAAAAAATATAACATTAATGTTTCTTTTTTTGGTTCAAAAAACATTAATATTGTAATTGTAGAAATGTTACATGGTGGTAGAAATGATATAAATAATAAACATATCATTTTAAAATGAACATACAATCCTGTCCACTTAAATAGCGCGTGCTTTAAGCTTTTGATATATATACATTTAGGTGTGCTATTCAAGTGGATAGGACTGTACATGGATTGTAGTTTTCATTTCTCAATTAAATTCACTGCTTGCCAAAATCAGGTCGATTTTTTTACTGTTACTACATGCAAAACATCCCAACAAAGCAAAATAATGTAAAAACTGTTTGTATGAATAACTTTTTCTCCATTTCATTTGCATTTTACTACTGGCATCGTTTGTTGGGATAAAATTTTAAACGTATCAACGTTCTCTCCTCAACGTTCTCACCACAACGTTCTATCCCAACATTCTCACCACAACGTTCCCATCACAATATTCTCTGTTGAACGTTCTGCCTATGATTTTGTTTAACTAAAGAAACATTTATATGCATAACTGCCGAATAACATATTGGTGGTCGAGTGCGTAGTGCGCTGGCTCTTGATCTTTTTCGCTTATGTTCGAATTCCAATGAAATAAGAAATATTGTATTTTTTTTTATCATATTTTTTTTTCTTCAAACTTATTGAAAACAATAAATTCTTAACATATCAATAAGATCTAATAAAAATAATCATTTATTTATTTAATTTCATATAAAATTCTATAAATATTTTTTTTACGATATTACATTTTCAACATTATTGGTGAATAAAAAAAAATTATATATACATGTTTCTTTTTATTAATCAACAGTGTTGCAGTAAATACAGACTTTTGGTTTAACCGTTCCATTATCGTTTTGCACATCCTCATTATGTATAGTCCTTGGATGACTTCAAAATTTGACTTCATGGTAGGCAAAGTAAACCCCAAAAATTGAAGTTCGATGATAATTCCCAGGTAGTAGTATTTGGAGTCAATAAATGAAAATATATTTTATTAACATAATTTAATTCAAAATCAAAAGTTGGCATCACTGAGTTAGATTTTGTATTGTATGGTGTTATTTTGTGTTGACACAAAATCTAATAGAGAAAACTCCCTTTTAATTGTAAAAAAAATTATTTTCCAAATATGATAATATTTTAACAACAGAAAAAAATTGAGAGAGCTTTTTCGCAATGAAGGTAAGGGTGAGATATTTAATTTGCAAAAATTTTAAATTAATCGAGAGGTTATATCATATAACCGGAAACGCATGAATATAGGTATATAACCTAAATGCATGCCGATCAGCAACAACGATGTCCAAAAAGCAAACACCGAAACGTGTTTTCTTTTATCCGAAATAAGAGAAAAGACGAAAACGATCTTTCCTCGTTGGAGTGCGAATTACTAATGTGAGAAAGCTTTTTAGACCAACTCTTGAAATAAACAAAAAACATCTGTTAAGCGGATCAACCCAATGAATTTGCTGAAATAATCTGGTATTAAGTTTAACAAATTGTTTACTTTTTCAAATATATTGTTTACATTTATTATCAATACTCAAACCGAGGTGGAGGGTATCAAAGATTCGGCACAGCCGAATTTAACACTCTTACTTGTTTTTTATATATAAATTTTCACAATTTTTTTTGGATGAAAATTTGAAGTTTTTCAGAAAATAAAGATAACATTAAATTATTTTATTTAAACTTTTGGTTTTTTGCGTTTGGCATCCCTAATTTGATTATTTATTATTATAAATTTATTCTCTATGTTTTCAAAATATGGCAATATTTTAAAAAAAAGTTGAGAGAGCCTTTTTTCTTTTTGGTTATTATTTTGTTACTCCATCCGACCTATATGGCCACAATGAAGAAATATTTGGCCAGTTAAAAGAAACTATACAGCCATCTCCAATTAGCACGATTTAATGCATATAGCCACTGTACACAACCATTACCTTTGCAATGGAGGTTAGGGCGAGCTATTTAATTAGCAAAAACTAAATTAAACGAGAAGTTATGTCATATAACCGGAAACGCATTCATATAGGTATATAACCTAAATGCATGGCGATCAGCAACCACGATGACCAAAAAGCAAACACCGAAAAAAATCCGAAATAATAGAAAAGACGAAAGCCAACCCAAAGAATTTTCTTAAATAATTTGGTATTAAGTTTAACAAATTGTTTACTTTTTCCAATATTTTGTTAACATTTATTATCAATACTCAAACCGAGGTGGAGGGTATTAAAGAGTCGGCACAGCCGAATTTAACACTCTTACTTGTTTTTACCTGAAAACGGGACATCGAATAATTCTGATGGGTTCGGTTATATCAAATGGAAATGCATAGATAATATAATAATATTTTATTTGTCCACAGTGAGTGGCATTATTTATTTTACGTTCACTACAAAAAAATTGTTTATACATTGTTATATTTTTCAGAGGCACAAATTTGTTTCAAAATTTTAGGTGACGATATTAAATATGATAATAATTAACAAAGCCTTAAGCACTGATGCCCTTAATTGAGTTTTATCTTCGGTCCACAACTTGTTCATCAAAGAAAATGCACGTTCAACCGGCGCATTTGTAAAAGCAAACATAAAATATTTTCAACTATAATTTGAAAATTTGCATGGTTTAGGTAATTGCTTTTAAAATGTTTAAATATTTCCACCCAACGATTTTTCGTTGAAATATTTTGTTGATTCCATTCATCAATTTTCTGCGATGTTACGTATTTGTTAATTTCACTTGCTGCTCCAATTTTTTGGTAGTTTATACATTACAAGTTTCTAAAGCAGCTGAAGAAACCAAGGGAGGCGGACACACATAAAAGAAGGGGTGACATTCATAAAAATTATATTAAAATTTTACAAAGTTTTGTGGTAATTATACGACTACATAAAATTAACGATAAATTTTGTTTCACCCCGTCAATTTAAATTTTTTGAAGTCTTTTTAGTGTCTAAGCAAATCTGACTCAATACGATAAAATCGTAAAAAAAGCGGAAAAAATTTTGATACCGTGAGGATTGAAAAAGTACAATTTGTTTGTCTGGTTGGTACAATAACAGAACACATATTTTCCATCCCTGGGCAGGTTAGTTTTTGTTCTATACTGCACTTTGGCCTCTTCTATTTATATTAAAACTCTTTGTACAAAAACATCATTACAAAAAAAAAATAAAAACAATTACTCTATTTTTGTGTCTTGTGTTTCGTAATATATTTATTCATACTAGGAGATTCCAGCGCTCGAAATTCGAGTGCAATTTCTAGGCAGCTTTGTTTTTCAACTTAGCCAATTCACAAACCAACACTTTTATGGTTTATTATTATTTTGAATGAAGAAACTCATTAATGAAACTCATTAACAAACATATTAACAAATTTAATAAAAGACACACATAGCACATGTATAATTGTATGTATGATTTAGTAGCAACTTTAAATACAATTTACTCAAAATAAAGAAAAAAATTTAAAAATCTGTAAATCTGCAAAATGGCTAAAAAGAAATTCCTTTCAAATAATATACGTTTGGTCAAAATCGGGATAAAACGTTAGAACAAATCATCGGTCCCAAAAAATCGCCTAGCCTATTAATATTATAGATTTATTCATATTCTGCAACAAAGAAAGAAAAGATTATTTTTGTATTGCTGAATTTCAAGTTAACCAAGCAAATTTACAGAACTGCAATATCTATTTTTTACAATGTTTTTTTTTTGTTTTATTTTGATTATTAGTTTGATGGGCGACGTACAAGTAAAACGCAACATATTCTTATTTTGAGAGCGGATTAAATTTTTTTATTTTATGCTTTTTAAGAACAGTAATGTAAGTTTATGTACCATGAATTGACTCAACCAAATTCATAAGAAATTCAGTTAAATCGTTTTAAATATTTTTTAAATGAAATTATTTTTCACTGACATACATATATTAAAAAAAACTATCTTTGATGAATTTGAATCTGAAAACGGGACGGTCCCGTTCAAAACGGGACGTATGGTCACGTTAAGTATACAGCCAAGTTCCGCGAATCCGGAGTTAAGAGACTACTTATTATTTGCTTAGCGCCGAACACCCAAGAATGTTACGAGAATGTTTCTTTAATGTGGTCACATTTGAACATTAATCCTTGGCTTGGGACAATCGCGACTGACTTGAAGCTGGCCTGGCGGGGCTGATGAGCAACAGCAGCACTTATCCATGCACATGGTGCGATGCTGAACAAAGAAGTTTAATTTACTGCGGAAATTACAGAACTGTTGGAAATTCCAAAGAGAATTCGGAAATGTGGAATTTAGATGGAGGACTCAAGACTCGAGGTTTGAATCAACGAATACTTGACGTAATTCCACCTCCAGAATTACACTTATTATTGGGAGCTGTCAACACGCTGTTCCAGCATATGATGCGTGAAAATAAAGATGTCAGTCTTCAGTGGGCTCGTGATTGTCACGTAGATCGTCAAAGTACGTACGGTAGTCCCATGTTCGAAGGAAATGCGTGTAAAACACTGCTTGATAAGGTCGATATATTAGAGGCAAAGAAATGTCTCAGCTGTGTCAAATACGTAGAAACATTTAGGACATTGAAGAAAGTTGTTAAATCTTCTTTTTCTGTCAACCTTGATCCGGATTTTAAGGCACATATACGGAAATTCCATTTGAGTTAAGCTCTCGGGGTGACCGCTACTCCGAAAATACACTATACCACGTAGAAGAATTCTGTTCGAAAAATAAGAGAGGTTTAGGCTTCTACAGCGAACAATCTGTAGAATCAGCTCATTCAGATTTCACAAAAACTTGGACACGATACAAAGTCCTCAAGAGTCATCCAAATTACCCGGTCAAGTTATTGCGCGCTGTATGCGAATATAACACTCTCCATTTGTAAACAGTTTGTATAGTGTTTTCTAGTCTACATTCGTTGAATAAAGCAATATTATAACTCAAGTCTTCTGTTTTTTACATCCCTGTCCGAGTTTTGTAAGTTTACTCCACAGAAACAAAGCCGCTGGTCTCTTGCCAAGTAAACAAAACCAATCTGAATATGGCTCACATACACATATCTTCACGCATACATATATACAAAACACAGAAATTACGCTCAGACCCTAAAAATCAGTATTTCGCGATTTAAAAAAAAGCGCAGAGTCGATTTTTTTGAAAATTGCTTTGAAATGTTCCTTGAGGGTCCCCCTAACGATCCCAAAAGAAATTTTGGAGTGACACGAACTTTTCATTTAAAATGGTCCAGGCGCACCGTGCTGAAATAGGTACGGTGATCAAATCCTTCGTTAAATCACATATTATAGTTATGGCGTATTCATTGCCATTATTAGACTTAATAAAGGGGCCTATTGTATCAATAATGACAACATCGAAAGCGCGCGCCGGTGTTTTCGTTATCAACATTGGCTTCCTGGTCTTTGGTAGTGACTTATTTGTCTGACACTGCCTACACCTTTTTATATAGTTACGGATGTCTCTGAACATTCCATTCAAGAAATATTTTTCATTCATTTTCGTTGTCATCCTTGTTATTTCCGGATGACCTCCATATAACGGGTCATTATGATATTTTCTAGGAGGGTATTCTGCTGCTCGTCAGCAGTAACTCTTATTCTTTTCGGCGTTATTAATTTCCTCAATAATTAATTTCCTCAATAATTTGTTCGGTATTTCCTTAAATTCACTGACTTGTATTTTATCGAATATTATATCATTAAGTGATAGTTGCAATTTTTCGATGCCTTGGTTGTCAGTCGCATTTTCCAACCTAGGGAATAATCGCCTTGTAGTGTGTTTGATAAGTGACTATTGCCATGTGGTAGACATTCAATAGAACACCCTTGCATTCCAATGCATGTGTCCACACTACAGCTCTCTAATCGTGAGAATAAGCGACGTCAGCATATCCACGATTAGTTTAAGCGTTAAGATTGAATGAATGTGTGTGTGTGTGTGTGTATTATTTCATAAGTAGATAGCACATAAAATAATAAATGATAAATAAAGAAACAATCTAATAAGAACCGCTCTTCGGAGTAAACACAAAATAACAATTGTTTTAATTAAATACGATAAACGGCGATAAGGAAACAATTTCTTATTATATAGCGATCCTGGTATGGCCACGTCGTGAGACCAGGACCCCAGGACGTGGCCCATGTGAAAACTATTATAACCTTGTGAATTCAAAAAAAATTTTTAACGAGTGTTTAAATCATTTAAAAATTATAAAATGCCTCAGAAAAAGGCTGTGGGACCGTGAAAAAACAGAACTTAAGAACAAACAAGTAAGAGTGTTAAATTCGGCTGTGCCGACTCTTTAATACCCTCCACCTCGGTTTGAGTATTGATAATAAATGTTAACAAAATATTGGAAAAAGTAAACAATTTGTTAAACTTAATACCAAATTATTTAAGAAAATTCTTTGGGTTGGCTTTCGTCTTTTCTATTATTTCGGATTTTTTTCGGTGTTTGCTTTTTGGTCATCGTGGTTGCTGATCGCCATGCATTTAGGTTATATACCTATATGAATGCGTTTCCGGTTATATGACATAACTTCTCGTTTAATTTAGTTTTTGCTAATTAAATAGCTCGCCCTAACCTCCATTGCAAAGGTAATGGTTGTGTACAGTGGCTATATGCATTAAATCGTGCTAATTGGAGATGGCTGTATAGTTTCTTTTAACTGGCCAAATATTTCTTCATTGTGGCCATATAGGTCGGATGGAGTAACAAAATAATAACCAAAAAGAAAAAAGGCTCTCTCAACTTTTTTTTAAAATATTGCCATATTTTGAAAACATAGAGAATAAATTTATAATAATAAATAATCAAATTAGGGATGCCAAACGCAAAAAACCAAAAGTCCCAAACATTTTAAATAAAATAATTTAATGTTATCTTTATTTTCTGAAAAACTTCAAATTTTCATCCAAAAAAAATTGTGAAAATTTATATATAAAAAACAAGTAAGAGTGTTAAATTCGGCTGTGCCGAATCTTTGATACCCTCCACCTCGGTTTGAGTATTGATAATAAATGTAAACAATATATTTGAAAAAGTAAACAATTTGTTAAACTTAATACCAGATTATTTCAGCAAATTCATTGGGTTGATCCGCTTAACAGATGTTTTTTGTTTATTTCAAGAGTTGGTCTAAAAAGCTTTCTCACATTAGTAATTCGCACTCCAACGAGGAAAGATCGTTTTCGTCTTTTCTCTTATTTCGGATAAAAGAAAACACGTTTCGGTGTTTGCTTTTTGGACATCGTTGTTGCTGATCGGCATGCATTTAGGTTATATACCTATATTCATGCGTTTCCGGTTATATGATATAACCTCTCGATTAATTTAAAATTTTTGCAAATTAAATATCTCACCCTTACCTTCATTGCGAAAAAGCTCTCTCAATTTTTTTCTGTTGTTAAAATATTATCATATTTGGAAAATAATTTTTTTTACAATTAAAAGGGAGTTTTCTCTATTAGATTTTGTGTCAACACAAAATAACACCATACAATACAAAATCTAACTCAGTGATGCCAACTTTTGATTTTGAATTAAATTATGTTAATAAAATATATTTTCATTTATTGACTCCAAATACTACTACCTGGGAATTATCATCGAACTTCAATTTTTGGGGTTTACTTTGCCTACCATGAAGTCAAATTTTGAAGTCATCCAAGGACTATACATAATGAGGATGTGCAAAACGATAATGGAACGGTTAAACCAAAAGTCTGTATTTACTGCAACACTGTTGATTAATAAAAAGAAACATGTATATATAATTTTTTTTTATTCACCAATAATGTTGAAAATGTAATATCGTAAAAAAAATATTTATAGAATTTTATATGAAATTAAATAAATAAATGATTATTTTTATTAGATCTTATTGATATGTTAAGAATTTATTGTTTTCAATAAGTTTGAAGAAAAAAAAATATGATAAAAAAAAATACAATATTTCTTATTTCATTGGAATTCGAACATAAGCGAAAAAGATCAAGAGCCAGCGCACTACGCACTCGACCACCAATATGTTATTCGGCAGTTATGCATATAAATGTTTCTTTAGTTAAACAAAATCATAGGCAGAACGTTCAACAGAGAATATTGTGATGGGAACGTTGTGGTGAGAATGTTGGGATAGAACGTTGTGGTGAGAACGTTGAGGAGAGAACGTTGAGGAGAGAACGTTGATACGTTTAAAATTTTATCCCAACAAACGATGCCAGTAGTAAAATGCAAATGAAATGGAGAAAAAGTTATTCATACAAACAGTTTTTACATTATTTTGCTTTGTTGGGATGTTTTGCATGTAGTAACAGTAAAAAAATCGACCTGATTTTGGCAAGCAGTGAATTTAATTGAGAAATGAAAACTACAATCCATGTACAGTCCTATCCACTTGAATAGCACACCTAAATGTATATATATCAAAAGCTTAAAGCACGCGCTATTTAAGTGGACAGGATTGTATGTTCATTTTAAAATGATATGTTTATTATTTATATCATTTCTACCACCATGTAACATTTCTACAATTACAATATTAATGTTTTTTGAACCAAAAAAAGAAACATTAATGTTATATTTTTTGTTTTTGTACAAAATTGAAATAATTCATTTGATTTTATTATGTAATGATATGCATGAAATTTTCACAATTTTAATAAAAGTATTTTAACTATAATTAACTATACAAATTTATTTTAGAAATTCATTTTGTTTTTTTTTTCACATGAAAATATTACATTTTATAAATATTTGAAGAGTATATAATATTTTTCAAATTTATAAACGAATATTTGAAAGCAATATGAAATGTTATTATAATATATATATATATATATATATATATATATATATATATATATATATATATATACATATATTTGTTTTTTTTTTTTTTGTAAATAAGTTTATAATTTAAGTTTTTAATTAATATATAAGATATGAATATACATATATGTATTGCAACAGTTTTTATGTTCGCAATTCTTAAATAGCATTTGACGTTTTCTAAAATTCATTGAATTTAAATCAAAGTTTTCTGTAGTCCGATTCTGAAAATTTCAACGATCCGACAATCGCAAAATATATCGACAGCTATTGTTGTTTGCACTAAGGATTAAGTAATTCACTAAGTACATACATCTTAACGACAGTCGACAAATCTATTTTTCTATTTATTTAAATTGTAGACGAGTGGCATCTCTGTCAAAATAAGCGAAAATCACAAAGAAGAATAGAAAAAAAAACAAATTACTTCGTGTTTGACAGGATGATTTTATCTTTATGTTTAATATCTTTTTTTTTTACTAATATTTGTGTTTATTTATTTGAAAATGAAATAATGAATTGAATATGCTATTTAATTTTTTTATTTATATAAAAAAGTCTTTTAATAAAAGCAAAATATTTTCACTATTTTATGATTTTTATTTAAGTATGACGACATTTCAACCTAAAAATTTTAGTTTTTATCGATTGAATAAACAACACAAAAATGGTTGTCGTTTAGATAACAACAACAGCTGAGTTTAATAAAAGCGAATATCGTTTAAAAATGTTACTGATAATTTTGCGATTTTCTTTTTTTTTAACGATTCGACTATCGTTAAAAGAAGTTACTGAATCGCGGTAGTGAAAAGCTATTAATTTCTCCTAAATGTCAATATTTTTTTTAAATGTAAAAATTTTTTAAATGTAAACGTAGGTATTGGTGTTTTTTTTTTTGAATTTCAATTTGTGTTTAACGAATAAAATTTATATATTAAAGATGCAATAGATGTCTTCTAAATTTAAAATTATAATTTCCGACGTTTTGATATAATTTTCTGAAATTCAATTAATTGTAATTTATAATTGGAAATTTTTAATTCCAGTTTTTAGAATTGATATTTTCTTGAATTTGAATGGAAAATTTAAAAAGAGCAATTTTGTATTTATGTGGATAGTAATGCTTTAGTAATTATAAACAATTTTTAAAAATTAGATGTAATCGCAATCAGATATTTTGTAGGTAAAGCAGAATAATAGTTCTATATAACTATGTAAAACTGTTTTGAAAGCAAAAAACTCATTGATGAACTCGGTAACTCTTTTTTATAAAGACAACAAACCAAACTTATGTTCATATTTGTAAAAGAATAATGAAAAAACATATGAAATAAAAGACCAGCCCGTGTATACTCTTAACATTGTTCTGTATGATATCTAGTTGAAAATATTGACATTCATGTTAAAATAGAAGTAACTATTGCAAGGCTAATTAGAACAAAAATTGTGGCGTCATCTATTGCGGCATAGTCAAGCTGAGCAAAATGAAGTGACACTCTGTTAAAGCAAAAGAAATGTATTTTCCCCACAACAAAATATTGCAGAAAATTATGTAAATAAAATAATATACCGATTTATTTCTAACATGCAGTTGTTATGGATATACATATATATAATATATGTATATTATTTGTATTATCTAATACGTTTATGTATGTATATGTAAATATTACACACAAAAAATACAACATCAAACGTTATTTTTGTATTTTTCTTTTTAAATAAATTTATACATAAAATTTTTTTGCTAAATTTACATTTTTTTTATTAACAACTAGGTATTTTAGCATTATTTGCTTTAGATGTTGGTGAATTTTTGCTCCCTTTATATTAACTCGTAGTGTCTGCTTGTCGAAAAAATTTTGGATCGATTTTAACCCCTTTCCCGTAACCCATTCGATCTGAAATTCTGCAGGCAGGCTCGTGGTAATAACAGAAATTTTTTTAGTGATGCCAAAACAATGGAAACTTTTAAATTTTTCTACCAGAGTTAAAAAAAAATTTACAAATTGTTAGTTTTTATTATACTATTACCACAACGACCACAAAAACAACAAGTCCAGCTATGACAACAACACAACATTTAGAATAACAACAAGAACAATATAGAAATATCATATTTTTCATTTTTTTTTTACTTTTTCAGAGATTTCCCTGGACCTGTTCCACCGATTTTAATGATTTTTGAAATAGAAATCTTCCTATGAATTTGGTGAATCATTCTCATTAAAAATTATCACTGTAGCTGCACTACGGAGGGCGTGATCGTGACAAGAACAACATAGAAAATTATATTTTTTCAAGACTTTTTTTAGTTCTTCATTCAAATCTCGGGCCCTAATCGGCCGATTTGGACGATTTTAAATAGCAAACTTTTCAGGATGTTAGTGAATCATTTTTTATATCAACGAGCACCCTAGCTGCCCGATTGATGCCGTCATCGTGATTTCCACAGACGGACAGACGGACAGACGGACAGACGGACATCGCTATATCAACTCCGGTTGTTATAAGGATCACAAATATATATATTTTATGGGGTCCAAATTTTTTTTTCTAATTATTACAAACGGAATGACAAACTTATATATACCCTCTGCACACTGGAGTGGAGGGTATAAAAACGTGCAAAACAGTTTATGTAAAATTATAAATAATACCACAAGTTGAAAAGTGTCTTCCGTCAGAATTCTCTAATCATAAACAAGTGAACGAAATATATAAAGTAGAAAGCGTTAAATAATAATCAATAACTTAACATCTGAAGGAAAATAATATAAAGCAAATATTTGAAATTCCTTTCATCAAACAAACACAACTCTTATTAATATGACACAAAAGGAAAAATGCTAACACAACGATCTATGATCTTTTCATATTCTTTGCCTATGTCTGAAGCCAAATC
The DNA here is from genome assembly GCA_963682025.1 of Cordilura impudica. Taxonomy (NCBI): domain Eukaryota; kingdom Metazoa; phylum Arthropoda; class Insecta; order Diptera; family Scathophagidae; genus Cordilura; species Cordilura impudica. The sequence goes on along the minus strand of OY821517.1, from coordinate 224,386,636 downwards.
ATCAACAGCTACAACACCAATATCATCAATTGCATCCAAAACCATTTCAATATTAATATCAACAACACCAACAACCAGAGCATATTCTTATGAAAGACTAGCGTCACAGCATCATCCACTTAAACCAACCAACCACTCCTACCCAGATAATTCAACAACAACAAAAAACGCGGCATGACTAAAGAGATAAGTTAATTTTTTTTAAAATAATAATTGTTTATTTACTTTCATTATTAATGAATTTAAAGCTTATTTTCTTTGTTTGATAAAAAGTCTCAAGGCTATTAATTCTCTGTATATGTTATTTTTGTGTTTATAATTTTTATAAGTAAAGGAAAATAACAATATAAAATGAGGAATTAAAGGAAATTTTTTTTTTAAGAAATTAAGACTTTTAGATATAAATTAGATTTTTTTAAACTCTGAGTGGAGAATAGGTACCAACAAGTTCTTAATAGAGAATGTTTAGTGGTTTATATAAAACAGAAGGATATAAAATTAAAATTGAAAACAAAATTTTAACCAATTATGATGGAAAATTTTTCAAATTGAATTATAAATATTTTGTTTGGTGAGATAAAGAATAGAGGTAGGAATAAGATATAAACAAATTTTTTAATTCATGAGAAATAAGTTAGCAATAATTTAATTGTAGTTATTGCAAAACATATATATAAGAAACTTTTGAATAAGGATTTTTGTTAAAATAGAAAATATTTTACAAAAAAAAAAAAAAAAAAAGATATATAGAAAAAGTTCTTTTTTTTTAGGATTTTTAAATCCAATATATGAATTGGAAATGGAAAATAATTAGATAATTAATTTTATTTTAAGTACCCACAAATATCATTCTCAAGATGAATTGGGATAAATGTCATTACATGCGAAAGTTTCGGCTAAATTTCTATTCTCAATTCACTACAGATTGATTTCAAAATTTTTTTTTTATGAGATTAGCTATCACTTGGTCAATATCGAATTGGGGAATTAGGTCAATCGAGACGAGGGAAAAGAGGAGAGAAAAGGAGTATGTAAATCTTTTTAATATTTAATAACTTTAACGTTTAAATTTTTTTGGAAAATATATTAATAATTCTTTTTTTTTTCTCAAATGAATATTAACCAAATGACACATTGTCAATTTGGAATATTAGTTACGTTTGGAATATAATAAATTTATATTATATATATTTTATTTTAAATGAAAACTCTTTTAATTTCGTTTTGAACGGCCACATTTCATTGAGGTACATACAATTGAAATGACATGTGGAGCTTTGAATTTATTTGAACTACAAAATGCAGACGTGCAAAACGTAGTTTGAATTATTAATTCCTCATCTTCATGCATAATAGGAAGATACACTAATATAATGAATTAAGAACACACTTTGAATTTCGTATCTTTATTCATTGCATTGGAAGGACATGCATGAACTTCTGTTATCCCGTTCTTATGATTTTTTATTATTTTTATAAATTCTTACAAATTTGGTTATTTAACTACGTTATGAATATTCAAATTTTGTAAATGCCTATGGAATTTTTTTTTATTAACTATATAACTATTATTTAAGGGCAATATATTAAGAAAAAAAAAATATAATAATATATTTATAGGTTTATAAAAATTCAATGGCTTTTAAACGAAATTATCTAGTTTTCCAAATTTGTCCTTATCTTCTCTACTTTATTATTTATTTAAAACAACCTTTTTTATTTGCGTTTACGAACAGCCGCTTGTGCGACTGCTCTGATTTAAAATCTTTTATTGACTTACTAATTAAGGATCTGTATTGAAAAAGTTCATTTTTAGAAATTGTAATTAAATAATTAAAAATATGTTGTTTTATTTCGTTTGAAAACGTACAAAAATATATTATATATTTAATTTGAGAAATAGCAATTCTCTTTCTTTCTGAAAAAAAAAAATTAAAATTTTAAAATTTGAAATGTGCTATTCTTAATTAGATTGTCTGCCCTGCCATCGAAATTGGGTATCAACTTCGAGGCTATATTTAAAAATTGCACCGGTGTTTGTGTCATTATCAATATTCACTATATTAAATAATTCAATAGATAAATTTATTACGGAAATTCAAATATTGGTGTAAACTTATTTAAGAGATTTTAAACTTTTGAATCGAATACACTGTGTGTTAAATTAATACTATTGATAATGCTAATAATATTTAATTTTGATACCATTAAAATCAATATTCAATTCATATTAAGAAGTCAAAATTTTAGTTCAAGTATTAACTATGTCCTTTTGACTTGGGTTTTTTTTTCTATATGGATTTGTTATCCTAATGAATACCTAGCCATTGTATATTGGTATGGAACACATTCTTACAACAAATTCTTCCGAATCTGTTTCACAATTTCTAGTTTTTCTTATGGATAAATTTCATGTATTTGTAAGGCTTGATCTAGTCTTTCGTAAATGTTACTTTTTCAATTTCGTGAAATAATATTTATCTTGTATCAAATTTATAGTGGAAATTATTGAATAAAATATACGCTTATACGAAAAAAATCGATAACTTCAATATCATAATACCTACTCAAACTCTGCTACTTTCGCTACCTCTGATACTATGAACTACAGATAGCTTATCATTTTCATCTTTCCCCTAACTGGACACTCTGATATGGAAGTAACGGGATAATCTTTCATGCTTGTTATTCCCGGATGTCTTCCGTTATAGGGTCATAATGATATTTTTGCATAATCTGACTCTTCTCATCATTGGTAGTTAATTTTCTTAATATTGGTATGACTACTACGGTTAAATCTTGCAAGATTTCATTACTTTTTGAGGTATTCAATATCAGTTCCTAGGATACTAAGGAGACTATCATCTAGCGATAGTCGCATACATAGTCAAGACCTATTTTCTTCTACATACTTACCGGAATAATGAATAATAATATTTACCACATTTTACTTAATGTTATTTTTTAATTGTCCCGGTCTCAGTCTAGTAACTACTTTGATTATTTATTCGCTGTTAAATCCTTAAACACCTTTTATTTAATATTAGTTTGCTGAACAACTCAACTAAAAATTATTTCGGTAATATTAAATGAACACCTCCAATAATTTAAAAAAAGGATACACACAACATCCTGCCATACGGCACATGGATTACATTTTTTTAAATAATATTTCCCTCTGAATGAAGACCTCGATTGACCCTCCCAAATAAATATGGTACTAGAAGAGGCGATGCAGTGCCCAAAAAGCCCAAGAGCACAGCAAAATGTTTCCTACATTTTGCAAAATAATAATAATAAAAAAAAAATATATTAACGAAAAGGTGCAGACTGGCTTATTATAGAAAAGTGACTTAGGCCACTCTTTCTAAAGCTTGGAAAAGTAGCTGGTAAACAAATTCTGACACTAATAAGCAACCGTCTAAGGACAGGTTAGCTAATAACTCATGACCCCCGGGGGACAGAAATGAAGATAATGAATATATAAGATAGATAATTAGATCCGGATCAATAAATGTCCATGATGTTAATGGGAAATTGACTGAGGTCAATTATTCTCTAGGTTGTGATATAACCGACATCAATATATGGCATTAGTAATGTTGCAACTAAGTAAATGAAATATGAATATTAAATATATAGAATAAGTATAACAATAATAGAATGGAAAAGTGCTCACACCTTAATGGTGAAATTAATAGGAAAATATTAGGGAAGAAAAAAAATAATAATAATGATCAGAGTGATAGGGAAAATGAGATACGTAAGCAATGGGTGCTAATTAGTAGTATAAACTATAAATGGTTTAGAAAGTAGTGAACTTTACTGTAAATATATGAATTGAGAATGGAATGAAGATTGGCCGAAAATTTCTTTTAATAATATTTCCAAACCTTTAAATATGAATGCAAATTTTAATGTCAATTCCTGCTAATTTTTTTGGCATTGCCTTATATGAAGGAAAATATGATGATAAAATCATACCAAAATGAGATCTATAAACATTAATCTACATATTTAAAATAAGAAAGATAAGAAGAAAAGAAACATAGGCCAGATGAAAAAATTTTTTTTTGGAAATATTGGTTCAAATATTTTTTTCAGAAATATAAAGTGTTAAAAATATAAATCAAGTTAAAATATTGATAAAATCTACGTTTATAAAAATTATAACTAAAAATTAAAATTGGAATAAAAATTAAATTGAATATATATGTACATTACTTTTTTTTTCTCACTCTCCTACTGCAATTTTTCAAAAATATATAACAATATATAATATATATAATAATCGTTTAAATAAAAAAAAGGGAAATAATATACATAAATTTTTATTTATTGAAAATTATGTTAATATTTTTAAAGGTTACAAATAAATAATATACATAATTTTTTTATACAGATCTAAATCACGATTCTATACACATAACTTCATTTCGTAATTAATTTAAAATAATAATGTACCTATTTCTAAACCTTAATATAATAAATAAATATAGTTAAAAATTTAACTAAAATTATACCTAACTTAAAATTAATTAAAACTTTAAAATTAAATTTCAATTAAAAAAAAAAAAAAACAAAACTAGAAGTATATAAAAGAATGATCAATTGATTACAGTGATCATTCTTTTCGTGAAAAAGGGAAGTGTAGTGTGTTATAAGTGACTATTGCCATGTGGTAGACATGCAATAGAACACCCTTGCATTCCAATGCATGTGTCCACACTACAGCTCTCTAATCGTGAGAATAAATGTTGACGTCGCTTATTCTCACGATGCCACGATTAGTTTTAGCGTTAAGATTGAATGAATGTGTGTGTTTGTGTATTATTTCATAAGTAGATATAAGCACATAATATAATAAATGATCAATAAAGAAATAGTCTAATAAGAACCGCTCTTCGGAGCAAACACAAAATAACAATTGTTTTAATTGAATACGGTAACGGCGAATAAGGAAACAATTTCTTATTATAGTCTCAAATCGATTTTCCCATTAACAATAAGTTCATCTAATCCAATTTTCTCTAATGTTATTTTCCCGTGTTTAAGGAAACATCTCGGTGTTTTGCCTTGGGGGTCAAACTTTAGGGGAACATTTCTTCTTACCTCCTTTATACTCAATGTTTCATAAACCCTTGGGGTCTTTGTTATACGTTCCACTTTATCAGCTGCTTTTGGCAGTGTCTTTATAGATTTTGATCTAGTTGTCACCATAAAAATGTTCCTGATTTGTTTTATGTCCTCTATGCTTATCCTAGATAAGGCGTCGACGACATGGTTGTCCTTTCCCCTTAGGTACTCTATCGTAAAATCATACTCTTCCAAATCCAATCTCATGCGCGTCAGTTTTGAGGAAGGGTTTTTCATCGAGAACAGGTACGACAGTGGTCGGTGATCGCTTCTCACTATAAATCTAGTGTCATATATGTATGGTCTGAAATATGTAATCGCCCAGTGTATGGCCGCAAATTCCTGCTCAATAGTAGACTTGTTCGCTTCACCTTTCGTGAGTGACCGTGAAGCGTATGCTATGGGAAGTTGTGCCCCATTATGCTCCTGGCTCGGTACAGCACCGCATGCGTATTTACTCGCATCAGTTATGCAGAATTGTTCATCAAAATTGGGGTATTGTAATATCCTTGGGCTCAGTAGCGAATTTTTCAAATATTGGAATGCCTTTTCACAATGCCCATTCCATTCGAATTTAATATTTTTTCTACATAGTCTCGTTAAGAGACGAGCGTGTTCCGCGAAATTAGGAACAAAACGCCTATAATAATTACAAAATGCAACAAATCTTTTCGTTTCGTCGGCATTTTTAGGTGTGGGATAGTCTTGAATTATTTTGAATTTGCTATCGTCCGGAAGAATGCCTTTATCTGTACATTTGTGTCCCAAATCAGTCACTTCGTGACTAAAAATGAACACTTTCCTGAATGTAGTTTAAGGTTATATTTCCGGCAGGTCTCAAAAACATCTACTAAATTCCTTATCATGTGTCGCTCTGAACGACCAAGTACTACTAAATCATCCATATATAAAAAAGCCTGTGCTAGGGATAATCCAACAAATGCAATAGTCATCATTCTCTGAAATGAATTAGGTGCTATTTTAAGCCCGTATGGAAAACGCTTAAAACGGAATGATCCCCTATCTGTTGAAAATGATGTAATATCCTCGCGTCCTCATCTAATTCAATCTGATGAAATCCAGACGTTAAGTCTAGGCAAGTCAAGAATGTCATCTATTCTTGGTAATGGAAATTTATCTGCTACCAATTTTTTATTGACCGCCCTGTAGTCTACTACTAATCTCCATCTTCTGGTAACGCTTCCGGCTAGAGGATTTTTCGGTACTAGTATATTGGAGTATTGTATTCAGAAGCTGATGGTTCTATTATACCATCTTTCAATAATTTATCCACTTGTGTCTTAATTTCCTCCTTATGCGCATGAGGGATCCTGTAGTTCTTGACGTATGTTGGTTTCGTATCCTTTAAACGTAGTTTTTGCCTATAAAAATTATTCGCAGAAATTTTCTCCGTTGTTAGTGCGAAAACATCAATATATTTCCTGCATATTTCCTTTAGTTCATTATTAATGAATTTAGGAAATTTTTCGGACAATATCTTAAATTTATCGTCGTTGTTCTTACACTCGTTCATTGATACTGCTTCATTATCATCCAAACTTTCTGTTTCTATTTGACCATTAGATATAACGACCTCTTTGTCTGTTGTGCGTACAAAAGTTTCCGAGGCGTTTGAAATTATATTTACCATAAATATCCCTTCCTTAAGGGTTTGGTTCGGAATAAATACGTCACCCTTTGAGTCTTTCATATTTATTCTCCTAATTACATCCGATCTCGCAGGGGGATAGGGTATTTTTGCATTTGCATCCATATACTTTTAGGAAAATCATCTGGTGTTAATATTATCCAATCTTGATCCGGTCCATATTCTAGTTTACAATTGTACTTCCGAATGAAATCTAGTCCTAGTATTCCATCAGATGGAATTGGAAATTCATCATCCACCACATGGAGTTTATGTTCCACCAACAGATTTTCAAATATCAGATCGGTTGCGATCTTTCCCTTAGTATAAGTTATACCCTTTCCTATGCCATGTAGGCTAATTGTATAAGACGTATCTATTCTCTCATATTTAATCTGTGCACTCTTGATTATTGATATGTCCGCACCTGTGTCAACCAAAAATGTCGACACACCCTCATTGAATTTCGATCTTAATGAAATATATGATGCTGAATTTAAATTAACGTTTAGGATTCTATTGTTTTTAATCAATTCATCTATTGAGTACCCGGGGATTGTACGTTTTCCGTACTCCCCTGCAGAGGCCGGACATGACGTCCTCTGTTATTATTATTATTGCGGTTGTTATAGTTCCCGCAGTGTTTCTGTCGTAAGTGTCACGGCCACTATGTCGCCTATTATTATGTCGCCCACTGTTGTATCTCCCGTTGTTGGTACTACGTCCGCGATTTCCGGTGTAATTTCCACTTCGGCGAAAATTAGTGTTAGGTCGACCGCGTCCTTGACCCTGGGTAGTGTATCTATCCCTGTTATAGTACATTATTGTGCTGTTCCTAGATGGATCCGTTGCGCAGTTTATGTATTTAGCTACTGCTTCAAGAGTGTTAAACTGACCCGCTTCCAATACGAGCCCCACTCTGTCGTTTGTGCAGCTTTTTGGCATTGCCTTAGCGGCAAGTTAATTGTGTATTTCTCCGCCAAGCTGGTTGTCAGGCCATCCGATATGTAGGCGGACTGTAACTTCCTCGTCAACTCTTTAACTTCTTTTGTGTAGTTATTTGGAGTTTTACCGCTCTGTTTTAGGTTCATTAATTTTGCCGAAAGTACCTCAACTGATGCCCTTTAACGCGTGTCCTCAGTTTGGTAATTATTTCGGTCAAATTGACTTCATTACCCTCGATCAGGGTGCGTGCGGTGCCCTTTAATTTGGTTTTCACCAAATTAACTGCGACTAAGTTTTGGTCCTCAGCAATCGAGTCTGCCAGGGACAGCGCATCCAAAAAACTGCAGATTTTCTGCTCGGCCATCGAATTCAGGTATAATCCTAGATGCCGTTCGTAAAAATTCAGCTGAAGTCTGTGGCATTGTTTCTTCTGTGGTTTCTAATTCCTCGCTGTCTTCTTCAAATTTTACTCTTTCGTGGCGGGAAAGGGGTAATTTAACCTCTATTCCCCTTCTTGCCGCTAACACTTATAAGCCTAGTACGTAGGTCCACGAAAAAGCCCTCTGATGCGGCCGTTAGACGTTGGTAGTGTACATTCAAAACGACTCGTATTTCCTCAAGTCGTATATAGAGGTTCCGCAGATGCCTTTCCACGGTATCCTCCTTTGTAGGTCCATCGGTATTTAAGCACTTACACGACTTGTCGAATTCGTCCCTTATAAGCCTACACTGGCTCTGTATCGCTGTCCAGTCCATACGAGAATTCCACTCATCCAAATTCATTTATGTAGTCATTCATATTCATTACCAAAAGCGATGAAAATGTGATCAATATATCCGATTTGAAATTTCGAAAGTCCTACTAGCGTGGAATTAAAAAATAAAAAAAAAATCAATTAAAGTTCCACTTATCCAAGTTCATTCACGCAGTGATTCATACAGGAGCCCTACTATTCACATAAAAATATAAACACGCAATCGCCTCTAATCATCACTTCTATAAAAGAAGGTGAAATTTCCCACATGGATTATTACAATAAAATCACGATTCCAATATATATTGCCAATAGCAACCAAAAAAATCAATATATATAAAAGCTCTGCTATTCATATGAATATATTAATATGCAATTGCCTTTAGTTATCATCTCTACAAAATACGGTGAAACTTCTTACATGGATTATTACAAGAAGTCATTATATGTTGCCAATAGCAACCAAAAAAAATTAATAAATATATAAAAGCCTTTAATATTCTCTCAATATAAAAAACTTATAAATGGGATTCCGATTAACAGGCTCCACAATAAAACGATTATTCTGCCTCTAATCAGAAAAGAGTTAAAAAAAAAAATTACAAATAAATGTCCATGAGGGCATCATTTTTTTTTTCTTTTCTAAAAAAAAACTAATTATTATCATCAAAATTACGAAAATGGTCCAATACGATTAAATTGTAGTAGGCCGATCTGACCAAGCACATAGGTCCATGTGACCTAAATCTTGTCCAAGTTATCAGCCCTAGTTGCGTACTTTTTACGCAGCGATCTCTTGTGGACGAGGTACAGTTTTAGTAATAAGTTCGCACCTGTCATAATCGTAATACATAAAAGGAGGAACCATACGGAATAGATCTGGGACGTATGATCAACTACTTCCACATAAGTTATCACATTCGCGTTAGGCTTCTCCAATTTCGACTCTGTCTTCCCCATAATATCCTTTTATTTTCCTATTCTATTATCCTAAATGTCATCTCTTTCAAAAGAATTATTTCAACGATGTAATCAAGTTGGTTAGTCACTGTGCGAAAAATGTACGGAACTTTAATTTATGCCCCTGCCAAAATCTATATTTTTTCTGCATCTTCATTTCTAATCTCCGTTCATTAAATTTACAGATATTTTGGTTCTATCAATCATTCCGAAAATTTCTCAATCATTTTTATATAGAAATAACGTCAAAACAAAAAATAAGGATGTATATAAATATGATTAGAATATTTATTAAGGTTGCATTGACACCTTTTTTTTTTAAATAATGATATAATAGTTTGTAATTTAAAAAAGATTAAATGATAAGCTACAATTACTAATTGTAAAAAAAATATGTATATATATAAAATCGCATTGCAACTTATCTGTCTCCGGGTTGTATTATGGATGTTGTTATTGTTTATTATTCGTCACTCGTTGCTGCTCCTGTTGCTTTTCGTTGCGGGTGTAGCAGCCACCCGTTGCATCATTCGCCATTTTAAGTATTTGTAATGCCTAGAACACTGTTAAAGTTGAGTGAGTTTGATTAATTTCAAGTATTGATTTGCAAGTTATGATATAAACATTTTTCTCGAGTTTTTTCAAGCCACTGTTTTTTTTGTTTATATCTTTTCTTTTTAATATTATTTTCAAGTTGTTATGATATAACAATTTTTCTCGAGTATTTAAAGCCCCTTTTTTTGTGCTTATATCTTTTCTTTTTAATATTATTTTCAAGTTGTTATGATGTAAAAATTTTTCTCGGGTATTTAAAGGCACTTTTTTTTGTGTTTACATGGTATACTTAGTATATAGCAATAATTAAATTTGATTAAATTTGTGGTTAATTTGTTATTAAGAGACCGTTGTCTTCATTTATTATATCAAGACTGAATCATCTTGTTTTTGTCAATTCTATTTCTACCTTAACTTGTATACACACGTACACCTAAAATGCGCACGAGTTACATATTTAGACAAAAACAAAACTATACATAAAGTCGACGAACTTGTAAACAAGGTAAATTCTGATTCAGCTCCAGACAAGTTCGACGACTTCCTAAATAAAATAGGGCAAATTAAATAAATGCATATTTATGAAAATAAAAGTTGTGAAATCATAATTACAAATTAAAAACATTTTAATGCTGAAGTGTAACTTCCGCAATAAAGTTAATAAACAAATTATTGATGACAATTAAGTTTAGCAATAAGTTATGGATAAGAAAAATGCTGAAGTGTAACTTCCGCAATAAAGTTAATAAACAAATTATTGATGACAATTAAGTTTAGCAATAAGTTATGGATAAGAAAAATCACTTTTGTAAAATCAGTCTAATTCTTCCAGCTAAACAATAAAGTCGTTTTCTTTTTAAAAACCTAATTGTCTGTATTAAGTATTTATTTCACGCGTACACATACATCCACACCTTAGTTCTATTCGTAAAACTAAACTACCGTGGGATATAGCTGACGTTAACATAATACATGTTGGTCAGCTATAGTGTAGTGTTGACAATTAAAACTCAACAAGTGGAGTTTTGAGTTACATGCCGAAGGCATGGTAACAACGAATAATCAAAAATGCTACAGAGGCTTCCAATTCGCATGACTGTTTGCAAAATAAGAGCAAAAGCTGGAGTTAACGCAAGTAAAACTACTATGTGGCGGGTGATTTCTAAAGCTAAACATCTGAAGCACCTAAAATTAAAAAAAAAAAACACCACTTACCCCTCTACGGAAAGAAGCTTGGCTTAGTTTCTGTAGAAACTACATGTCACGGAAGACAAAGCGGCAGCGCGTTGCACAGTGGGATTTCTTCATACATCTAACTGCAAAAAATAGAAGGAGTGATCCTACAACGACGAAATTTTGCACACTTGTTTAGATTTAAGTAGAAAAGAAAAATACAAAAAATTTTTAAAATCCCTCGACTCCTTGGGGTACCTCCCTTGGACCCCCATTTTTCCTAGAATTTTTGTCCTTAATGTATAGGTCGCAATTTTACGAAATTTGGCATACGTCTATAAGTTGATCTAAGAAAAAGCACTACAAATTTTGGTTGATATCCGTTGACTCCTTGGGGTACCTCCCTTGGACCCCCATTATTTCACGTAATTTTCTTTTCAATGTGTAGGCCGGAATTGTTAATAGAATTTGATTAAATTTGACACACGCCTATTAATTGATAAAAGCGAAAACTAACAATTTTCGTTGAAATGCGTCGTCTTTTATGTAACCTGAATGAACAAATTTCGTATAAATATAATTCTCATTGAAAATACTAGTAATATTTAATTAAAGAAATGCTAAAAATTGGTTATTCCCTCCCAACTCGAATAAAAAATATTCATATAGGTAAACAATATGTAAGCATTTTATTCATCAACTATCATATCTTTAACTACATCATCCAATTCTAAAATATTCTTATGAGGTTGACGTCTTAAGCTACTAATATATGGATCGGACGACTCAAGCAAACGATGAAAAACATCGATATTCGTTGCAGTTCTACTGCACTTTCTAGAAAACATTAATCTATAGTTCCTGTAATCTTTATTACGCGCTTCTTCTGCTTCCAATTGGGAGTACTGCTGCATCTATTATGTCCTTTCCATGAATAAGAATTTTGTGGACAGTAACAGGCATGAAATACCATTTATAATTTTTAACAAATAGTTCAGCTGTTGCCCACGCAAATTTCTTAAACTTCATGGTATCAGTTTTCTGCCCACACGTTATTATTTGAAGAATTATACGAAAACGATCCACTAGTTCTTCATTTACCCCAGTTATATCTGCAACAAGTGCAGGGTTGGAAAAAAAACGCCTTGAGGTATTTCCATCATTTGATGTCCCAGATCCTTGCTTTACAGCATCTACGCGTAAGCTCATACGTTCCCTAAATTCAGTCTGAATTCGTTGCTTGTTCTCTTGTTTTAAAATTTTATTGCGTGCATCGATTGCAGACCACTTTTCGAAGGGTTTATTGTATGCTATATGAAGTATGCACTCCATAAACTTAATCCTAGCGTGTAATGAAGAAAGTCCTAATTTACAAGCTTCATTATCGATGTTTTTTCTTGAAACCGCTTCCAAATCATTCATTTCTGAGGGTTTAGCTTTACAAATGTAACACACAGCTGCTGAACTAGTATTTGTAACGGTCTGAGCCGTTTTACCATCAATCATCGTAAACACTAAATTATGTTTTACGTTGAAATGTTTGTCATTAACTGAAACATTAGTTTTTTCTAAAGCATCTATATTTATCCTCATGTTTTCTACAACTGTCAGGACTTTTTCTTTTGTCTCCTTAGTAAATTCGAAAAAAATTGGACGACAGTACCTTGTTGACGATGGGCTTTTATTACACCAAAATTCCGCGCCAGTGTCTGTTTTTAGACTTAGAGGCACCATCGATGCTAAAAATAGACTCCTGTCACTTATATCACTTGGCAAGCTTTGATTGTATTCTGAATGTCCAGATGACCCATCACAGCCCCACTTCGACGTAAGAGTAAATTCAAAATTTGCTGCATTAATTCGTTCCTGCGAAAAACTTTCAAAAAGGCGCTTTGTCGTATGGTCCATCAGACTTTGTAAGCTAACAGTGGCTTCTTTTTCTGATTGGATTTTATCCGGATAACATTTCTTCTTTTCATCAAGAACTTTTTTATAAGGAGGCAAAATATCATATCCTTCTCTTTGCAAAACGTACTTTATTGTTTCGTACTGATGTTTTGATAATTCAGCATCCAGCATTAAGGCAAGTGCAGTTGTTGAAGGAATATATGATTGTGGTGTTATTTTTGTATCTGGTGAAGTTCCACTTGCCATTATTAATTGCTTTTGTGGGTACTGAGATGCTAAATCAGCTGCTTTGTACCTTTTACTACGATACTTGCAGTCATCGAATTCCTTAACTGGTCTTCCTTTTTTCTTTGAACAGCTAGGTTGGTCATCAGCAAGTGATACTTCGAACATATCTTAAAAAAATTTCATAATATTCAAAATAAATTATTATTATTATATTAATTCTTTAAAGATGTATGTATTTACTTTCTAACCAAGTCGCATTTTTCCGAAAGAAATAAGATTTGATTTTGTGCGATTCTCTCCAACGATTTAAAAAATGACCAAAAAACCTCTTTTGAACTGCCTTTTCCACTATTTCAATTTCATCAATAGTAAGCACCGAATTTTTCTGTTTTATAAAATTTGTTAACAAATTAACATTGCTACCATAATCAATAAGTTCATGGCACAATTCACTATATGAAACAGAAAATAAAATCATTTTTAGAATTATATTTTAAATTTTATTACAATATTTATTAACGTTAACTATTTACTTGTTGCGAATTTTGTTTTCAATTTAAGCGGTTTTCTTTTTACATTTTCTTTCTTAAAACATATGATTTTGTTTATTTTTTTTAATCTTATTCACATCTGTCAACAATTTATTAACAAATTGTTGTTATAATTAATAACTTAAATTACTTTAAAACGTTAAGCCTAAAGGTATGCAAAACTTTTTTATTAAAAATACTAGGGTGCAATATTCGTGAATTTTTTACTAAATTTTGATTTTTTTAAAAGATTGACAAAAGTTGGTGAATTTTTTTGACTAATTCGAAAGAAGGGCCTTTTACCTTTCATTTCGTTATACTGTGAGCACGGAGGTAAACCGAGCTAACTGACTTTTTCTCCAACGAAAACAGCCAATGCTGAATTTTTAAGGACAATTTTGATGCACTCATATCTCCCAAACTATGTACGCAATAACTTTTTTTTTTCCTTTAAATTAAAAACAAGGCTTCGGATTTAAATAAAATCGACACTCAGATTTTTCCGCTCGAAACATCTTCGATATATAAATCTCTGAATTTGAACAAAATTACCATATATTTCCCTTTCACAACTTTAACCAGATTTCAACCGATCTTTTCCAAGAATATATATACATATATCTTAAAAGAAATGCAGATTTTTGTTTGCCAGACTCTTCTCTATAAAATAGCATCATTAGATTTTTTAAAAGTAATAGTCAAAAAATGCCTTTTTTGCAGCAGAAATCCCATAGTGCGTTGTATTCTCTGATGAGAAAATATTTAATTTCGAGGGCCCTGGCGGGTATAACTATTACTTCCATGATTTAAGAAAGGAGACCCTTCAATTGGAGCGTCTACACAGAAGTCGGCGGGGTTATGGTCTGGGGAGCCATATCCTATTTTGGTACATACAGGGGAGTTTTGGAAAAGGTGTTTCCCCCATTAGAAATTCTTTTTGGGATTTTGTCATGGACTTTCCAACAGGACAATGCCCCAATTCATACAGCCCGTGTTGTCAAATCATGGATCGAGTCAAAAATGTCAATCTCTTAAACTGGCCTCCATCCTCGAAGGACCTTAATATTATTGAAAATGTTTGGGGGTGGTTGGCCAGAAAATTTTATGAGTCAGGGAGACAGTTTTCTACCAAAGTTGAGCTAATTCAGGCTATTCGGGAAGCATGGGCTTCAATTCCCTTGACCATATTAAATAGCTTTATGATTCCTTACCAAATAGGATTTATGAAGTTATTCTAAACAAAGGAGGTTCTACCCATTATTTAATTAGATTTATAAATTAATAAGTTATATAATTAAGCCAAAACAAGTTGTTTAAAATTAATTAAATAATATTTAATATAGTTTAAAACAAAGTGTGCTATCAAATGAAACAAAATGTACGCGATATTTTTAGGTTATTTACGTTTTAAGCCCTGTAACTTGAAAAATACTCAATAAAGTTTGGTTTTGTTTATTGCTAATACAAACTAAATACTTTAACTATAAATTCAAGCTAAGAATTATTCTTCACTTTCATTTGTTAAAAGCTATCGTGAAATGAAATGCCCCTTGCCAATGTGCTATTCAAGTGAAACGGAGTGTATATAACTATAATCAATATCAACATTCTGCGATTTCTATAACATCGCAAAATGTTACAAATTGATACATGCTACTGTTGCAAATATCAAAATACTCTAAATAATATTTCTATATATTCTATATATGTAATACATATTATGTATATTAGGGTGACAGCCATTTTTTTAAATTTCAAGACGTGCGCAAAATTTGAGCCAAATCGGACAATGCTTTCTGGACACGCATTGAGTTCAAATATGCATTTATATGTAAAAATTATCAAAAAAAAATAATTTTTCACAAAAATTTTGAAGTTAATAATTGCGTTTTTATTAAATTAATTAATAAACCATAATCTAGAGTAAATTATCCTTCTAATAAAATAACAAAATCTATTATCGGTTGAAAAACAGCCAAGTTACGAGGGCGGATCAATAAGCCCGTGACTTTTAGAAAGAAAACAGTTTTTTTTTGCAAAAAAAAAAAAAAATATTTTTCAACATAATCTCCTTTTAGCTCAATACACTAGTCCAACGTTTCTCCAATTTTTGTATCCCTTCCAAAAAATAGGATTTTTCGAGGTACATAAAATAGGCATTTGTTTGACCAATAATTTCATCGTTGGAGCTAAATCTCTTTCCACCGAGCCATTTCTTTAGGTTTGGAAATAGGAAATAGTCACTGGGGGGTAAATCCGGAGAATATGGCGGATGATATACCAATTCGTAGCCCTATTCATGGAATTTTGCCATTGAGACTGCACACGTCTGCACCCATGCATTATCTTGATGAAAAATAACTTTTTTCTTGGCCATATGGGGTCGTTTTTTTGTTAAATCCTCGTTAAATCGGTCCAATAAGTTGGCATAATATTCGCCGTTTATTGTTTTTCCCTTTTGAAGGTAATCGATGTGGATTATCCCGCGTGCATCCCAAAAAACTGTTGCCATCACCTAATTGGCCTTCAAACTTACCTTGGCCTTCTTCAGAGCCGGTTCACCCGGAGAAACCCATTGTTTAGACTGCTGCTTGTTCTCCGGAGTGTTGTAATGGATCCATGTTTCCATGATGGAACTTGCTCAAAATTTTACAGTAGTCTATTAACAGGTGGTACTTGATGCGAGCAGTGTTACATTTCATATAACAACGAGGGAAGTTCGAAAAGTCACGTGCTTATTGATCCGCCCTCGTATATCAAGTTCCCCAGGCAATAAATGCTCCGCAGACCACTTGATTAAGAAAATCGAGCTCACTTTTTTAAAGACTTTGAAATAATTTACAACAACAACATTTTTGCATTCCCGTTATGCCGTTCCAAATTAATGTCAAAACGTTACGTATTTTTTAGCACTATTTCAAAATCTCCAATTTTACTTTTTGAAAAATTTTGTTCCGAAATCAACGATTGGACTTTAAGGTATTATAAACACAATATATATGATATTAAAACTGTAAAATATTGTAGGTATCATGTTCTTAATTTGGCGAGGGCAGCGTTTTTATTTCAGCGGATTTGAAGAAAAATGTGATTTTTTATACTTTTTCAACTTTTAGGCTACATCTTTTTGGTGTTTTCATATTTCAATTATCTTTTGTCAAAATATTATACTACTTGATATAAGTTTTCATTCTTGTAAATTAAGGTTAAATTGAAAAACCATAAATTGTCCCTCTTTAAGGTCAAAAGTCAAATTTAAGGAGATTTAAATTTTTTTAAAACAAAATATCCAAATAATATATATTTGTGGAAGGATTTCGATAAGACTTGTTGATAATATTTTAATAATTCATAAAAATAATATTCTGGACTCTTTTTCTGAAATTAAGCCGTGGGGTACTCTTGATGTCAAATTGACTCTTTATGAAAATGTATTAATTTTTTCTTCATCAGAATTTTTTTTACATAAAACAAATTTAATGTATTCATAAAATTGCTCAAATTTATTCTTTATTTTATGAAAATATGTAGATTAATTAGTTTTTATATAATACAGTATAAACAAAATTGTGTATCGAGGGCTTACATTCAAAAAGTGCTATCTGCATCAATAATTATTTTAAAGAGAGCGTGTAAAATCAATTTATTGATAAGATCTGAAAGTATTTGTAGATCGATTTGCTACAATATCTATTAAGAAATAGTCGTACTAATCATGTATGATATCAAAATTAATATTATATTTGACAGTTATATCAGAGAAAAGTTTGAAATCAAAAGTTAATATTGCTGTCAAATGTAGATAGCACTTTTTGAATATAAGCCCTCGATGTAAGCCCTTTATAGAAATATAATAATTCTGAAAATTGAATTGTATATGAAAACTTTTAAAACTTTTATTTCAGACATAAATTAAATAATTAAAAAAAAAAATAACCTTATAAATCGAAATCTTTTTGTAATAATTGTAAATTAGCATTTTTCGAATACTGTTGCCCATAATTTTGTACCACCTGTTAAATGAAAAAAAAAAAAAAAAAAATATTTAACAAAAAAATAAAATTAACACACACGTAAAAAATAGATAGTTACTTTCATTAAACGTTGTATCTGCTCCTCATCTTTTGTAATTTTGCCACGGTATTCTTGAGTCAACTTTATGCCTTTTTCTCATCATTGACGACATTTAAGTTTTGGTCAATATTTTTTTAAGAGTACCCCACGGGTTAATTTCAGAAAATAAGTTCAGAATATTATTTTCTAGAATTAGATTAGATTAGATTCTTTATTGTTTAATTTTTTCGTTTTAAATTTTACAATATTTTTCTAAAAAATAATTTAAACTATAAAGATCTTACGGTTTAAACCCGTCTGCCGGAAGTTAGGATATTTAATAGCACATACAGAAACCTTCACAAAACAATGGAGAAAAAGGAAAATAAGCTACAATATTCTCTAAAAATTATATTCACTAAAATGTCCTATATTTCATGGCGTTCTTTATATAATTATATAATGGGAACCAATTTTCGTCAGCGCCACCATATAAAATATCGAACATTTCATCGTCCGTTAACCTTGAGCTTCATATAAAACTAGATCTTACTTCACTTAATGCTGGGCACTTTCCTATAAAATGTAGTAATGTTTCTTCTTCATTCATGTTGCATAGAGAACACAGTCGATTTTGATCTGCCCTAATTGGTTGTCGTTCAGCCATAAGAGATCAGCACGAGCCTTCATTATAATAGAAATTTCATGTTGGTTATATCGTTCGTTGCAGTATGTGTAGCCTTTTGAATGATTTAGAAACTTGTATACTCTTTCCTGACTTTGTAATGCATTTACATGATGCTCGTGTTCTATTTCCGTTTTAATTTTTTGTATTAATTTACTACATAAATCATTCCATATAATTTGGTTCTTACTAATATTGTTGAATCTTAAGCTGTGTTGACAGAAGCGTTCAGATAGATTTTTGTACCAGTATATTTTTTGCTATTATTAGTTTTGTGAGTTTGTGGGGTAAGCTTTGAGTATCATATTCGAAAAGAGTTTTAACTATATAGTGGAGGTGAAGACTATCTATAGGTATATAAATGGGACTCTTCCTGTCCTGTTTCTAAGGAAATAACATAGTTTGGGGTGTTGATCGGTACTTTTAGCACTCTTTTCGTGAAAAACCTTTGCAATTTGTCTACTTGCTCAAACCCCGAAAAAGCCCATATCTGAGCTCCATAAGCTTGTATAGACCTGCAAATAGATTGAAACAATATCCACTTTGCTTTTAAAGACACATCCCTTTTTCCGATAAAATTTTCCACGTGATATTTATACAAACTTTTGGCGAGTCATTTTTTGAACATATATGTTTAGTGTAAGTCATTGTAGGAGTTAATAAAATACCTAGATACTTATACTCTAGCACAGTCTTTACGGTTTCCCCATTAAATCTCAATTTTTCATTTGTACCGACACGACCACCTTTTTTGAATATCATTATTGCAGTAATTTTCTTATTGTCACAGTAATTTTCTAGTTTATTGATCATCCGCTGTAAAACGACCACATCATCGGTAACAGCACCATATCATCCGCATACATAAGTAGCCTTACATTCATTTCTTCTATTAGGAAAACACCTTTCAAGTGATCATGTAGAACATTGAGGTAAAGGGTGAATAAAAATGGCGATAGTAAGCATCCTTGAGTGACACCTGAATTTGTGTCGAAATAATCGGACAACTCAACACCTGTCCATACAGCGGATTTAGCATTCTGATATACGTTTTCTATTAAATTTACAACTTTTGTAGATATTCCCATCTGACGTAGTTTAAAAGTTAGCAATTTTCTTGGAACGCAATCAAATGCGGCTCTAAAATCCACAAAAAATGCATAGACCTTTTTGTTTTCAGAGAATTTGTTATTTGAAATTTGAATTGTTGTCAAATCATAAATATTGTCAATGGTTGAGTAACCCTTGCGAAAGCCCGCTTGGAATTCATTTATTATATGTTGATTGTGTGCCCATTCGGTTAAACGGTCATGAATTACTCCCATCATAATTTTTTCTGCACAATTCATGAATGATATTCCTCTGTAATTATTTGGTTGGTTTACATCTCCTTTTTTGTGGATAGGCAACACTATACTTCGCTTAAATAACTCAACTGAACTTTTTCCATTTAAAATTTTCGTGTACGTATGAGCGAGTGCACTAAGATATTCATTACTTGCATTGAAAAAAAAAACTCGTAAGGAATCCTATCCTCTCCTGGCGCTTTATTTTGTTTGACTTTGGATACTACAAACTTTAATTCCTGTAATATAAAGGGTCTATTTAGTTCAGAATCAAGGAAAAAATTTGCTGCATAATTAATATCAGGATTTAAAAGTGTTTTGTAATATTCTCTAAAACTGTGGGCACATATTTGGCTCCCAATATAGTGTTCTTGATGCCTTATCTCTTTGGCTAATTGCCACCATTGCTTACTGTCAATAATCGAGTTCAATTTCCGCTCTATCTCTTTCTTATATTCAACCCTTTTTTCTGTTCAGATCATTTGATACATGTTTCTTTTCTCGGTATAATTTTGTTTATCTGCTAAGTTTTGTGACTCTCTAAACGATTTTAACGCGCTAAGTGATTTTTCTCTAGCAATCTTACACTGCGTATCAAACCTCTTGTTCTTAAACTGTATATGGTTTCTATGTTTTGTTTTCTAGAATTATTAAAATATCAACAAGTTTTATATATTTCGATATTTTGTTAAAAAAAAATGTAAATCTCCTTAAATTTGACTTTTTCCCTTAAAGAGGACCAGTTTTTAGTGTTTCATTTTAACATTAATTTACAAGATTGAGAACTTATATCAAGTAGTATAATATTTTGACAAAAGATATATAAAATATGAAAACACAAAAAAGTTGTAGCCTTAAAGTTGAAAAAGTATGAAAAATCACATTTTTCTTCAAATCCGCTGAAATAAAAACGCTGCCCTCGCCAAATTAAGAACAGGATACCTACAATATTTGTAAATTTTAATCACATGTATTTCGTATTTTCAATCGTTGATTTCGGTAAATTTCTTGAACAAAATTTTTGAAAAAGTAAAATTGGAGATTTTGAAATAGTGCTAAAAAATATGTACCGTTTTGACATTAATTTAGAACGGCATAACAATAGGCGAGATGCAAAATACTTTACATGAGATCATTTTGGCATCAAAAGAATGCAAAAATGTTGTTGTAAACTATTTCAATGTCAATTTCAAGTGGTCTGCGGCGCAGTTATTGCCTGGGGAACTTCATATAACTTGGCTGTTTTTCAACCGATAATAGATTTTGTTGTTTTATTAGAAAGATAATTTAGAAAGATAATTAATTGAAACGCAATTATTAATACAAAAATTTTTGTGGAAAATTATTTTTTTTTGTATGATTTGTACATATACATAAATGCATATTTGACACACAAACCGCTGTCACCCTAATGCAGTGGTGGCCATCGAGAGAATTGAGTTAGTAATAGTGTTTATGAGCATGTGTTAGTTGTACTACACTGATCGAAATCCATGGACGTAACACAATGCCCGTATTAAATTGGTTTGTGTAGATTTTGTATGAATGTTTATATGAATGACTAAAAGGGAAATAGTTGAGTTCACGAAGAATATGGCAAAACTTTAAATAAAAGTTGTTGTTTTAAAATTTTAAATCTTACATTCTGAAAATGTAAAACAAAATGTGAAGAACTTTTAATCTCTTTTATCCATAAGTTTGAAGTTTATTAAATCAAATAAGTAATAATAAGTAATTCATTTCTTTAAAAAACAAAAAAAAAAAAAACGAAAAAATAGCAAAACTTAAAAAGATAAGAAATTTCAAAGGTTATTAAGCGGTATGTTACCAAAAACTAAAAAAATACCAGCCTGCAGTAACTGGATATTTTTTAAAATTAAAAAAAAAAAATGCATAAACAATTTCAACAATTTCATTCGGTCTTATGAAAGCTTTTGACCAAGCGGGTCTATGTCGCATTGCCTTGTGAAATTCTTATATTGTTTTTTAATAGGTACACAGAGAATATTAACAGAATATTAATGAAAAATGGGAAAGTAGTTTTTTATTTTGTTTAAACGCGCTAAATGAAGCGGTGTGGCTGGTGTGTTACCATGTATTAAAATAGTAAAGGCATTTAAGGCCTAGTTAGCCACACGCTGTTAAAATGTAACCGTACCGTAAATGTAACGTTAGCATTTAGTACAATTATAGAACATAAAAAACGAACCAGCATGTTGATGTGTAAAATGAACCGAACTTTATCGTACAAACATAGCAATAATCTATTTTCAACAGATTGGGACGTTCCGGTTACGTGACAGTTCAGTTCGGTAACTGCTCTAAATGTTTTTAATGTAAAAAAAAAAAAAAAACAGCTGACACGTTTGGTTACGGTTACATGTGGCTAACTAGGCCTTTAACCATAAGCGCCATTATAGAAGCTGTTACCCTGAACTTCTTTTAGTTGCCGAAAACGTAGGAAAAAATTATTATTAAGACTAAAAGAAAATTTAAAAATAAAATCTAATTACATTTTATTGTGAATTATCGTTAATTAATGTTATTGTAACTTATTATGATTGATTATTTAATGGGTTTTATTATTCAATTTCCCTAAATATTTTTTGAAGGCTTTCCAGTTCTTTTTGAATGCTGCGTCTGGTCGCAGCAGTTTTAATTCTTCCAGACACTGTTTAAGGTGCTCGGTTAGAATGAGATTCAAAAATGAACAACAAGTTATTCTTTGTTAGTCTAAATTGATTCTGAATTTATTTACAATTTTTAGGTGTATTTATATCAAATAAATTAAAATAATTCCCTAGTATGACTAATGTGTTTCTATGCTAGTTAATTGTTTATTTCTCAGTTTACATTCCTGAGTTGTTGTTACATGCTAAAATATTTTTATGTAATCTAAGCTAAATGTGACATATTTTTCATTGATGGTTTAAATTAACATTGATAAATAATAAACTACAATAATGGCGTCACATAATATTGATAAATAATAAATTGTATCTATTAATGACTTGAAATAAGAAATTGTTTCCTTATTCGCCGTTTATCGTACTTAATTAGAACAATTGTTATATTGTGTTTGCTCCGAAGAGCGGTTCTTATTACACTGTCTTTATTTGAAATTCATTCTTAAAGCTACCTTAAAATTATTGCATGCGCGCGCACACGCACACTCTTAACCTACCTTAGCTAGCGTGAGAATTAATTATATTTTAACTGTGGGAACTAGCTGACAATGCATCTTTCACAGGTATTTTGTGTATTGCGTATAAATATGCAAATATTTAAGCGTGTACTATTGCAAACATTAAGACATGCAATATACACTACTTAAACTCACTCAATTTATAATACGTCATGAATATGCAAATTGATCATACTTTTTTTTTGTGTTTTTTTTTTACAGTTACAAGTCATCGATTCTAAATTTTATTTGAGGGTGTTGTCCTTCCCCCTTTTTTTTCTCTACGTTTTAATGTAGTAGTATTGAAAATAATTGATGGTATAGTACAATTTCTGATTTTATTAATGTTAATTCTAATTACAATTGTATTTTGAATTTATGTTGTACTGAAATGTTAAAATTGAAATATTTAATAATTTCTCTTATTTCTAAAAAAAAATTTTTTTTTTCTTAAGGTATTAACTTATATAATATATTTATATGTTCCCACGCCAGAGTAATTATATAAAGTTTAGAACTTACGACTACTATATAACTTTATTCTATTTTTATTTACTAAGGTATTCCTATTTCTATCCCTTATAACTACGTTATTTCTATCATCTAAAGCTAAAACCTCGAAAGGTCCCTTAAATGTAATGTCTAGTTTATGACCACACTCATTTCTAATTAAAAAAAATCTCCTATCGAAATTTCTCTTTCGTTTATCTTCCTATCGTAGTATACTTTTTGTCGATGTTTCCACCTTTCGACTAGTTCTCCAGCTATCTTTTGATCTGTTTGTAGTCTGTACTTAACCTCTTTCCCGTACGATTCGACATTGTATAATGGGTCAATATCATTTTGGTTCATGAAGCCAAAATGGTTAGGTATTTTCCCAAATACTAGTTCGAATGGACAATATCCATGGATTGTCGAAGGGTAATATCCTGGAGAACTTGATTAATGTACTCTGTGCCCATATCCGTGAGAATTTTCCCCATTGGGCCGTACACCAGTACGAAATTTTCCAGAATTGCCTTGGCCACAACATTCGCACTCTTGTTAGGCACTGGTACTGTTACCAAGTACTTTGTAAGATCGCATATCATTGTAACGGCATATTCGTTACCATTTTCAGTTCTCGGCAATGGGCCAATGGTGTCTATCGAGACTATATCAAACGGTTTTGCCGGCGTTGGAGTTAATATCATCTTCTCCCTGGTATTCTTTTGGGTTTTCGACTTCTTGCAGTAATCACATGACTTGACATATCTCTTTATGTCCCTTGTCATGTTATCCCAATGAAAATACTTCGTGATCTTATTGATTGTTCTTGTTATACCAGCGAGTCCTCCAAATATGGGGTTTTCATGATATTTATTCATTATCTGTCTTTTCTCAATTTCGTGTTATTTTTAAAAGTTTGGGTGTGAGAGCGATTTTTACTTTATTTAGGGAAGCGCTTCCTTTTTCTTTAAATTCTGTAATGCGTATTTCTTCAAATAATTTGTCATCCAGTGACATTTGGAGTAACTTTATCCCTTCAGAAGAATTGATCTAGATCTATTTTCTCATTAGCAATAAGGTTAGGTATTTCATTGAGACAATAATAATTTTCCCTTTTTTAAATTTTACCACGTGGTTTTTCGTGTACATTCTAACACTCTTTTTTAATTCGATATTGTTCAACACCTCATAGACTTGTGGGGTGATTACAATCCCCTCTTTGACCAGTTTTGGACTATCAGTTTTCTGTCTTGATTGAAGTCTAGTTGTTACCTTCAATATGCTATTTACATTGGCGTTTACAATGTCCGAGAATTCTATGCGTGACAGCGCGTCCGCCGCATAGTTTTCTTTGCCTTTTCTATACTCTATAGTGCAGTCATATTCCTCCAGGTCCAATCTCATCCTCGTCAGTTTCGACGATGGGTTCCTCATAGAGAAAAGATAAGTCAGTGGTCTGTGATCACTTTTAATTAAAAATTTTCTTCCATAAATATATGGTCTGCTCTATCGTTGACTTATTACTTTCACCTTTTGTGAAGGATCTCGATGCATAGGCCTCTGGTAACTGAATACCATCATATTCCTGGCTTAGAACAGCACCCCAGGCATGTTTACTTGCATCTGTTGTAATGCAAAATTGTCTCTGAAAATCAGGATACTGTAGTATCATCGGACTTAACTGACTTTTTAGGTATTTGAAGGAATTTTCGCATTCTTTACTCCACTCAAATGGAACTTTTTTTCTAGATAGCCTAGTAATGTGCCGAGATGATTCTGCAAAATTGTGTATAAAACTTCTATAATAATTGCAAAATGCAATAAAGCCTTTAGCTTCTTCACCATTCAATGGTGTTGGATAATTTTTAATTATCGAAAACTTGCTATCATCTGGCAATGTGCATTTATGGCCCAAAAATGTCACTTCTCTACAGAAAAAATAACACTTGTCTGGGTGCAACTTGAGGTGGTGTTTTCGACACATGGTAAATACGTCCTCTAAATTTGTCAGCATATGGCCAGTGGAACAACCGATGACAATTAAATCATCCATATACAAAAATGCTTGGGCTGGAGAAAGCCCAGAAAAAGCCAATGATATCATTCTTTGGAATGAGTTTGGAGCTATTTTGATGCCGTAAGGCAATCTTTTAAACCGAAAGGAACCTTTGTCAGTTGAGAAAGATGTAATATCTCTAGATGCCTCTTCTAAATCTGGTGAAACCCTGACATTAAATCCAGGCATGGAAAAAATTTTGCCCTGCCCAATTGGTCCAATATATCATCTATTCGTGGCAAAGGAAACTTTGCTACAAGCTTTTTATTAACCCCTCTGCAATCAATAACCAATCTCCATCTTTTCTGTGTTGTCCCTGGTAAAGATTTTTTTGGAACTAACAATATGGGACTATTGTACTCGGACATTGATGGCTCAATTATATCATTTTCTATTAATTTGTCAACCTGTTGATTTACCTATTCCTTATGGGAATGTGGCATTCTATAATTCTTCATATAAACAGGTTTACTATCTTTAATTCTTAATTTTTTCTTGTAAAAATTATTTTTAGAAATTTTGTCGGACTGTAGAGCAAATACGTCTGAAAATTCTGTGCACAAATTCGTCAAAGCCTGACTTGCGAAGTCTGGTAAATTTTTCGATAATTTAGCCATAATCTTCGTATTATGATTTGTGGCACTCTCCCCGACACGAGCTATATCATAGTCGGACAATTTTTCAAATTTTAATTTCACATTTTCAAGTAAAACATTGTCTTGTGTCGTATTCACTATCTTTATATAAGGATTTTTATTATTAACCAGAGTATTGGCCACAAATATTCCTTTTCCCAAACTTTGATTTGGTATCAAGATTTCTTTCTCATATGTATCCAGAGTAATCCTTCTGATTACTTCCGATCTGGCCGGTATTGATAATGAATGTGGTTTCGGCGTATCGTATATAGGGATGTTGATATCACCATTTAAATTCTCAGGTCTCATTATCAAAAATCCTTCATTCTTGTAATAATCGATAATACAATTATATTTTCGGATAAAATCCAGTCCCAATATTCCATCGCTAGGTATGGGAAAATCTCCCTCAACTACATGGAATGAGTGTTTGAAACAAATATTGTCCACTTTGAGTTCTATTTCTATTGTTCCTATGGATTTCAATGACGTTTCTCCAATTCCGCTTATTCTAGCCGTTTTGTTGGTATTTATAAATATATCATGGGTCAACTTAGTCCTTCTCAGTACCGAAATATCGGCTCCTGTATCAATTAAAAACGTATTATAGACGTAATTGGCGTCACTTTTCAATAAAACAGCTACTTAAATTGAGGTTTAAGTTATAAACTTTGCAATCGGGGACCTCATCAGCTATGTTCGTAAAGTTACTTGTTCCTAGTCTATGGTATTGTCTCCCAATTGTGTCGCCTGGGGGTTCTGGTAGTTTTCCTGTGACCGTGCGCATCGGATATTATGCTGGCGACCACGGCTACCACTTGTGTTATCATTAACGTACCTTACGCTCTGATCGCGACTCTGGTACCTTTCGAATTAAGGTTCATTATCCTTGCCGAGATGACCTCAACTGATTCGCCCTTAATTGATGTTTTCAACTTATTTATTATTTCTCCTAGATTTCGCTCGTTACCTCCTATAAGATTACGAGCTGTCCCCTTTAATTTAGTTTTAACTAAATTAACTGCGACAGCATCGTGGTCTCCTGTTATGGAGGCCACTAAATTTAAGGCATCTAGGAAGCTCTGCAAATTCTCAGCCTTGCCATCGAACTCGGATATAAGCCTTGAGGCCGTTCCCAAAAATTCTATTACTGTTTGGGGCTTTCCTTCAACCTCGTTTGGTTCCGGATTTTCTAAAGGAAAGTCTATTCGCTCGTGTAGGGTTTGTGGTATTTTCAAGTCTATTTATTTCCTTAACGCAACGGCTACTAAAATATAATAATAAATATAATAAGCAACGGCTACTAGTTGTTCTCTAATATCATGAAAAAAGGCTTCGGCTGCTACCTTATGGGCCGAAGTTAATCTCGAGTAGTTAACGTTCAAGATTACTCTTATCTCCTCGAGTTTATTTACTAATATTTCAAGGTGTTTATATATTGTTTCTGGCTTGGTTGGTCTGTCATTGTTTAAACATTTATGGGACCTATCGAAATTTTCCTTAATATTCCTAACTCTCACAATTATTTCTGACCAGTCCATAGGGTGTCATTCATTTCCTGAACTTGGTAGAGACCCTTATCTAGTGAAATAGTTCTTACATAATTTTTTCTGATAGATCTTTTATGTAATTGGTATAATGTAGTTAACACTTGTGCGGCTAGTATTATAATTATTATAATGTAATAAAAATTTGGTGACTCAATTTCTACCGTCACCTCATTTACCACGTTAGCTTTTGGGTCTACGATTTTTGATTCTTGTCCGCCCATGTTTAAGAATTTATACAAAAATAGCAATCTCCAAAAAAAAAAAAAAATTCATAGCTCGGATCATAACTCGACTTTTCTCTCTTTTAAAAAATTTTTATAAAGAAACTGATACAAAGAAGAAGTCTTTTTAAAATTGTGTTGATTTGTATTAATTTGCATTACAAAAAAAAAAAAAAATAATAATAATAATAACACTGCCGATTATATTGCGCATGCATTTTGAAAAATTTTCAAGTTAATTTGGTTTTCTAATTTTTTTTTTTTTTTATATTTTAGGTTTTTAATTTTGGTTTTTGAATTTTTTTTTTCTTTTTTTTAAAGGTTTCATTTGTATTTTATAAAAATTTTTTTTTTATTTTTATTTTAACTTAATTTTTAAATTATTTTAAGAGTATATTTAACAAACTTTCCAGTTCTTTTTGAATTCTGCGTCTGGTCGCAGCAGTTGTAATTCTTCCAAGCACTGTTTAAGGTGCTCGGTTAGAATGAGATTCAAAAATGAACAACAAGTTATTCTTTGTTAGTTTAAATTGATTCTGAATTTATTTACAATTTTTAGGTTTATTTATATAAAATAAATTAACATAATTTCCTAGTATGACTAATGTGTTTCTATGCTAGTTAATTGTTTATTTCTCGTTTACATTCCTGAGTTTTTGTTACATGTTAAAATATTTTTATGTTATCTAAGCTAAATGAGATAAATAATAAATAATAAACTACAATAATGACGTCACATCATATTGATAAATAATAAATTGTATTAATGACTAATTCGACGTCATTTCTGGTATAGTATATTTCATTATGATAGATACACTACAATTTAAAAAATGACCTGAAATTAAAAAACAAAAATTGGGATTCATGAAACATTAAATTCAAAGATATCAAATGAAGTTTTGAAAGCATCAATTGATATTTGCGCACATAAAAATTGTTAAATAAAAAGCGCAATAATTTTTAAACAAAAGAACAAATTTTGATAAAAGAAGCACAACTAATTAAGAGAATGTTATTTATTTATTATTTTTCACAATTGCTTTGAATGAAAATTTAAAGTTTTTCCGGAAATAAAAAATGACAAATTATATTATATAAAATTTTCGGGACATTTGCTTTTTTTCTTTCGGCATTCCTAAATTGATAGTGTTCATGATGACTTCAAAATTTAACTTCAATAGTATATTTGTGGCGTTTCTAGACCACTTTTTCAGTACATTTGGTGGAGAGTGTTTAGTTCCAATTGTCACCGCAAGCAGTATCGCAGAGGGCACCGCTATATTCACCACGTTTAGCAAAAACTCACAGCCATATTCACCTTACTTGGAGTTAAAAACCTAATGTTCAGCAAAACTCACACAAATATTATCTTTACTTATAGTTAGTAATACTATTAGTCATGTTAAATTTCGCAATTTTTAAAAAACCAAAAACCTTACTTAGAGTTGAAAATCTAAGTTTTAGCAAAACTCACACCCATATTCGCTTTACTTATAGTTACAATACTATTAGTCATGTTGAATTTCACAATGTTTAGCAAAAAACATTAGAGGTATAACTTTTTTTTGTATATAACAAGATAAGGTTGTTATAAAAAACAACTGTAAGTAAATAAAAAAAAGTTATGCCTGTAATGTTTGCGTATATGTAAACGAAAAAGGAACTGTATGTTAACATGTTTAATGTTATATTATGTTGCTATGGGCTATGGCCGTAGATATAATAAAACAAACAAAATTTTTCTGTTTTTGTTTTTTTATTTTTTATCCAATATTTCGGCTTACATTGTGATCCATCATCAGGGACTGACAAGAAAAATATATATATCATTAACAATACTACATTAAAATATATAATTAACAACTACAACATAAACACAATTACAAACAATTACCATAATACAATTTTTTTTTCTTAAAATTTCAAATCAAATCCCTCCAATTTCAATTATATATTGTTCCCTTATTTACATATTTTAACAAATTTGATATTTACATATGAGATCTTATCTTTACATATAGATATCGCAACAAATAATATATAGGATCTAAAGATATTAAATAGTTTTTATTTTAGTTTTTAATGATTTTTAAAGGAAAATGGGAGTAAAAAACCTTTATATGATTTAATAAATTCAAATACTATCTGAAAATATTTATGTGCTTATAGGTTTATTAGAAATAATAGACCTCTATAAGCACATAATTTTCAATTTGGTGATTTCTTTTTAATTTTATGTTAATTCTCTACATTCTCTTATCAGTGGGTAAGAGGAATTTAAAATTTTGGTAAAGTAATTGTTATTAATCCTTGTTATGAAATCGATAATTTTTTCATAACCTGTTTCTTCATGAAGAAGATTTGTAGGATACCTCCAGGGCTTTTTATTTATCATTTTAAGACATTTGTTTTGTATAATTTGTAAGCGTTTTAGGTGGTAGTTGGCAGCGTCACTCCAAATAGGACACGCGTATGTTAATATCGGCCTTATAACACTTTTGAAGAGTAGATTTTTGTTTTTGGGGTTTAGAAATTACCTTCTATTTAGTAGTGGCCATAATGCTCTAAATGAATTTATAGCTTTTTGGCACGTAGCCATAATATGTTGTTTAAAAGTAAGTTTTTTGTCCAAGACAACTCCGAGATATTTGACATGATTAAGTACATTTATGGTATTATTTCCAATAAGAAGATGGCGTCTTGGCAGTCTTTTGGGAGATTTGTTGAATGGAAAAATTATTGCTTGGGTCTTGTTTGGATTAATTTTGATTTTCCATTTGTGAATATATATACTGCATTTTACAAGTCCCTTTTCCATTTTCTTCAGGAGTGCACTTGTAAGTTTGTTTGAAGAAATTAACGCAGTATCATCTACGTAGTAAGCAACTTTCATATATTTCGGGACTTTGAAATCGGATGTATATATCGAGTAAAGCAATGGCGACAAGACTGATCCTTGAGGTAACCCTGTGGTAATGTTTTTTGGAGATGCTGTTTCATTATTAATCACAACTTTAAAGTTTCTGCCGTGAATGAAATCTGAAATAAGTTTGCATAAATATTTTGGTATATTTGCATTAAGAAGTTTAAATACTAGGCCATTATGCCAAACGGTGTCAAACGCTTTTTCGATATCGAACAATATTAGACCCGTTGAACGTTTATTGTTTTTATTGGTAATTATCTGATTTTTAATTCTGTTTATTTGGTGAGTAGTGCTATGCCCTTTTTTAAATCCAAATTGTTCTTTAGCAACAATAGAATTGGTCGTTACAAATTCACTAAGACGAAAATGTAGAATTTTTTCAAATATTTTACCAAAGTTACTTAATAGACTGATAGGTCTGTAGCTGTTTGGGTTATTTTTAGGCTTGCAAGGTTTGTTAATAGGTATAACCTTAGCATTTTTGAAATGGTTTGGGAAATAGTTGAGTTTGATGCAGCTGTTAAATATTATAACCAGTAATTTTAGAGCTTTGAGTGGTAGTTTCTTTAAGAGCAGGTTCGGAACATTGTCAAAACCAGGGGATTTTGATGGTTTTATTGATGAGATAGTATTCATTACTTCTTCTAGAGATGTATAAATTGCTGACTCAGAACTGGGATTTTCCTTCTTAAAATTATTTACTGTTGTATTAATTACTATATCCGCTGAGTGGTTGTAATTCGAAGTGAGGTTATTTGCTTTGACAAATGTATTTGCCAGGACTTCAGCCTTGTCCTTATCAGATGTTATTTTTGTATTTCCAACTTTAAAGTGAGCGATTTGATTTTTTCCTTTTCCTCGCAAGTTCCTGCTTATTTTCCAAAATGATTTTTCACCTGGTTTTAAATTGGATAATAATTGAGACCATTTCTTATTGCGCTCCGAATTAATACTTTTATCAATCATGTTACTTAGAAACTTAGTACATTGATTATAAAAAGTTTGCTCGGCTATATTTGAAGATCGTTGGCTTTTTCTTTTAAAGCTTCTTCTTAGTTTTATATATTTCACAGTACTTTCTGGTAATGCGTAATTATTTTGTTGAGTTATTTTAGGTGTAGACACATCCCTTGCTTCGAAAACTACATTTATAAATTTTTGGATTTCCTGATCAATTACTGCCTTGATATTGTATATATCGGAATATAACGTGATTTTATTGTCTAAAAAAATCATATAAATGTTCCAGTTGGTTGCACTATAATAATAATAATTTAAGTCAACCTGCAAGGCCATTGATCTTTTAAGTGTACATATAATGGTCTGATGGTATTTCGTAATCCATTGTTTTTACGTCTATATTTAAAGTGGAGTTCCTTAAAATAATATCGACTGTGGATGCTTCGCGATTTTGTTGATGGGGGAATAGGGTTGGACTATTAGGATAGTGTACGAAAAAATTGCTTGATTGCTGTAGATTGTTCAGTGCGATTCCTGCCGTATTATTTGAACGGCAATTCCAAGAACAATGTTTGGCTTTTAGGTCACCAAAAACTATATATTCTTTGGTTATGAGTATATCTTGGTGAATATAACGAAGATACAACAATAGGTCTATTATTTTTAATAACTTCAATTGAGATGTTTTCGATTGATGAGGTGTTTGATATAAAGAGGTTTTTATGAGCGACAGATTTATGAATTAACAGAGCTACTCCTCCTCCTCTTGCATCTGTTCTGTCACTTCTATATAAATAATAATTTTTAAAATAGGGTCTATGATTTTCTGAAAAAAATGTTTCATTCAAAGACGCTATTTTAATATTTTCTCGTTCAATTAGTATCTCAAATTGTTTTAATTTAGAAAAATTTGAAATGCCATTAGCATTCAAGTGAAGCATTTTGAATTCGTTTAAATTATTAATATAATCCATGGGCGTATTTTACCATTGACATTACAACTTTGATTTGTTGTACTTTTGAAGTGCACCTATGCAAATCATAAATAGCTGTAGTGAAAATATCAAAAAGCTCATCAATGCTAAATAAATCGCTGTTTGTTTTCAGCTGGTTAGCATATGTAGCTTTGCTGTTATTATTGGTGTTATTGTTACAATTTGTGTTGTTGTTACTTAAATTTGGGAAATCAACCTTTGATTGAAATGAAATATTTTTTTGTTGCCTGCTGTTGTTATGACTTTTGGAAGTTACTCTTGTTCTAGTTTCCAAATAGAGAGAACGTAACGGACAGTTGATGTTGTTTGCAGAGTAATCAGTTCTCTCTTTTCCATGTTTTTTGCAATTAAAGCATGTAAAAACAGCTGGTCTTTTTTCATTTGTGTTAAACGGACACACACTTGTATGATGTTGTTCTGCACATATCATACACGCAGCACTTCGATGGCAATGTTCACCGCCATGGCCATACATTAAGCAGTTCCAGCATTGAGTTGGTTTATTTCTGGATCTAGATTTGTATTTTTTCCAAGAAATTATGATATTGGAAATTGTCCTTACATTTTTTAAGGCAGTTGGGTTAAAATTTTTACGATGATGATGTTCGAACTGAATTTGGTGACTATTTCAGCCACGGAAGAAGGGGATAGGTTGTAGTTTCTTAACTCTTCGGTGATGTCCTCAGAGTTTATGCGGGGTAAACCGTGTAGAAAGGTTGTGTATAACCTATTATCTTTGGAGCCATATGAATGAAACTCCATTTTACTCTCTTTAAGAATTTGCTTGTAGCATTCGTACAATTCTTTAGTTGGAGCAAAAATTTTGGTACCAATTGAAGTACGTTTGAAAATACAATCTTTACCAAGTAGTTTTCGTATTTCTGCAAATGAGGCGTTGGCTTCTACAACTATAGGTGGAGGTTTGTGTTGTTTAATATCGTTAATATTTGATGCCGGAGTTACGTCCATATCATTGAGGCCAGCAAGCAGGCTAAATCTTTTGCTGGAAGTTGACGCGGTGTTCGGGTTAACAAAACCCGGAGGAAGTTTTGTCATCTTCTTGTTCGCAAGGAGCTTTCTTTTAGATGAAGATTTGGCCCCTCGGGCCATCGCTAAATTTTTATTCCTGTTTTAAGCTGAATTGACTACCACGTGAGTTCAAATGAGATCAAGAATAGGCAATTGCAAAAACAAAAATATACACTTGTTGTTAATTTTAAATAGTTGTACTCTAAGCGCTTCAATTATTTACACGACCGTTCGTAAAGAGAATTAGATTGGCACTGGGACTCCTCCAATTAATTATTGAAGCTGCGACTAACCAAGTATGCACTTCATCGTCAACTAATTTTATGATTTATTAAATATTTGTAAATATGCGCGCACTTGTCGGTGTCAATCTTGTAATTTAATCGTTGATTCGTTGGTGTGTTTATTATGTGCTGCATCTTAATCGTATATCTTCTCGTGTAATTGGTCTCTTGTTGCAAAATTTTTGCCTGTTCAAAGTCAGGATAATGGTTATTTTTGATACAGTGGGACGCAGGTGCTGTTTTATGTTCATATTTTGACTTGAGATCACATTTGTGTGCGGATAATCTGGTTTTTAATTTTGATTTTGTAGTGCCAACGTACACTTGTTCGCATATGTTGGACCCGTCACCTTTGCATTTAATTTGGTAAATTAAATTACATATATCCATGTCTTCTAGTTTACATTTAGTTTTAGTGTGTAAATTTTTCAAGGTGTTGTATGTTTTTGGAGCGAGTAGATAATTATTTTTGTTGTATATATCCGATTTTTTTATTTTTCTGTGAAACCCTGAATGTATATAAAACCTTTGTATATTTTTGGTTCCTGAACTGTGTTATTATTTATTGAATGACTGCTTTTGTAGGTTTTTAATAAATATTAAACAGTGTGTGGTGGAAAATCATTCATAGTAAGTATATGTTTTATACGTGTTTTATTGTTTTTATGGAAAATCTCGTCACTTATCTTTAAGACTCTGTTAATAAAATTTTTAGCTGTGTTGATAATTGTTTTTTAGGATGATTGGAATTAAAGTTAATTAACCTGCCTGAAGCGGTAGGTTTTTGGTACCAATTAGTTTTAATAATGTTATTATGTTTTATAACGACTGCATCTAAGTACGGCAGTTGACCATCTTTTGTAAATTTTATAAAGCAATTGCACTTATTTAATGAATTCAATGTATAATCTATTGCCTCCGTTTTTACTATGGCAAAAATATCATAGATATAATAAAACAAACTAAATTTTTCTGTTTTTGTTTTTTTTTTTATCCAATATTTCGGCTTACATTGTGAGCCATCATCAGAGACTAACAAGAGAAATATATATATCCTTAACAATACAACATTAAAATATATAATTAACACCTACGACAGGAGGTATTACTAACGTACCAACTTACAAACAACTCAAAGAAAAATACGGTAAGAACATTAACATAATAATTAACAAACACAGAAATGTCAGCAAAACTAACGTAAAAGTCAAGTGCACAATAGATTTTTTAGTGAAATGCAGAAAGCACCATATAATACCAAACTTTCTTAAAGATACAACTAAAAATGTTCAGAAGTTGTTTTTAACACATAATAATTCTAATCATAAACCACCTACAAAATTAACTAAAACAATAGAAAAACACACTAACAAGTTCCAAAGGAAAATTTTAAACCAATTAATTTCATATCAGAACAAAGTTTTAAGCGCTAGAACGACACTTAAGAGAACTACAACCCACAGAAAGAGGCGTCTACGTAACAAACATTTCACGTGAAGCAAAGCAATTCTTAAAACAAAACAAAGATATTAATGATATTAATTTTAAGCTGTGTTGTTTATATAAAAAAAAAATTTTTTTTTGGTTTAAAATTAAAAATTTTACGTTCAATGTAATTTTTGTTTTATGTTGTGTGTAAATTCAAATTTAATGTAATCAGTAAATAAACGTCCCTTGAAAAAGTCAACAAAAAATTGACGAAACGTTGGGAAAAATGTAAAAAGAAAAAACACCTTTTATTAACATTATAAATATATAGGCCTCACTAGCCTAATTGAAATATAGAAGATAACCTATCGAATAGCCAAAAAACTACATTAGAAAGATATTATTATTGTCGAGGTGGACAAAGGGAGTACAACAGTAGCTATGTATAAAAAAGATTATGATGAGAAGATGAGAATGATATTAAGAGACGGGTGGACGTAGAAAACAATAAGAAGAGACCCAACACTAAAATTGCAACTAAAAACAATGAGCTGGTAGAATTGCTCTTGAAAAAAAAGATAATAAACAATCAAGATAAACATAAAATGACAACACACATTCGTTCAAGTTTAACGACTGGATGATGAGGTACATAGCATGCAAAAGTAGTTGCTGTGGGTGGCGTTGAAACAAGTTTCATATGATCTAGGTCTAAATTTTCCCTAACGACGCTATCATACATTTCTTTAATTTTGAGGTTTTCGTAGGAGGATAGTTTCATTCTGTAAAATTGTTTCAGCACATTCGTACGAGATATGCCTAAATTCAAATGTTGAGGGAATTCAGTTTTAAAAGGAAGGGTCACAATATAACGACCATCTGAACCTCGGCGCGTCGTTTTCCTATAATTATCCTTGCAAATTTTAGCAGAAGTAGATAACATTTTCTTTTTAGAATTCTCCTCAAGTTCCCAAAATCTAAGAAGATTTCTATTCAGGCGATCTTCTTCCGAAAATTCAACACCTTAGTAGAATAGACTTGAACATGAGATTTTCAAATTGGGCCAGTAATAATCCAATCGAAAATCGAATTTTGTGCTAATAATGAACCCAAAAGATCTCGACGAATTTCTCCTAACAAAATTTTCGGAT
Source organism: Cordilura impudica (assembly GCA_963682025.1). NCBI lineage: Eukaryota > Metazoa > Arthropoda > Insecta > Diptera > Scathophagidae > Cordilura > Cordilura impudica. The sequence goes on along the minus strand of OY821517.1, from coordinate 224,349,800 downwards.
ATAAGTCAGCACCTAGTAAAAGATCCACAGATCTGCTATCAGCTAGCCGAAGGTTTGGCAAATTTTCCTTAATAAAGGAATGAATTGTAAAAGATGGCAAATTGCCCTATATATTTGGTAAAACAAGTGTTCAACACAATAGGAGAGCCAATTTTAAGAGAACACATTTTTCGTGAAGTAGCAGCGACAGTCTGATTTACTTCTGAAATTTGAGCATTCGTAGAATGCGTCGAAAGTTTCAGCCGATTTTGGAGGTGTTCAGAAATGAGCGACGTTTCAGAAGCTGGATCAATAAGAACCCGGGCTGGATACTTAGTACCCTGATGAATGATATTCACCATTGCTGTTCCAAAAAGCACAGTCCTATTCTCCGAGGTATGAAATACCTGTCGATTTGAAGAAGCTGTGTTGTTGCCGTTTGTAGTAGTTGGGAAAGAATTCGAAGGCATGGAGATGGTCAATCGAGAGGCTGTAGCCGAATTCGTACCTAAATTTGAATTATTGTTTTCCCTTGAGGAACTGTCAGAATGTGGCAATTCACGATGTCGCATTGTATGATGACGTTTATTACAAATCGAACAATTATGACTGCTATTACAATTTTTCGCTTCATGTGGCCTAGATAAACAATTGACACAAAAATTAAACTTTTTTACTGTCGAATATCTATGTGCAACAGAACGACTTTTAAAACGATGACAAGATCGTAAAAAATGAGTGTGGTTTTTACATAAAATGCAGTTTGAATTTGTAGAAGGAGCAGCATTTGTATGATGTGCTCTAACTTTATGATCCGTTGATCGTTTGAAAGGTTCCGAACTTCTTAACTCTCGAAGACAGTTCAATGTTTGCGATCTTTCCGTCAGAAACTGATGATAGACATAGCTGTAAGGCAACCATTAATACCGTGCTGTTAAGATTTCAACACAACACTGGTTTCCTTATCAAGAAAAGGAAGCCCGAAAAGTGTTTTGTTTGAGTTGGTTGTTAACAAGCATACGAGGATTATCATGTGCGTCCCTCAGTATTTTCCATGCTACATAAAACCCTTGATTGGTTAGAGGGCGCTTCGAAACTATTTCCCGCGCCTCACCACTGGTTTTCCTAACCAAATGGCGTAAGCGTTCAATGTTGCTAGGACGGGAGTTAACGATAAAAAGATCCCTAAAATGGGCCAAGATAAATAATCACCCTCAAAAATGTCAGTGTCACAAGGCGGAAGAGTTAAATTATTGCAAAAATTGTCAGCCGAATTAACGGTAACAGTCGGCGACTGTTCCTTAGGCTTAGTTATTCCTTCGGCTAAGCAACTAACGAACGCGTTAAAAGTCGCCGCTTATTTTGCTTCCGCTGCGCCGACGTCGGCAGGTTCTGTGTTTTACGAATTTCCTAAATAATTGAGACAAGCACGATAGGAAGAGTTAGCTTGTTCCCATAACAAGTTTATTTCCTTCCCTCTTATCTCAAAATTGAAAACCGAATGAAGCTATTCGCGTATATCATTAAATTTCGCTTCGCATTTAACGCCAGCATCCGAATAAAGATCTGGCGCGGTTTCAGGCATTTTGTATTAAAACGAATTTAAAAATTTTTAAATTAAAAAATTTTTTAAAAATAAATATAAAAATTTCCGAAAATTCACAAAAATATTTATTATGTTTAAATACAACACTATATTCATACAAAGCTATGGTTTGTTCAAAATAAAACAGCTTGTGAGATGCGTATGTAAAAAAAAACAACGTATTACTCCCGAATAAAGCACAAGAGAAAACAATAAGTAAGAAAACACTGTATGTAAAGGGTAAGTGTATTAATGATAATGTTAAAAAAAATCAACGTTAGTGGTAAATTGCATTAAGATTAACACAATTACTAACCCGAACTTTTTCTCTTAACTTTTCGTTTACACTGTATGTTTTATTTTTGTTATCTCTTTAATTTTAAGAAGCAAGTTGATGTTAATTTATAAAAAAATTAGATGTAAGTAAACGCACTTTATATTAAAAAAGGATTGTATTGCAAGACGATCAATCGCACTGAATAATAGAAAGTAAAACTATTGTGAGGAAATTCTTTTTTAATTTTAATGAAGTTAATTTTTTTATTAATAAAATTTCCTCGTTAACAAATAAAACGTGATTATAACTCACTAAAAGCTCACACAAATTGAAGAAATTAGTACAAATGTTAAAGTTGAATTGGCTGCTGCTGTTGTAAAAACGATGAGGGGTTGGTTGTAGAGTCTGGAAAAATGAAAACTTTCAAAAATCCGATCCGGTTCGAAGGACCAAAATGTTTTCCGTCAACGCAAAAATATATAAATAAAAAGACAAGTTTTTCAATTAGTTAAAAATGAGATAAAAGTTCTCAAATTGTATTTTATTAAAATATTACCTTTTGTACAAAAGTTATAAATGAAGTTGATAGGTTAATCGCAATATATCGTCGTAGAGTTTCGAAGCGATGTCAAAAAGAGACTAGACTAATTATTAGTAGTTAAGTATGTAAGAGGGTGACAAACAATGTTTACAAGTACCGTTAACGGTTCTACTAGTTAGAATCTGTGTAAAAAGTCCTAACAAAGATGTTAAAAAGGGGAGTTAAATAGATTTGAACTAGTTATTAACCGAAAAAGGGGTCACCGTTTAAATATGTTATAAATTGAAGAATATATACAAAATTAAGTATTTGTGTTTAAACACCCAGACTCTAACAAGCCAATTATTTTAATTTAATTCTATGTAAAACAGTCATCAAAGCAAAATATCAAAAAATCTTACTATATCGGGCTGTGTTCATTTAATTGTACAGTAGGAAATTTCATTGCCCTACGTTAACAAAAACAAACTTTTTTAATTAAATAAATAATGTTTGAAAAAGTTTTAACAAAATAAAAATTTGTTCGGGAATTCCTGGGATAACAAAAAATGTACCGTGTCCTAGCAATAAAAAAGGTCGGGAATATCCAAAACTGAAAAACATGGTTTGGAGATTAATTATTCTGGGCTTTAGTTCTTTTAATGTATATACGACCACTTCGTGTAAACACGACCCAGAGCTTATTAATATTGTGGTTAATAAAAATAAGCGGGCTTTGAGGAAAAACATGATTTTCGTTTTCTTTTGAAAGAGGTTTATCAGATTTATTACAAACTTAATTGTTAGTTTGTAATTATGTAACTGAATATACATACATATATCAGTAGCATTAATTTTTTAATTGTTTAACGACAAAAAAGTCAAAAATATATAGTCCTATTTATATCGCCAGGTTGAGTGACTGGTTACCCATAAATAATTTCCTTCAAATTGGAGTATATTTTCATTGATATGAATTTAAAATTTAATTGTTTGTTTTCCATAAGCATTATTTATTGTTATCAATCTTTTATTAAGTAGAAAAATAAGATAGTTCCTGAACTCGTAAATAGTTATACTTAATCGTAAAAATTTAGCATTATAGGAAATAAATTGAATTGAATGTACAAATAAAATACAATCCCAATTTTGTTAAGTTTTAAAGATTTTAATAAAAAATTTTTTCGCAACACTCCTTTATATTGGGCTGGTAATAATAATTGAGAAGCACGAATATAAATTTAATAGAAAAAGTTTACTCTGTCAGAACAGTGGTGATTCCATATTTTTAATTTCCCGGTTTATTAGATGTGTGGCTTAAAAAACATATTAATATATATATTCTCTTTCTTCTAGGAATATGGATAGCTCGGCAAGAACTGGACTCAATGATATGACAGATATTCCAGAAATTGACGAAATTGGAATAAATAATAATTTACAAATACGTTACGAAAATGAAATAATTTATGTATCCTTTTCAATTTAACATCGTATTTCTTTTCAAATGTTTGTTGTTACTAGCACTACAGATTGTTGTCAATACTACAGTAGTTCGTCTCATAGTTATATCGTCAGCATTGTTATACCCATCACACCACTTTATATATCAATTTATCATTCCGTTTGTATCGCTCTACAATGCATTTGCGAACCCGTAAAGTATATAGCGATTTTCGTTTATCTGTCTTTTGAAATCATACTCATTCGCAAAATAAACTATACAGTTTAATTAGGATAATATTGTTTTCTTTTATTTCGAGCAGGTTGCTATTTAAAATATTTATTTTATTTATTTATTAATCTATGGAATAAATCCTTACAGACTATTTACAAAAACATTTAACAATGAATGAAAAATTAAAAAATTTTATTTAAAGTGTTCAGATAAATTATTATTTTACTTTTTATGACATTTGTATTTAAAGAAAAATCAATAAATCTATAAAGCTTTTTAAATTCAATACACATTCGTCTAAGCGGATCAACGTTCGCATAATTTGATCTATAAAACTGGACAGATAAAGGTGAGAAGAAACGTGTTGGCCGCTGGGGGGTGTTAAATGAAATATTGTTGATCAGGAAACCAGAACAAACATCGCCATTAATTATGTTCAAAAGAAACGAAACGTTTAGCATAGATCTGCGGCTTTTTAAGGTTGGCAGCTTGACAAGGGTTAGTCTGCTGTTGTACGACGGAAGATCAAATTGGTTAAAATTTAAGCTGCGAAGACAGAATAGTAGGAATTGTTTTTGCACCGATTCAATGCTATCAATATGAGTTTGATAGATGGGGTCCCATATAATAGAGGCATATTCCAAAATCGGTCTCACAAGTGACGTGTATATTGTTTTTGTTACATACGGATCATTGAACTCTTTAGACCAACCAAGTACTCCTCTGGCTTTGTTTACTGTAATTGTAATATGAGGAACGAAACTAAGCTTTGAATCTAATAAAACACCAAGATCTAAGAAGTTATCGACTTTTTCCAGTTGAAAGCCGCCCAACACATAATTTACAGATATTGGTCTTTTTCGAACAAAACGCATATATTTGCACTTTTTAAGATTCAGCTCCATTATATTTAAAATGCACCATGAGTGAAACGAAGAAGATAAGTATGGTCGGAATATTGGTTATAACTCATAAAGACTTTTACATCGTCAGCATACATCAGGATATTTGAAAACTGAATAACCTGCGGTAAATCATTTATAAATAATGAAAATAAAAGCGGTCCAAGATGGCTGCCTTGCGGAACCCCAGATAAAACGTTAATTTTTTTCGAAGATATATTATTAAAACGTACATTTGGTTTTCTGTTTGTTAAATATGAATATATCCACTTTATGCTAAGATCAGAAAATCCTATTAGATGTTATTTCTTTATAAGAAATCAGTGTAAATTGCGTCAGTTTGCTTTCTTTGAAGAAAACCACGATTAACTATTGTTGTAAGATGTAAAAGTTTCATTGAAGTTGAGCACCGTTTTTGAAAGCCATGTTGGAATGGAGAAATTAATGTGTTGACTTGATGACTTAGTTGATCAGTTATAATTTTTTCAAAGAATTTAGGTATAGTACTTAATTTTGCAATGCCACGATAATTTGTAATGTCAGACTTGTTTCCGGATTTAAATAACGGAATAATGAAAGAGTCCTTCCACCCATTTGGAAAGTATCCGTATTTAATTGATGAGTTAAACAGTATTGTCAATGGAATAGCTAAAGCAACCGCACATTTGATTAAGATACTGCTAGGAATTTTATCAGGTCCACTATTATTAAAAAATTTTAGTTTTTTCAAACCATTGGAAACCAAAGAGACATCAAGGAATGGAATAGATATGGTTCTATTAAATTACTTATAATAGTATTATCATATGATTCCGTATGTTGAAATTTCATAATAGCGGGATAACCAGTTGTTTTTCTCTTAGTGTTGACAAATTTGTAAAAAGACTTTTGATTACTTTTGAAACTATTTTTCATTTTGATTAAGTAATTAGAGTAACACGATTTGTTCAGTGCAGTATATTCCGCTCGGCTAATGGAGTATTTCCCATATTCTACAAGAGAACCGGATAGCTTGTATTTCTTGTAATATTTATTTTATTTATTTTTAAGTCTTGTCAGTTGCTTGGTATTCCAAGGAGGACCGGAAGGTTTATTACAAATTTGTTTCGGAATACATAAATCCATTGCAGAAGAAATCGTACTGTAAAATGTTTCAGTCATATGATCAATAGCAGCTGTGGATCCAATAGAAAAGGATAATAAACTGTGCCAGTTCGTACTGTATAGAAGTTCGTTCAACAAACAGTAATTAGATTGTGCGAAACAAAAGTCCTTATCATCATTTTTACAAGGTGTTTTTAAAAGTCCAGAGGGAATATATAAATTTACTTCAATGGTAGGGTGATATATATCTTCAGGAGAAGAAATCGGGATTGAACGCTTGATGTAACAATCCGAAGTATCGTTGACAAATATTAAAGCCAATAATTTATAATGACTGTTGTATATACCATTTATTTGAAAAAGATTCAGATCGAATAAAATATTGAAAAGCTCTTCACACTTGTTATTTGATTTGGATGGAACAAAATATTTTTCATCAGGTAAGAACTTCCAGGATATTGAAGGCAAATTAAAATCACCAAGAATAATAACAAAGTCATCTTGATTAGCTGTACGAAGAATATATTTAATAGCTTCGCCATGTTTATCATATATAGACTGTGGGGACGATGGAGGAATATATGAGCAGGCAATAAATAATTGTTTTCCATTAAGTTTAATTAAAACTGCGATAAATTCGATGTCGAATGAGGGGTCAGTCAATAAAACCTCAGAGAATAAAATACTAGAGACCGCAATAAGAACACCACCACCATTTGTTGTGGCCCCACGATCGCGTCTAAAAATATTTTATTTACAAGAGAGTATTTCCTTATTCAAAAAACTATCATTAAGCCACGTTTCAGTAAGTACGATGATGTGTTGGTTTAAGTTAAAACTTTCCATATATAAAGATGTGAGTTTAGTTCTTAAGCCGCGAACATTTTGATAAACTAATGAAATGTAATCAACAGTAGAAGCTCCTAATTTTTTGGGGCATTCAAATCAGCTTGCGGAAGACGACCAATATTAGCGGATCTTGGATTTTCTCTGTATTTATATTCGCGAACCAGTGTATATTCAGGCCAAAAATTAGAATCAAGAATACGTTCAAAAATATCATTAGCAAAGTAACTTTGAATGAAGTTATGGATCTTGGCTGAGAAAAAACAAACTTATATATTGAAATGTCTACGTTTGGACCCACCTTAGATTTAATGAAGAAATCAACATCTTCAATAGTTGTATCAAAGGCCAGCCTCGAGATGAAAACAGTTTTTTAGGAGGTACAGCTCTTAGCATATTATTTATGGTTTGACTATTGAAAATGGGAACAGGGTTATTTAAGGCAATTTCAGGTTGATTTTGGGCAATATCGGCATAGCTCAAAGGAATAGCAGGATCCTTATTATTAATAATTGAAAGTGAGTCAGGTATGGAAGAACCAGAAGTAACAGAAACCGGAACAGGATTATTGTTTTTTTCTTTAGTAGCATTTCTTGATGATTTACGGCGTTTCGGTAAAGATTGTGGAGGAGATTTTAAATTATCCAATGATTTGAAATCATCAAATAATTTTCCATAATCATTAATGCGATTATTTAAATCCGACGCTTCTTCTTGGATATTCAGAAATTTCTTTTTTATATCTTGGAAGAAACGATAAAAACTTACGCCAATTTTTCTACACTTATAGCAGCACTATTGTAGACCTTTGTTATTAGTTAAAGCATCCCCAACCAACCCAGAAAGACCACTACATTTAAGATGACAAAGTTCATGACACAACCAACAATCGATCATCCTTTCCCCATCATCCTTAATGGAACAAGTATTTATTAAACAGGACATATTATTAAACAGATGTGGCAACGCTTCTTTTTAAGTTTGACAGAGTTATTGCAAATAATGTGTAGATATTGTTAAATGTAAGAAAAGAGTTTACTTGTTTGTTCGTTATCAATTTTGCATATAGGCTGCTATGTGTTGTTATTGTAAAATGGGTGTTGTTGTTAAAATAGTATGCACTTGATTGTTCGTTTTTTATTTTTGTTTTCTTATTTAAGTATTTGGTGTTGTTATTATTGTTTAACTAAGTTTTGTCTGTTTCTTTTTATGCTTTATTCTATTTAATTTATGATTTTTATGTTTGTAATTTTAAGTTTATTGATTTTAGTTATTTCAAAAACAATTTATTACAAATTTAATGTTAATAAAGTAACTTTTTGAAATCAGAATTATATAGTTTTAAAGGTAATAATTTCGGGCTTATTTTACTAGTAATCGCAGATCACAATTTTCTTTATGATGAAAGAATATAACAAAAATGTACGGATCAAAAAATTTCACAACTGACTTGTAATACTGACTTGTAACACTGCTTACATTGGTCATCATTGGCCAGAATGCCAATGCCCCCCTACAGATGCAGTTCATTGTATTGATCTCAGGCAAATAGGTTATGGGAAGGAGGAAAAAAGGAGTAGTGTTTGTGGATATTTGACTTAAATTTTATTTAATTATAACTGTCAAGAGAGACCTGCGCGGGGAGTTCATTCCACATACGGATAGTTCGACTGATAAACGAATTTTCTCTGTAATGCGTTGTACGGTCAACTGGACAATAGACTACAAACGGATGTGATCTACAATAGAAGCGGGTAGAGCGAACTGAAACTCGGGCACTTGGAATAAGTTCGCTAATCTCAGAAAAGCATTTACCATGGTAGTATCTACAGATACAGTGCTATACAACCCACATTTCGATGATGTTCTAATGAGTCAAAAGAGTTGAATACCTTACTGTCACTAATGAGCGTCAATGCCCTCCTTTGAACACGGTCCAGTAGCTCCAAAATATACTGAAGCTCCTGCCCATATATGTGAGTTGTATTCCATTGATTGATTTTTATTGTTGGTTGGTGTAATTGTAGCATTTGTTTTATGAGCTTGTTTGTTTTGTTATACGTATCATATTGGCTAGTATTGTCGCACCTTTATATCGTTATTCTGAAATATTTAAAATTCGCATACATAACATAACAAGTACCTTTGCTTAAAAAGTTCTTGTCTACAATATTTTTTTTTTCTAAAAAAAAGTCATTTCCTTAAAAAATCCTTTTGTTAAAAGTGGATCTTATCTTAAACAAGTAAGAGTGTTAAATTCGGCTGTGCCGAATCTTTAATACCCTCCACCTCGGTTTGAGTATTGATAATAAATGTAAACAAAATATTGGAAAAAGTAAACAATTTGTTAAACTTAATACCAAATTATTTAAGAAAATTCTTTGGGTTGGTTTGCGTCTTTTCTATTATTTCGGATTTATTTCGGTGTTTGCTTTTTGGTCATCGTGGTTGCTGATCGCCATGCATTTAGGTTATATACCTATATGCATGCGTTTCCGGTTATATGACATAACTTCTCGTTTAATTTAGTTTTTGTTAATTAAATAGCTCGCCCTAATCTCCATTGCAAAGGTAATGGTTGTGTAGAGTGGCTATATGCATTAAATCGTGCTAATTGGAGATGGCTGTATAGTTTCTTTTAACTGGCCAAATATTTCTTCATTGTGGCCATATAGGTCGGATGGAGTAACAAAATAATAACCAAAAAGAAAAAAGGCTCTCTCAACTTTTTTTTTTTAAATATTGCCATATTTTGAAAACATAGAGAATAAATTTATAATAATAAATAATCAAATTAGGGATGCCAAACGTAAAAAACCAAAAGTCCCAAACATTTTAAATAAAATAATTTAATGTTATCTTTATTTTCTGAAAAACTTCAAATTTTCATCCAAAAAAAATTGTGAAAATTTGTATATAAAAAATAACATTCTCATCAAATTACGTTTACTTATGTTACTATTTTTATGTTAGCAATTCTTAAATATCATTTGAGGTTTTCTTAAATTCATTGAATTTAAATTAATATTTTCTGTAGTGCGATTCTATAAATTTCAAATTCAACGATCTGACAATCGCAAAATATATCGACAGCTATTGTTGTTTGCACTAAGGATTAAGTGATTCACTAAGTACATACATCTTAACGACAGTCGACAAATCTGTTTTTCTATTTATTTAAATTGTAAACTAGTGGCACCTTTGTCAAAATAAGCGAAAAACACAAAGAATAGAAAAAAACAAATTACTTCGTGTTTGACAGAATGATTTTATGTTTATGTTTAAGATCTTTATTTTTTTTACTAATATTTCTGTTTATTTATTTGAAAATGAAATAATGAATTGAATATGCTATATACATAATTTATATAAAAAAGTTTTTTAATAAAAGCAAAATATTTTCACTATTTTATGATTTTTATTTATGTATGACGACATTTCAACCTAAAAATTTAAGTTTTTATCGATTGAATAAACAGCACAAAAATGGTTGTCGTTTAGATAACAACAACAGCTGACTTTAACAATAGCGAATATCGTTTAAAAATTTTACTGATAATTTTGCAATTTTCTTTTTTTTACGATTCGACTATCGTTAAAAGAATCGCGGTACTGAAAAGTTATTAATATCTCCTGAATGGCAATATTTTTTTTTAAATGTAAACATATTTGGTGTTTTTTTTTTGAATTTCAATTTGTGTTTAACGAATAAAATTTATATATTAAAGATGCAATTGATGTCTTCTAAATTTAAAATAATTATTTCCGACGTTTTGATATGATTTTCTGAAATTCAATTAATATTTTCTAATTTATAATTGGAAATTTTAATTTCAGTTTTTATAAGAATTGATATTTTCTTAAATTTGAATGGAAAATTTAAAAAGTGCAATTTTGTATTTATGTGGATAATAATGCTTTATTAATTATAAACAATTTTTAAAAATTAGATGTAATCGCAATTAGATATTTTGTAGGTAAAGCAGAATAATAGTTCTATATAACTATGTAGAACTGTTTTGAAAGCAAAAAACTCATTGATGAACTCGGTAACTCTATTTTGTAAAGACAACAAAAAGTTAACATGCCAAACTTATGTTCATATTTGTAAAAGAATAATGAAAAAACGTATGAAATAAAAGACCAGCCCGTGTATACTCTTAACATTGTTCTGTATGATATCTAGTTGAAAATATTGACATTCATGTTAAAATAGAAATAACTATTGCAAAGCTAATTAGAACAAAAATTGTGGCGCCATCTACTGTGGCATAGTCACGCTGAGCAAAATGAAGTGACACTCTGTTAATGCAAAAGAAATGTATTTTCCCCACAACAAAATATTGCAGAATTTTATGTAAATAAAATAATATACCGATTTATTTCTAACATGCAGTTACTATGAATATACATACATACATACATATATATAATATATGTATATTATTTGTATTATTTAATATGTGTATGTATGTGTATGTAAATATTACACACAAAAAATACAACATCAAACTTTATTTTTGTGTTTTTCTCTTTAAATAAATTAATACATAAATTTTTTTTGCTAAATTTACATTTGGGCAATTCACAACAGGTGTTGTATATTGTATGTTATATTGAAATACACAATACAATCATTTGTTGTGAACACTCAGTTGTATTTTCATATTGTAAAACGCTTTCTCTTGTAATTTTCGATCCAACGAGGAAAGATCGCTTCGTCGCTTCTGCTATTTTGTATAAGAGAAAACACTTGTCAGTGTTTGCTTTTTGGTCGTGAGATATACCCTGGAGCTTTAGTTACGTACCTCTTGCATTTTAATTTATAATGAAAAAAAAATGTTAAATGTTTTGGTTGGTACTGAAAGAGAAAATACATACTAAAAATATAAACATTAATTTTTATATAAATAAACTTATCGATGTATTTGCGTTATTTGCATTATTTGCCATATTTTATTTTATAATTATTTATGCTGATAAAATTCTATGTATTTGTTTTTTCTTTTTCATAAAAACTGGCATTCACTTGGAACTGATATGTTATGATACAATATACAACATTTACTAAACATAGCAAATGAAGTTGGATCGTGTATCAGATTTTTCAGTGAAAATTACCAACAACAATTTTACACTATTGTAAAGTGATACACGATACAACAGATACAATGATACATTACCCATTGTGAATTGCCCAATTCTTTTTTTTTTATTAACAACTAGGTATTTTAGCATTATTTGCTTTAGATGTTGGTGAATTTTTACTCCCTTTATATTAACACGTAGTTTCTGCTTGTCGATAAAATTTTGGATCGCTTTTAACCACTTTCCCGTGACCCAATCGATCTGAAATTTTGCAGGCAGGCTCGTGGCAATAACAGAAATGATCTAACAAATTTTTTTAGTGATGCCAAAACAATGGAAACTTTTAAATTTTTCTACCAGAGTTGATAAAAAAATGTACAAAGGGTTTGTTTTTATTATATTATTACCACAACGACCACAAAAACAACAAGTCCAGCTATGACAACAATGCAACATTTAGAATAACAACAGGAACAATATAGAAATATCATGTTTTTCATTTTTTTTTACTTTTTCAGAGATTTCCCTGGACCTGCTCCACCGATTTTAATGATTTTTGAAATAGAAATCTTCCCATGAATTTGGTGAATCATTCTCACTAAAAATGATCACCCTAGCTGTCCTATTGAGGGCGTGATCGCGACAAAAACAACATAGAAAATTATATTTTTCCAAGACTTTTTTTAGTTCTTCATTCAAATCTCGGGCCCTAATCGACCGATTTGGACGATTTTAAATAGCAAACTTCGCAGGATGTTAGTGAATCATTTTTTATGTCAACGAGTACCCTAGCTGCCCGATTGATGCCGTCATCGTGATTTCCACAGACGGACAGACGGACATCGCTATATAAACTCCGGTTGTTATAAGGATCACAAATATATATATTTTATGGGGTCCAAAATTTTTTTTCTAATTATTACAAACGGAATGACAAACTTACATATACCCTCTGCACACTGGAGTGGAGGGTATAAAAAGTACCTTTTCCAAAAACTAACATTTTCTTAAAAAAGTACCTTTTATTTGAGAAGTGCCTTTTATTAAAAAAATACTTTGTCTTATAAAAATGATATTATTATTAATTTAAATTCGAAATACGAGTGAAAATACTAGGAAATTTTATTTTTTCATTTAATAAATTATTCTATAAGACCCTAAAGGTATGCTAATCAATTTTAGCCGATCCATAATTCAACACTTTTTACTGTCGTTATTGGTTAATGTCAAAATTATTTTTGTCGTTGTTGCTTTCCAATTCAACACAGGGCTTTTTGCAAACACATTAACAAAAATAATAAACACAGTACTGTAAAATTTTATGTATGTGTTAGTAGCAACTTTAAATCCATTTTGCTCCAAAAAATTCAAAAATGTACAAATTTGTAAATCTGGCGAACAGCTAAAAGGAAATACCTTTCAAACGAGGGGTGTTTGGTCAAAATTGGATTAAAAGTGACAACTTACATCGGTCATAAGAAATCGTCTTGTCTTTTAATATTATAGATAAACTTGGTTTAGTAAATCATACTTAGAAAAATATTTATATTACGTTTATATATTCAATAAATTAAGAAAGATTATTATAATTATAACATAATCTCCTAAGTTTAACAAAATTGAACTTTTTTGGTGTTGACTGGAACTTTATTGCAATTTTTTACTAATTTGAGGTCGCTGTTTCAAATCTGCACTTGGTTTTTTTCTATCAGCTCAACTTTTCGCGATATACCGTTATGTCCAAATAAAGGCACTTCTACTACCTATATCGGAATAACTTGAAAGCGGTTCATCATATGAGTTAAAAAAATTCAAAACTCGTCAACAATATTATCTTTAAATTTGCCCAGCAGTTTCAGAGATATCGTCGAAGTTTAAAAAAAAAAAGAACAATTAAAAAAACAAAATTTTTTTTGTTCTTTAAAAATTCATAAAAAAAAATAAAAATGCGACATAGATCACAGGTTTGGTCTAAAAGCATTTAAACATATTTAGAATGAAATGAGCTTTATTTCATTGTAATCTGTGCACAACTTTTGATTTTGTTCACAATTTAATGAGAAAACTTAATTGATAAAAATCCATACAAAAATAACATGATGAATATGATGAACCGTTTTCAATTTAATCCGATATAGGTAGTGGAAGTGCCTTAATTTTAGATATAACGGTATATCGCGAAAAGTTGAGCTGATAGAAAAAAGCCAAGTGCAGATTTGGATTCAGCGTCCCAAATACCTTTAAAAACAACATTCAGTTCTCAATCAACAAAAACCTTGTGTTATCAGAATAATTTGCACGGATGTAAATAAATATAATATAAAAGTGGGTTGAATTGGCGAGAAAAACGTTGAGGAATCATAAATCCAATATTGGTATCGAGTTCACACTACAAATAGTTAACGCCTTGCTGAAATCGGTATACACTACAGTTTGTTTCTTTTGTGAAAACCACGATTAATCGAAGTTACAATATGTAGAACATTAGTTGTAGTAGAGCAACCCTTCCTAAAACCACGTGGAAATTGTTTTAGCATTGATGGCGTATGATGTCATAGAAATCGGTAAAATTTTTTTAAATGGTTAATTCATAGCATTTAATTTAGCTATTCTCTATAGTTCATACGTTTTAACTTCAGATTTAAATAAGGCGTTAATATACGATTCCTAACCGCATCTATTCAATGCATTAAACCATTGGTCCCCAACCATTAAGTAACAAAGAGCATATTCCCAATTACCTGTGATTATTAAAATTAATAATGGAAATAATGCATAAACATATATACTGCATATATATATAATGCATATATAATGAAAATGCGATTTTGGGGAGTGTCGGGGTCCAGTTTGTTTCCTTCCTATATAAAACTAATAAATGTGAAGTTTGGTGACAATCGGATAAAATTAAATTAGAAAATTTAAAGTGTGTTTATATGGGGAAAATATGACTGTTTAAGATTTTCGTCAATTTCGTTCTACACTTTTATTTGTTCGACAAGTTGTTACATAAGTCCATTTCAGTATTAAATTATCTTTCAAAAAGCTATATAACTTCAAAATAGAATAAAAACTCGCCAAGAAATAGCAAATGCCCTAGACAACTTTTTGTCCCAAAAAACAATAGGTCATGAAATTTGGTGGCACTTTTTTGAGCTTTGAGAAATTGATTAAAGCCATAGTTTTTTTTTTTTTTTTGTCTCCATACTTATAAGTGCTCAGATATGAAGTATTGTTTTATTACCAATTGCGTAATGAGACCAAAAATAAGTAATTTTTCGATAAAGTTTTGATAAATTTTTTCAAGTTTTAAAACATATTCTTAAACAAAATTTGAAAAAATAGTTTGGCACTTTAAGATTTTGTTAAATACATGTTAGAGATTAACTGTGTGAATTTTTAGGTAAATCCCTCTGATAGAATTTTTGTACAAAGATTTTTTCTTGCGGATTTCGATAAAAATTAGATTTGTGTGAAGCATTCAGTAAATTTACTCTTTCAAAATACTTTGTTTAAAAAATTAATCACTTTTCTACTTTTAAATGTTATATTTTATCTTAATACCCTAGGGTTTCGGAAAAAAATAATATAACCCGATTAACCCGTTTCGACTTGGGTTTCATCGACGAAGATTCTTGATATTTTTAACATGGACAATCACCAGGAAATAGTCAAATTTGAGACTAATAGGGAACTATTGGAATTTTTTACACATCTTATATCTAAAGGATTATACAGTTAATTTGAAAAAAAAAAAACCGAAAACACTTAAGGTGTTGAGAGAATATGGAAGGGACTTCGAGAAAAAGGAAGTTGTAGATGTAAAAAATGTCAATTTAAAAGAATTAATGTACATACTTGACTCAATTCTACCATTTAAGAGATCCACAAATGGAATCGGTCATATTTATAACCGGAAACCATTGATATTGCCAAATGTACGCGGAAATGTGGGAACTTCAGATTGAAAATACTATGGCAAAAATAGCTTAAAGAAGCAATATATATTAAATGTGGCGATGTTTGAAATATTGCCTCGTTAATAAGCAATACTTCAAGGAGCAATACTTCAGACGAACATATTTTCGAAATTCTAGAATTACAGGCCAATTATAATAATATTAATATGTTTAATTTCAAGATTCCAACACTCAGAATGGAAAGTTGCAAACTTTGCATACATAAAATGCAATATACACAAACTGTTTGCCGTGATGCAGGATTCCCTTTTAGTATGGCTCGATTTATGTTTAATAGGATTTACACTAAAATAAAAGGAGTCCATTTGGGCGTTCCATTGAATACCCAAGGTCTTAGAACAGCTAGATTCCACAAACGTTAAAAGTTTAGCGTCGACTAAGTGATCAGGAGGAAATTTGTCAAAAATTGTCCGTTCGTTAGATGTCCATTTCCGTAGTTCAAATTTAGCAGAAGACAAAGCCGCTATAAGTTGATCACGAGCGATCAAGGCAGTTGAAACGTCGTGAGTCCATGTCAAAACGTCGTCAACGTACATACACTTCCGTAAAATGTGTGAAGGTAAAGGGTACTTAGCTTCAGAATCGTTTGCTAACACTTTGTTACAAATTCAGGTTTGCAAAAGTTAGGTCGATTCTGAGAGTGAGGGGTGAAAATAGAGGCTAAATTAGAAGACCCGTATCGCGGCGTTTGTTTATGTTAGTTCGAACATTTTTTTTAATCGACCTTCGAACTTTGCAGTCAAATGCCGATTTTCAGCATATTGTTTATATGGCTTTTTGGCTAAAACTCGTCGACTGATTGATATTTTTTCAATCTGTAAAAGCCAAATTATTGCTAGAGACCTATGCAACAATTAAAATTTTTAAAAGAATTGATTTAGAAAATTTTTGTGGTGCTTATGAAGCAAAATGTTGGAAAAATTATTTTTTTTTCATGCTTTTCGAAAATATTTTCCACAAAACTAAGTCTTTGTTGCTTTCTGTTTGATCTATAATATGCTTCTCAGTTTCTTCAATAAATTTCATTTGAAAAGAAAACAATCATAATATAAAACTTGCGTTTTCCAGCTTAATATTAATTTACTTCTCATTTTTTATGTACCAATTTTGTTCAGTGTTGGTTTTGAAGAAACATTGAAAAAGAAATTATAAAAATATGGAAAAAAAATATATATTTGAAGTGTTAGTTATGAAAAGTTTTAAGTAAAACAATTAAATAAATTAAATTAATGATTTGGCCATTTTCGTCCAATGCTACTATTCCAGTTATGCTGTTTGTACTGGTTTCTTCCTTTAATACCTTCTCCGTATCGTGAATCTCAATCGCACAAAAAACACGGATATTTTGGACGGCCAGATTCTGTTTAGCCTGTAATCAATGAAACTATTTTGAGGTCGCAGCAAATGCGCCACTGATGTTCGTTATAGTTGACTACTTCCAGAATGTGTTTCAAATTATCGAAATTTTCACTAGTGTCAGTGCTATACGCAATCGGAACAGGTTGTGCAAAAGCACAACTTGTAAGCTGATTAGTGAACTATCGATGAATAAACGCCAATCATCTTTTTTATAGGTTAACCCTATCGTCTCCATTAACTTTTCAATATCGTTGCAATAAGCGAAATTTTTTGCATCATTCACGTTGAAGAACTTTTCTAACCCTTTTTGGCGTTTTCGATATGCTGTTACTTTGGTACCTTTCGCCAGCAAATTATTTCCTTTCAAAAATGAAGCCAGTAATTCTGATTTTTTCTGAGTCAAACACAAATTTGCAACAATTCCATCCAATTGGTTTTGTGTGACTAGGATTGGGTCCTTTGATGTTTCGTAGGATGTACCTTCACCAGGGTCGTATTCTGAGAAGAAATCCATGGATGTAGCAGCGGCGGTTGTAGTACTGATATCTGTTTGAAGATCAATACTTCGGTATGTTGGTACTGGAACGAATTCTGAGTGCGGTAATGGTAATTGGACACTTGGCACTGCTACATAAGTTTTATTCTTTGCTTTCCTTCTATTCAAAGTTTTATGGTAGTTGATACATCCATAGCAATTTTCTTCTTGATGCGGGCGGTTGTCTAACAATATCATTGGTATACCAAAAGTCATAGCCTTCTTCTTTTCACTTTTCCATTGCATAAGAGTTGAATAGCAATTAAAGCAAACTTTTTTAGGGGCATAGTTTACATCAGTGATAAACTCTTGCGAGAAATATTGTTATAGGCTTCCAAAAAAAAATCACTCGCTTTACCACATTTTTATCGCTTGCTATGAAACGTCCACAAACATTACAAAAATGGTCCATTTTACATTTTGGTTCCGACATTTTTAATATACAATATATATTATACAATGTTTTTTTTTTGTTATTTTTATGAAACCTGTAATGGTACGGTTTGGTTGGAATTTCCTCTTCGCTTTCCCTGGGTCTTTCGCGGCACGCACGTGCTGGCGTTGGGGCTTAGCTCGCCGGATGGGTGGGATCTTGCTAAGACCCAGGGAAGCCGCACTACAGATATTCACGTGCGATTTAAAAAACACTGTCAAAAAAAATTACGGCAAAAGATGGACGGACATACTTACTTTTAGGTTGGGGACTGGATGTTATGCCCCTTTAGCCCTCCCTACCATGTTACCTGTTTCCATCTTCATTGGAGGTAACCCACTTAAATGATAAGATTAGGTTTGGTTTGGTTTTCTACATCGGGTTATATATAAAGTTTTATTTACCCTTCATTTTAAGGGTTTTAAATTTTTATATCATAATTAGCAATATTCAGGAAAAGTTTAATTTTAGCAAATTTTATTTATAGCAAAATTTTATTTGTAGCTAAATTTTATGTATAGCAGAATTTATTCCTAGCTAAATTTTATGTATAGCAAAATTTTATTCATAGCTAAATTTTATTTATAGCAAAATTTTATTCATAGCTAAATTTTTTTTATAGCAAAATTTTATTCATAGCTAAATTTTATTTATAGGCATATTTTAATCTTAGGAAAAATTTTTATTTATAGCCCAATTTTAATTTTAGGAAAAATTTTAATCATAGCAAAAATATTACATCTAACCCATTTTACATATTTAATTTAATTTTAGAATTAGAAAATTTTTTGTTTAAATTTCATAGAATATTTTATGTAAATTTTATAGTTAGAAAAGTTTATTCAAATTCAAAATTAATTTTTTTCTAAACTGTACTTTTTTTTCGGGACTGTACTCGAATTATATAATTGGTTAGTTCTTTCTACAGGCGTACAGTTATCCCATGAACCGTTGCTGATGTCACTTTATATTTATAGAAATTGGTAATTTTAAGTTAATTAGTAATTTCATTGGTAGAAATAGTTAATTTTAATATAAATTTGTGGAAGTTTTTTTTTTTTTTTTTTTTTATTATAAAATAAGCTTAGAAAATTTTTATATATTTTCAAAATTTTGTATTTAAATTTAGAAAAAAAATTTAATTTATGTATAATTAGAAAACTTTTAGTAAAACCTTTTAATTTCAATATAGGAATGTTGATAATTTATTAATAATAATTTTTTTGATTACTTGGGCATTAAGGAATTAAAGAGAAATTTAATACAAATTATAAATTGGTTGATTTACCGCCTTCAGCCGCTGGTGTTGCATCCCGATGAGGTACCGTTGAAGCTGCTGCTGCCGGACGCCGTGGTTGTGTCTCGCTATAAGCTTGCTTATTTTTTTCTGGCATATTTAATGTATAGAAATAAATGATGAAAACTGTTTTTTTGTTTTTTTTTTTTTAGTTCTTATTCACAGTCAGAATAGCAATCCTCCTTTTTTTTTTTTTCTTAAAAAACTTTATTACTTATGCTGTTGTAGTTTTGTCACTTATTAGTTAAAATTATGATATTTTTTAATTTTACATTTCTTTTTAGTTTTAAGTACATTTTCAATAAAAATTTCCCAAATATTCAGTTTTTAAAAATTTATAGATTTTACATTATCTGTTAAAATTTCTTTTCGTTTCTTTCCAACCTGTCTCTTTGCCAACCAAAACTTCAATTTTGGTTTTTTTTAAATTAAAACCTTTGCATTAAAAAATAGAGAGCACTATTTAAGAACTTTACGCCAAAAGATCGTCATCCACCCGACTCCAGAACTTGAATGATTTTTCAGTTTTGCGTCTTCTTTCAACAACCCAATTATTCAAGACTTTTTTAATTTTCTTTTTTTGCACACAACCAAAAAATCAAACAACAAACCAGTTTTGTTGTTTGCAAAAAAATTCGCAATCATTCATACGTGTAACCAACACTCATACATTCATTAAATTCCTATGTAAAAAAAATACTACCTCTAACGATGAGGGGAACAAGGTAAGCCAATGTTAATGGCTGCCAACATGGGAGGGAATGAGAGCGAGTAAAAGCTTTATACATGAATGAAATTATGCTGACGGAGAAATATTAACACCAACTCAAGTGTTTAAAAATAGAATTTTTTGCAACAAACAAAAATTGGCAAACGATATTACCATATAAGGTGTTGTTTACATGTTATAAGTTTCTTCTTTTGTGTGATGTACACTAAATAGATGAATTTTTCGTACGGCCGTCACAAAACAGATGATTTGGATTTCTTTGAAAATGAGAAATCAACTGAAAATGGTTATGGGGTTGTTATGTGTTAGCTTTTAGCAAATCTTTCACGTGGTATACGCCGAGGTCTTTTCCAGCTAAATACACTTATTTGTAATTGCAATATCCGATTTTCTTGGCAATTATGGCTTTTAAAAATTTAGGGGCAAGTTTCGAATTATATGCAGAAGCTTTATTGCTCTGCGAAAAATTTCGTCGGTAAACCAATTCGCCTTCGGAAAAATTAATCGACCTGGTCCTCAAGTCATAGGTTCTTTTATTCACTTCATAGGCTGTCTCTAAATTTTCCTGAACCTTTTGCCTAATAAAATGCAATTTATCGGAAGCTTCTACCACATCCAAACCTTCTTCTAACAAATCTAACTTTCTTGAGACCTCATAGGATTGTCCGTGAGTCATCATTTGTTGTCCGAACAGACCATAATACGGCGAAAAGCCTAATGAACTCTGATGTGAGCTTCTCAACGCGACTCCTATTTGGCTCAAATTCGTATCCCACATACGCTGTCTTTTCCCAAATACGAACGTATTCCAGCGATTATGGATCGATTTACACGCTCAGAATTATTAGACTGGGGTGAATAAACGGCAGTGAAGATATGTTGCACTCCAAAGCTTGCAAAAAGTGATGATCTAAATTGTTAACCGTTGTCATAATGACGACTTCGGGAACGCCGAATAAATGGAAAACATTTTTCTCTAAAAAATCAATGCCAGAGGAGGTTGACATTTTCCGTAACGCTTTAAATAGAGGGTATTTCGTGAAATGGTCTAATACCAAAAAATAGCTACATTGCCCGCTTTTGACCGTGGATAAGGGCCAATAAAATCTAAATATAACCTTTGGAAAGGTCTAGCCGATTTGGCTTGAACACCCATAGGTGGTTTTAAAATTAAATTTGCCGCTTTGCTTTGTTTACAAATGTCGCAACTTAATACCAAGTATCTAACCTGAGTAGCCATATTGGGCCAATAAAAATTTCGCCTTATTCTTTCGAGGGTTTTCCCCACACCTCCATGTGCAAACATGGGTGGATTATGAGCGCGTTCGACCACACAAGATGTAAGTTCCTGTGGAACCCACAACTTCCATGATCGAGCCTCTGAAAATTCATCACGTAAAAATTCTACACTTTTGTAGATAAACCATCTACGACCTTTAAATCGGGCAAACGATTTTTATTGTTTTCTATATCAGCGATCAATTTAGTATATTGTCCTAATGAAAAATGGGGAGAAGATAAATCTATCTCTGGTTCTAACGAATCTAAGCTGTCAATGTTTTCAAAAGTTAGGTGGTTTTCATTTTCCGTCGGTAACCTAGATAACGCGTCGGGTACAACGTGTTCGCTTCCCTTACGGTGTAAAATTGTAAAATTAAAGCCTTGGAGTTTTATGGACCATCGAGTTAGCCGGCCATTTAGGTCTGGTTGGCGCATTAAACATTTTAAAGAAGCTTGATCCGTTATTACGCTAAATTTGTGACCTTCAACATATTCTCTAAATTTCTCTATGCTCAATACTGCAGCTAGGCATTCGAGTTCAGTTATCGAGTAATTTTGTTGGGCTCTATTTAATTTGTGCGAAAAAAATGCAATGGTCCTTTCGACACCATTGTCATCTTCTTGAGCCAGAACTCCACCAACTCCAGTTTTGCATGCATCGCAAGAAATTATGAACGGTCGTTCGAAATTTGGTGTTACTAATAACGGGGCAGATGTTAATTTTTCTTTGATTAGATCAAAGGACTTTTGAGCTTCAGGGTTCCAACAAAAGGTTTTACATTTTTTTGTAAGATCAGTTAACGGACTAGTTAACGAATCAAAATTTTCTAAAAATCGTCGGTACCAACCTACGAGACCTAAAAATTGACGAACCTCTTTAGCTGTTTTTGGTTCGGTTAACCCTTTAATGGCGGAAACTTAACTTGGGTCAGGTTTTATACACCCAGAACCAATTATATAACCTAAGTATCGGACTTCCTTCAAGCACCATTTGCATTTTGCAATATTTAACGTCAGACCGGCTTTGCGAATTAATTGTGCTACTTCGAGCAATAAAGAAATATGTTCTTCGAAATCATCGCTTACTAAGAGCAAATCGTCTAAATAAACGAAGACTCGATTTTTAAGATGAGGTGGAATAAAAACATCCATTGATCGGCAAAGGGTCTGTGGTGCATTGGTTAAACCAAAAGGCATCACTTTAAATCGATACAATGGCCTATTAGGAACAGTAAAAGCTGTCTTGTCGCGAGAATTTTCTTCTAAACTAACTTGCCAAAAAGCATGTTTTAAATCTAAAGATGAAATAAATTCAGCTTTAGGTAATCTTGATAAAATTCCTTTAATTTTGGGTTGAGGGTAGGCGTCGCGAATTGTTACGCTATTCAACTTCCGAGAATCAAGATAAAGTCTAAATTTTCCTTCTCTCTGGACGCAGGCTACAGGGCTACTCCAAGAACAAGTAGGAGGGGCCTTTTCTATGACTCCCAGCTCTAACATGCGATCAACTTCGTCATGTATTTTCTTTTCTACGGCTGGAGAAACAGAAAAATACCTCCGCTTGATAGGTTTAACTCCTGGCTCTATTTCTATTGAATGTTTAATAATGGTGGTCTTACCTAACCCTTCTTTATCAAAATCCGGAAAAATGTTTATAATTTGATCTAATCTTTGTTTTTGCTCGTTAGTTAGAATATTCTCCTCACAAACTTGATTAAGCTCTTCAATTTTTAACGGGCTGTCCGAAGGCGTGCCAAAAATCTATACCTATGTATACATCATGGGTTAAATCTGGTATTATATACAAACGAACTACTTTTGTAACTTTTCGATAGGTGATATTTGTTTCTACGAAACCTAAAATTTTATATTGCTGACCGCCAGCTACGAAATTAGAAAATTTTTTAAAAGGTAAGTTTTTACTAAGGAAAGTTTTAGCTGCTGAACCACTTATGCAAGATAAAGAGGCGCCTGAATCTAAACGGCCCAATAATTTCATCCCGAAAATATCAATTTGAATATAGGGTCTTATGTCAGATTTGGACTTCTCAACAGATTCTATGCAACTTTTAACCTTAAACTTGTTTAATTTTAACATTTTATAAAAAATTCTAATTCGTAGAGTATTTCTTTTTACTTTATGAATTTGGGTGTTAAATTTCGGTGGGGCGCTAATCGATTCGCAGAAAATTCGTTCTCTAGCTAATTCGTATAACCTAACTCTCTCATGGTATGGCTTGAGGGGAAATAAAATTGGTTTAGACTTTTCCTTGTCATTTTTCAAAATTGTAAAATTGGTAAAATCGGTGAAATCGGTTTGTGTGCTACCGTCAGAGCTATTTTTAAAATTTTCAGGGGGGTTGTCATCATTTTCAAATTGTTTTTCGCCTAAAGGCGAATTTATTTTGTTCTCGAGCGGAAGCTGGTGTTGTTGCTGGCGCTCGCCTGGAAGTTTCCCTGGCACTTCTCGCATTTAGGTCGATAGACACCTACGGATCCACATCCATAACAAAATATGGTTCTGTCCTCGAGACAGTCCATATATCTGTGGCCTTCGTTTCTACAATTCCAGCAGATATTATTTTGTGTTCGGGCCGGGTCTTCTTTTGGTTTTCGAACCTCGCAAACTTCTTCAGGTGGGTCTTCATCGCAAAATTCATCCTCTACGTCGATTTCATTAATTTGTCGTCGAAAGTTCTTCGAAAGTTCTCTGTCGAGTTCAAAACTCAGTGCCTCTCGTCGCAAAACCAAATGGCGTAGATGGGAGACATTATCGATTTGAAGGTAGAACAATTCCCTTCTTAAATGGGGTCATAAATTTCTCCTTAAAATTTCTGTCAACTCGGGTTCGCTTAGCGGATATCTTAGACGATCGCAAAGCTGAAGAATGGCATGGTGAAAATCGTCAAAGCTTTCGTTAGCATTTTGCTTTCGGCTTCTGATCATTTCTCTGATATCTAAATCAGATAAGTGACCATTTCTCTGATATCTAAATCAGATAAATGATCGCTAAAATGCGTTTTAAGGGCTCTACATAAATCTTCCCATTCTACTCTATTGACTGTGCTGCGGTATCGCCAATACCATTCTTTAGCTTTGGACGCGAACAAGACGTGACAATGATCACCTAACAATCTGAAATCGCCAGCCAAACTATCATGGGTTAATGAGTTTACCATGTAAATAAATTTTTCTACTGGTAACCCTGTGGTGTTTCCAGTGAACGTTAAGTTCCAACTATTTATCAGGCTTGCAATTTTGCCGCTATTATTAAGAGCAACAGACGATAAAGGAGCTCTCTCACGACTTGCTGGTACAGACGAGTGAGTTGAAGGAGGCCTAATATTACGAGGTGGGACAAAATTAGGTTCTGGCTGAGTAGCCTGGTGAAACGAAGGAGCTGTAGAATTTCGAGGAACCGTCGCGGTTGGAAAGATCTCTCTGGGCCATTCAGGTTCTCTGTTCGCGCTAATGTTTACCGTCGTGAACTGTTGAGATAACCTTTCTACCACAGCGTGAAGCTTATTGATCTCGCCTTGAAAACTATTTTCTATTTTGGATCTAATACGATCCTCTAAACTCTCTCTTCCTTCGCCACTAGTCTGACCTGGGGAAATATTTCGGTTAGCATTGAACTCTTCGTTTCTTTGCTTTCTGCCGGATAAAATTCTTTCCGCGGATTTCGGAATCGTTCCAGTATTAACTGGTAAACTTTCATTATTAACTCGGACGGAATGTTTTAACAAACTGTTTTTAGTGACAGTTTTATTGCATTGCGGACAACAAGTTGAAACGTTGAGAAAATTAAACATGCACTCTTGGTGAAAGATGTGCCTACACCTGGTAGAAACTAAGTTACTGGTATGATTGTAACTTTCCTGACAAATTAGACAAACGTTATCTGCCAAAGCAGAAGCTAAATTTCCAGGACTATGATGTACCGCCATGATTTCGGACTAATTATAAAAATTTTAACGAAAATATATTCGGACGATATGAATGAATGGTATAACGACAATGATTGCAAAGGTAAAGAGATGTTACAAACCTTAAGTGGTTTTGAATCAAATTAAGTTCAGGTTCAATAGAACAAATGTTATAAACAAACGAGAATGTGCCAAGGCAAGGCCGTTAATAGAAAAGTATTCTATTTAGTGCAAATTGATGAAAAAAATTATTAGTTCTAGGCGAACGAATGTAAGGCCGTTAAAGAAAATATTATGAACGGAAATGAATTCAAATTTATTAAAATATGTGTTCTAATAGAACAAATGCAATAGCATGAAATGAATACCAATGAATTAAATTTCAGTTCAATCGAACGAAGAAATGAAGTTAAATGTAACGGGTTAGGAAATGAATTCAGTTCAAACTGATTAAAAATTTTCAAGTTCCGAGTGAACGAAAGGTTATATAGTAAACAAATGAAATATTATGTTACGTTAATTTGAACCAATTAAAATCGAATGAATATAAGGCGGTAAACTGAAAATAGTTGTGAAATGAAGTCAGTTCTTCTTAAGTAAAAGCTTCAAGCTCTCTTTAAAAAAGCTTGTAAGTTAGCACAGGCGAACAAATTATTTGAATTCCTATAGAACAATAAAATAAAGTTAAATGGCCAGTGTTAAAAAAAAATCCAAATTGTTTAAAAGTTTGAGTTCTAATCGAACCCACGCAAAATTATTCAAGAATTAAATTTTCAATTTCAAAAACAATTTAAATTTTCAAAAAAATTCAAAATTAAATTTCCAAAAAAATTTTTTAATATAATAATAATTCAATATAATATAATTTTTCAATATAGTATTCAATATATGTTAATATAAATTTTCAAAAATTAGTTCAAATATAATTAAATTAAAAATTTTCCAAAAATTTCAAAACTATCAGTTAATAATTGAAAGTTTATTTTCATAAAATTTCAAAATTTTCAATGTGCTTTTCAATATATTTTCAAAAAAATTTCAATAAATTGTTAACCCAATGTAGTCAACACAACTAAACCATATATTTAATAAAAAAATCCGTAAAAGTCATCAAAAATAAAATTTTTAAACTTGTGATTCTAAATTTTTCCCGATAGTTTGCTACTATTTCGGTACCATAAAAATCATTTTGGACAGGGAACCGGTTCATTTAGAACGAAGTTCCTGTTGAAATGTGAACTCAAATGTCAAACAAGTTTCTTTTTCGGTTAATGTAAATAGGGATGTACCCATATTTAATTAAAATTCCAGAAATATCAGCAAGTATGACTTCAAGAACACGGATACAAAAAAGATTAGGAATAAGGAACAATGTGCTTTCCCGTCGGCACAGATGTTAAAATAAATTAGAATAAATTATTAAAGTTCCTATTTAGAAAATTATAAATTAAACAAAAACAATCCGGTCTATTGTTGTTAAGGCTCCACGTTGGGTGCCATTTCTGTAATGGTACGGTTCTGGTGGAATTTCCGCTTCCGTTTCCCTGAGCCTTAACGGGTCGCACGTGCTGGCAGGGGGCCTAGTTCGCCGGATGGGTAGGATCTTGTTAAGACCCAGGGAAACCGCACTACAGATATTCACGTGCGATTTAAAAAAAGACTGTAAAAAAAATTACGGCATATAATGGATGGACGGACATACTTACTTTTAGGTTGGGGACTAGATGTTATGCCCCTTTAGCCCTCCCTACCATGTTACCTGTTTCCATCTTCATTGGAGGTAACCCACTTAAATGATAAGATTATTGGTTTGGTTTTCTACATCGGGTTATATATAAAGTTTTATTTACCCTTCATTTTAAGGGTTTTAAATTTTTATATCATAATTAGCAAAATTCAGGAAAAGTTAATTTTAGCAAATTTTATTTATAGCAAAATTTTATTCATAGCTAAATTTTATGTATAGCAGAATTTTATTCCTAGCTAAATTTTATGTATAGCAAAATTTTATTCGTATCTAAATTTTATTTATAGCAAAATTTTATTCATAGCTAAATTTTATTTATAGCAAAATTTTATTCATAGCTAAATTTTATTTATAGGCATATTTTAATCTTAGGAAAAATTTTTATTTATAGTCCAATTTTAATTTTAGGAAAAATTTTAATTATAGCAAAAATATTACATATAACCCATTTTACATATTTAATTTAATTTTAGAATTAGAAAATTTTTTGTTTAAATTTCATAGAATATTTTATGTAAATTTTATAGTTAGAAAAGTTTTTTCAAATTCAAAATTAATTTTTTTCTCAACTGTACTTTTTTTCGGGACTGTACTCGAATTATATAATTGGTTAATTCTTTCTACAGGAGTACAGTTATCCCATGAACCGTTGCTGATGTCACTTTATATTTGTATAAATTGGTAATTTTAAGTTAATTAGTAATTTCATTGGTAGAAATATTTAATTCTAATATAAATTTGTGGAAGTTTTTTTTTTTTGTTTTTTTTTTATTATAAATAAGCTTAAAAATTTTTTATATATATTCAAAATTTTGTATTTAAATTTAGAAAAAAATTAATTTATGTATAATTAGAAAACTTTTAGTAAAACCTTTTAATTTCAATATAGGAATGTTGATAATTTATTAATAATAATTTTTTTGATTACTTGGGCATTAAGGAATTAAAGGGAAATTTAATACAAATTATAAATTGGTTGATTTACCGCCTTCAGCCGCTGGTGTTGCATCCCGATGAGGTACCGATGAAGCTGCTGCCGCCGAACGCCGTGGTTGTGTCTCGCAATAAGCTTGCTTATTTTTTTCTGGCATATTTAATGTATAGAAATAAATGATGAAAACTTTTTTTTTTTGTTTTTTTTTTTTTTAGTTCTTATTCACAGTCAGTATAGCAATCCTCCTTTTTTTTCTTAACACAATCATAAATTATAAAACTTTATTACTTATGCTATTTTAGTTTTGTCACTTTTTAGTTAAAATAATGATATTTTTTAATTTTACATTTCTTTTTAGTTTTAAACACATTTTCAATAAAAATTTCCCAAATATTCAGTTTTTAAAAATTTATAGATTTTACAATACCTGTTAAAATTTCTTTTCGTTTCTTTCCAACCTGTCTCTTTGCCAACCAAAACTTCAATTTTGCTTTTTTTTTTAAATAAAACCTTTGCATTTAAGAATAGAGAGCACTATTTACGAACTTTACGCCACAAAAGATCGTCATCCACCCGACTCCAGAACTTTGATAATTTTAAATTTTGCGTCTTCTTTCAACAACCCAATTATTCAAGACTTTTTAAATTTTTTTTTTGCACACAACCAAAAAATCAAAAAACAAACCAGTTTTGTTGTTTGCAAAAAAATTCGCAATCATTCATACGTGTAACCAACACTCATACATTCATTAATGAAATTATGCTGACGGAGAAATATTAACACCAACCCAAGTGTTTAAAAATAGAATTTTTTGCAACAAACAAAAATTGGCAAACGATATTACCATATAAGGTGTTGTTTACATGTTATAAGTTTTTTCTTTTGTGTGATGTACACTAAATAGAAGAATTTTTCGTACGGCCGTCACAAACCGATGCACTTAACTTAATTCACTCACAAAATGAAATAAGTTCCAAAAAAATTAATAGCGAATTTTATCACGACCGAGCGAAAATTAAAAGACATCAGCTTCGGCTGAGTTTCGAGTCTTAACTGAATCTTCATTTTTGAAATTAGTTCGCTTGTCCGGTGGTTGACAACAAAAAAGTTGTTTTACTAATTCCTAATCCTTGCAACTTCCCTTGTTAATTACTTCTACCTAAATCGCTATTTATTTAATGGTTTTGGGATTTTTAACGCAAATTATCGACTAAGACCATTTTCTTTTCAAATAAAATTTATTGAAGAAACCGAGAAGCATATTATAGATCAAACAGAAACCAAAAAAGACTTAGTTTTGTGGAAAATATTTTCAAAAAGCATGAAAAAAAAATTTTTTTTTCCAACATTTTGCTTCATAAGCAGCACAAAAATTTTCTAAACCAATTTTTTAAAAAATTTTAATTGTTGCACAGGTCTCGAGCAATAATTTGGCTTTTACAGATTGAAAAAATATCAATTAGTCGACGAGTTATAGCCAAAAAACCAAATAAACAATATGCTGAAAATCGGCATTTGACTGCAAAGTTCGAAGGTCGATTAAAAAAAATTCGAACTAACATAAACAAACGCCGCGATACGGGTCTTCTAATTTAGCCTCTATTTTCACACCTCACTCTCAGAATCGACCTAACTTTTGCTACCCTGAATTTGTTCCACAGTGTAATTGTAGCAATGTCCGGATGGCAAAATAAGGAGCGCAATTAACGCCAAAAGTTACTGTTTGTAACTCATAGTCAACGTCCTCCTAATTTGTTTATACATTTGTGTAATGTCTCAATTAAAAACAAATGTAAAGAGTCGTCATCTCAAAATTAAGAGGACTACGTCAGACTGTAAAGTAGGTCCAACGTAAAGACAGTCGTGAAGACTATTCCCGTTCGAAGTTTTGTTAGAGGCATTGAAAACTACCCTTAACTTTGTGGTCTTTCGTTCAGGTTTAACGATTGGATGATGTGGCAAGTAACAAGCAAAAGTTGTGGCCGATGAAGGAGAAGAAACAAGTTTTATATGGTCTAGGTCCAAATATTCGTTAACAACGCTATCATATAATTCTTTAATCTCAGGTCTTCGTAAAGGAGAGGATTCTGTGCGATGATATTATTTGAGAACATTCTGTCGATATAAACCTATATTTAAGAGTTGAGGAAATTGAAGTTTGAAATGAATGATCACAATATATCGACCACCAGAACCTCGATGTGTAGTCATTCTATAAGTTACCTCACAAATTTTATCAAAAGCTGAAAAAAAATTTTTTTTTTGATTTTCCTCAAGTTCCCAAAATCTGAGAAGATTTATATTCAGGCAATCTTTTTCATAGAAATCAAGTTTAGTCGAATAGACTTGAACTTGGGAATGACAAATTGGACCAGTACTAATCCAACCGAAAATAGTATTTTGAGCTAATGTATTTTCGGGTAAAAATCGAAAAAGATTACAGCTGCTGACCAAAAGTTGGGTAAATTATTCCTAAAATGAGAAGCAATTACAAAGGAAGGCAAATTGCCCCATATTTTAGATATAATAGGAGCATTTGTTTCCACTACAATAGATGAATCAAAAGGAGCGCCAGTTTGAAGATTACAAAATTTTCCAGAGGTAGCAGAGACAGCTTGATTAATACCTGAATTTTGAGCATTCGTAGAATGCGTCGTAAAGTTAAAGCGATTTTGCAAGCGTTCAGAAATGAACGAAGCTTCAGAAGCCGGGTCAATAACGTCCGCTGCATACGTCATACCCTGGTGAATAATATTCACCATTGCTATCCCCAAAAAAGCACAGTCCTATCTTGTGATGTATGAAATACGTGCCGATTTAAAGGAGCTGTGGAATTATTGCTATTTGACGAAAAGGGGAAAGAATTCATGGATATGGCTCGTTAATGCGACTAGATCACTTGCGCAGAGCTGTCTCATCAGCATCTGCCCTAGTTTTTCACATTTTGTTTATGTAATCTTAAACTAAGTTACGAAATAAATAACAACGAAAAAAACTGTAGAATCTGCCCTAGTTTTCCACATTTTTTTATATATAATCTTAAACTAAGTAACGAAATAAATAACAAAAAAACTATAGCATTAGTAACAATAATATATATGCAAGTGATATTCATGGTCGCAACCTAGTGTAACCATTCATTAGAGTATGCCACAATTGCACACCCGGAAATTTACGTTAAAAATTAACAATTAACAAAACTAAGTCAATGCCATTACAAAAAGAAAATATGAAAACACAACGCTGAAAACAAAAAATTTTATTTAATCTACCTTAATTCAAAGCGTTCATACAAAAAAAATTTGTTAACATGCAAAAACTAAGTGACAAATAAACAAACAAAAACAGCTCATTCCCGTGGTCAAAATTTCGGTTACACAAAACCACGGCTGTAAGTGTGTCACTGACAATTAATTAACAATTTACTCATATTTGCTTTCACTATGAACTAATAACACTAGCCAACAAGGTTTTGGACTGGAGCAACCAAATATCTTTCGTAGGGTAATTTGGTGGGCTGAATTCGAATCTGAAATTGGTTTTTCTCTATCACGTCAGGTTTTCGAGATACAAAAAATATGTTTTTTTTCGTTTTTTTTTTTACATACAAAATCATTAGTTTATTTAAAAATCAATGAATTTTCAAAACTGATTGGCGTTATTTGAACGTCGTTTGTTTTTTGTTGCTTTGGTTTCACGTATTAGAGTCAGAAATAGTCTCCCAGCATGCTTTTGTCCCAAAATCTTTGATAATTTCTTTCAATTTTCATTAAATCATGGTGAGCACGCTCCCCTAAATGCGAATGAAGAGAATACATTTCGAGTGACATTCGTGAACCTAATTCGTGACAATTTTTCAATAATTCAGCAACAATTTGTCTGTAGTTTTCACTCTTATTGTTTCCAAGAAAACTGTCCACGATGCTCTTGAAAGAATTCCAGGCTGTATATTCTTTCTCCAATAAACAGTGTGAAAAGTTGTCATCATTCAATAGCTTCCTAATCCAAGGGACAACAAATATGCCTTCTTTGATTTTAGCATATGAAATTTTAGGAATAACCGACAACAAATATTCACCATCAGCCTCATACAAACTACCACTGCTAGTGAAAGATGTTCGGACCCACTGCTCATAGCACTAGGAATGACTGGTAATGGATCATTTGGTGGATGTTGAACTGGTTTGGAAACCGATGGTACATTCGCGTAAGTCATATTTTTTCGATTTTTCATATTGAATCCAGCTACTTTTGTTAAACAGAAATAACAATGGGTTTGGTGGTTACTTGACTCTCTCCAAAGTACTGCAAAATCGACCATTGACTACTTCTATAAAACAGTTCTACTACTATTACAAAACATTGTTGGTGTCCATGATTTGTCCAACCAAGTTTCTGACAGACAAACCGAAATAATGTAAATGTGCATATCCTTTTTTTCCAACCTAATATTCACCACACACAAAGCAAAAATAGCTTGAATCAAATTAATAATCGTGAATTTGTAGTGTCAGTATTGACTGTTTTACACTATTGCCAGAATGCGGTAAGAAATGAACAAGACGTGATAGCCCAATTTTTATGCCAGATTCGAATTCAGAATTAGTTAAAAACATGCTTCGTTTTTGCAGTAAATTTTTTTTTTTTTAAATTTGTGGACCAGTGTAATTAGCCAAAAATATAATCATATTTTAACATAATTTACACACAAACATTATAATTACAATCGCTATCTAATATTATATTATATTATATCATATCATGAATTTCACTAGTCTCTTAATACATCTCAGTGAAGAATTTTTTCGAGAAAAATCATTGATATTTCAGAGAAAGAACTATTGGAGGCTTCATCACCTCAAAAAGTTGTTGACATCCAAAAAATTACCAAGCTTGTAAATGGTGAACGTGTTCCTACTGGTGCAGCCGTTGTCACATTTGACGTCGTCCCGAAACACTGAAATTTGGGTGGGAAAGAGTTCGTGTTGACGAACACATTTCCAATCCAATGAGATGTTCCAATTGCCAAAAACTTGGCCATACGAAGAAATTTTGCAAAAGTGTTGAAATGTGTAAAATATGCGGATATTTATCCCCACACGAGAAAGCAAGAATTTTTTGTCTTAATTGTAAAATTGACACTCACCCCTCAAACGGCACTAGCTGCCCCAGTTTTTTAAAACATAAGTCAGTAAATAAAATAAAAACAGATCGTAGGTGCACTGCACGTGATGCTTGGAAAATCTACAATGACAATCCTTCTATAAATACTATCCAGCCCTTAAAAAAAAATCTCAAACTTACGCAGAAGCCTTACGTAATAAAAACGTGATTACTTATGAAAACGCTGGATTAGATGATTAACAGAAAAATATTACGATAAATGATGAAAACAAAACCCCCAATTTAAACTTAAATTCAAGCACTACAATAGCAACACAAATTACAAATATACCAGAAATAACAGCAAAATTTACTAAAAACAATACATATACCGACCCAACAACACAAATTACAAAATTTAATATATCAGATTTAACAACCAGAAATCTACCAAGATTAACCGCAAAACAACAACAACAAGATACTGAACCTCGAACGGATGAAGCAGTCATTTGAGCAAATATACACTTAACTACTAATAATGATGACCCAGAAATGTAAGTTTGGTATGTTACAAATAATGATAATTATAACAGGCAGTCTGACTCAACAACAAACATTTTAAATAATAGTGGATCTTCCGACATGGAAGACCACACTATGTGATTTTTGTTTTTCTTTTAATATTTTAATATGGATATCGGTTGGAACATTAATATATTACAGTGGAATATACAAAGTTTTTTCACCCACAAATACGCCCTAGAAGTTATTGTTGCAAAATATTAGCCAAATATAATCGCTCTACAGGAAACACATATCATCAACAGGAACCTTAATTTTCTTCACCTTCCCGGCTATAATATCTTTCACCACAAAAAGGATTACAACTATGCAAAAGCAGTATTAGCATTGTTAATCCTAAAATCAATTAATGTAACCCAACATAACGAATCATCTGGTGACCTTCTCTTTCAAACAGTCACAATGAAAGGTATTAAAGATTACATGTTACAAATATACACAAAGAGGGCGATATTCCACTCACTGTGAACAACGTTTATTCCATCAACACCTCTACAAACCGATACCACCTAGTAATCGGTGATTTTAATTCAACAAATCCACTGTGGGGTTCAAATACCATATCACCGAGTGGTTCAATATGGAAAGAATTTGCAGATGATCGCAATCTAGTAATTTTAAATAATGGTTCACCTACCTTACTAAACACAAGGCATACACTCACTACGGTAGATGTATCAATGGCTAGCATAGACCTTGCGCTAAGTTTATGTTGGTCAACGTTGGTACTACCAGAAGTAGGTGATCACTTCCCTATTATTATAACAAACAATATCACCACTTTAAAAAAAAATTTACAGCTTTGTTTCGCGTTAAACATGCTAATTGGACTAAGTTTAAAGAGAAGGTAACTGTTTCACTGGAAGATTTTGAAGAATCCTCCAATATAAACAGGGAAGCATCTCAAGTTAAGAAAATACTACGAAAATCTGCCAATGAATCCATACCTATCTCTAGAAAATCAAGTGACAAATATAACCCGATCTGGTTCAATTCGGAAATAGCAAAACTTCTAGACTTAAACAAATTGCTTGGGGTACTTTTAGAAGAAATAGAAGTATAATAAATGGAATTAATTTTAGAAAAGCTTGTGCTAAAGTCAAACGGGAATGCAGAATTGCAAAAAGTCTCACATGGAAAAACTTTTTAAACAGCTTAAACCTAATGATGGATAGTAAAGCATTATGGGCTAAAATCAAAAACATCAGATCAGAGAGATTATCGAATTTCCCAACTATATATAATAGAAACACCGTTGTACAGCACCCCAAAACTATTGCTAATGAGTTTGCAGAACACTGGTGCTCCATTAGTTCAGATAGTATGTTAAAACTCGAAATCCTGGAAGAAAAAAGAAATACCCACTTTAATCACACACTGGCGAATGAACTTCCACTTATGTATATGTTATGATGTAAATACATCTGAATTGGATTAAATTCTCATGAATGATAAAGGCACTACACCTTCCATTGACAAAATAACATACACCACGATAAAATATTCCCCAACAACATTTAAAAATCGATTATGTAAATTTTATAGCAAACTTATAAATACTGGTATATTTCCACATGACTGGAAGTTGGCAACTTTATCTCCAATACTCAAACCTGGCAATAGTCCCAATCAACTAGAACGATATCGACCCATCTCTCCCCTACCAGTTTTATCGAAAGTACTTGAGAAAATTATAGCTATAAGATTCTGGAAACTTAATAAGCAACATATTTCTCTGAATCAACATTCTTTCCTCCCTAAACATGGGGTCCATACTTTATGTCATCAACTGTGAGATCAACTGAAAAAGAACTTGGCGAAAAGAATACATAGTGCAATGCTTTTTGAAGATATAGAGAAAGCTTTTGACCGTGTGGTATATACATTTATCCTTAGAGAATTAGAAGAGTGGGGAATTCCAAAACAAACTCAAAAGCTCATTAAATCTTTCCTGTCTAACCGGAAAGTAATCGCAAAAATCGATGGCTATTATTCTCAAGTGCACCCTATAGATAATGGATCCTCAAGGATCGTCTCTATCTGTCTTTTTGTTTGTCATTTACATAAACTCTTTGGACAAATCACTTGATAACCTAAATGGTTTATATGCCGACAATATTTTTGCAATTGCTTCTGGGACCCATATAGATGTCAATAATAAAATAAAAAGTAAAAACGACACAGTTCACCAATGGTCAACTTCTATGGGCGCTATTATTCCAGTAAACAAAGCGGCAGTTCTGCATGTTTGTAGAAAAAAAAAAAACTGCTGTCCTCCTGCAATTATTATTGGCGGCTCACAACTCCAATACAAAAACAGAATGAGAATTTTGGGAATTATTTTTACAAAAAATCTCTTTTGGAATGAACACATCAAAAGTTTAATTGAAAAGATGAGCAAAATAAATAATTTGCTAAAAATAATCTGTTCTAGGAAAAAAGGCCCACATATAGAAACAGCTATATAAATCTTTAAAGCACTTGTTTACGGTATAATTCAACATGGAATTACAGTATATGGATGGACTTCGAAACAGAATATAAATAAGTTGAATGCTTCTATTAATAACTGCCTCCGAGCATCATCTGGCTTATTGCGTACAACACCTATTGAGGCCCTCAGAATTGAAACCAGATATGCTGCTTTTCGAACAACATTAGAAAAGATTGCTGTAAACCTTTCATCACAGTCAATCACCGACCCGGAAGAGGGCCTGCACCGTAACTTTTGGTATTACTTAAACTTATAGTCATACAAGTATAAGTGCTCCGTCATTAGAATAATTCTATTTCCAAAAACAAATCACATACCTATCCCACAAAAACCTGAACATATAATAACGGGAAAAATTATAGTCAGTGTTGATGCTGATCTTGCTGTGTTTAACAGAACTAAGACCAGTTCGATTTGTTTCAAAACCATGTTCGCCGAAAAGAAAATTTCACCTGATCTTTTGCTATATACAGATGGTTCCTTCCAAAATGGTGCGACTTCGTATGCCTTGATAGAACACATATCAACATCTGGCTATGCTGTTATTATACAAGGTATTCTACCATTGTTCACGGGAATCTTTACAGCCGAACTTACCGCCATTAGCATTGCGGTGAAATATGCTACTCAACAAAAACGCATATCACCGCTTATATGTACAGATTGATTAAGCGCTATTACTGCACGTTCCAAAAACAAAAAGGGTGTTTTTAACAATATTTTAATGAATCCCAACACAGACCACCATATCACTATACTATGGATACCATCACACATAGGTATACAAGGCAATGAATGTGCTGATATGGCCACTAAGCAAGCGCTTCAAGCACCCTTAATCTATGAAGTACCTGTCTTCCAAAAATAATTACTAACCCATATAAAGCGCTGCATAAAACAAATTAAAGTCAACATTGGCGAGAATCACATTGTTTCTTAAGACAACACAACCACTCCATAAATAGACCCAAAAACCACGCTAGCCTCAACAGAGATTGCTCGCATGAGGGTTGGAAAAACTTTATTCAACACCAAACACCTTTTTGAACATACATTTCCAGCAAGTTGCAACGTGTACCATACAGTGTTAGACGTCCCACACATTTTAGCAGATTGCCCCATATCGAAGACTGATCACCCCCTTGTAGAAGTGTTAGACTATTCAAACCTTTCCAAAGTTAAAATAGTAAAAGAATGTATAACTAAACAAAACATCAATGTAATTTAAGTCATATCCGCGCGTTATGGTCTTAGAAACCTTGCGCCTATATTTAATATTTTATAAATTAATTTGTAAAATATTTTAGAAATAAATAAATAAATATCCTAACTAACAAACACATGTGAAACTCCGTTTCATAACATTCCTCCCCCTTTCCACGGAAACAATTCCCAAAGCGTTTCACATCGACTATACCGGCACGCTGCTTCTGCTGTTGTCGATGATGATGCTACTGATGATGATGAGATAATTCTGATAAGAATAGATTCAGATTCGATACTGATGTTGTTGAATATGATAAGGGCGATAAGGCTGCCGCTGACGGTACTGATAAGATGGGGAGGTGACGCTGCTGATCAACTACTAAAATTTGTTATCAGTCTTTCAAAAGAGAAGAGCCAAGTTAAACAAGCCATCATCGGACTTACAGCAACGTGATACCATCTGATGAGCATGAATTCAGATTCAGTAATCGCTGTCTCTTTTGAGTATTGGTGGACACCATGATATGCGTTTTGTTTCGATCAGGAATTCTCGTACATATATTCATATAATCGTTAACTCTCAACATATAATCATTACCCATCACAAACAAAAACTTTGGTATGCTGCTTCGTAAAAAGACAGATTGTGGCCTGGTGCTTTGATAAAAGCAATATGATGACCATGCTCTCAGCACACGTGGGTAATTTCCCGTGAAACCACATTCATTAGTCAATTGAACCCATAATTCGCTGGCGTTTATCGTAATATTCAATATAAGCCCTGATCATTTCCTGATCACTTTCAGTGATGCAAATGGTCAATTTATCGCCACATGTATTAAACTGCTGCTTGGCACAGCTCGACATAGTTCGTATTGACGATTTCATCTTGAGAACGTTCCTGACCAAATAAACAGTCATGTTGTTCTGCTGGATCAAACTGGGAGACATTTATTATTATTATTATTATATTGTTTTATTGAATTGCTATCACAACAAGAATAAATCTTATAAATTTCAGTGATAGCAAGTAACATTTGTAATGTTAACATTGAGTTACAGTAAATTTCGAGATTAATAAAAATAAAGTAAACTAATCATAAAAATTAACATAATAATGAACATAATAAAGTTGAAATTTAACATAGATTCAAACAAAAATTTTTTTAAGTTCCTTTTTGAAAAGTAATGCGTTGCTTTGTACTTGGATATATGATGGTAAATTGTTCCAAAGACACGTGGTGTAGTTGAAAAATTGTCTTGTAGACATTAGATATTTTTATTTTTGTGATATCAAATTTCTTCCACGAGGCGATTGTGCAAAAATAATTTTGTTAAAAAGATATTCTGGGTTCTTCAGATAAATAATGTTATGCATCATTAAAAGGCTTTTATATTTTAGTAAATCTTTAAAACTTGTATTATGTAACTGGTATGAATATGATGATATACTATCTCGTCTACCTCTGTTGAAAACGTATCTGGCTATATTATTATATGTGACCTCGAGGCGATTAAAGTCAATAGTGTCGCAATTTGCAAATATTTCACACCCGTACAGTAGAACTGGTATTAAATAGGTTTTTGCCAAAAGCATTCTTATTTCAAACGGAGTCGATGATTGCACAGCCCACAAGTTTCTCAACATCCCATGAACTTTACCAGCTGATATATTTATATGGTTAGACCAAGAAAGTTCAGCATTAAATGTGATTCCCAAGTTCGATGATGATTGAACAGAGTCGATGAGTTGTTAATATGTAGAAAAGTATTGTCATTCAGTCTTTTTTTATTACTTCTTGAAATGAAAATACATTTTGGTTTGTCAGGGTTTATACATAAGCCATTTGTACATGCCCATTTATGTATATTGTATTGTAATGTATTGTATTGTATTGTATAAAAGAGGTGACCAAAGTACTGCGACCAAATGATCTATTGTACTGCCCTCTGCTAATAGTTGTTCCTATAAAATCTCACCCAATCCTGAAGCCCTCAGAAATTCGAGGATGTGGGTTGGTTCCAGTGATTTTACTTCGCTCCCTGGTATTTGGAAAGAACCCAGGTACTTTTTCCTCTTATACATTAAAGCTCCACAATCCCCCAGTATGTGCTCCGCTGATTCTGCCTTCTCATCGTAAAATATGCACATGGGGTTCGCTTCAATTCCTAACCTGCTCAGATGCTCCCTGAGCCTACAGTGACCGGTTAGAATCCCGGTTAATATTCTCAGTCCGTTCTTCGATAGTCCGATACATGACTCAAATCTCTTACCGTTGTAGTTACTAGCAGTAGTTTTGATTGCCTTAAGCCCAAGTGGCTCGAGAAAAGCTCCTGTCTGATATGATCCTCACATTCTTTGAGTACGCCTTCCCATACTCCTTTTCCTATTCCACAAAACGGTTCCGGCCCCATTAGCTTTGTGGTAGCTCCCTTTCTGGCAAGCTCATCCGCTTGCTCATTTCCCCGAATCCCAATATGTCCTGGGACCCAACAGAGGCTGACCTTATTGTGTCTGCCTAGCTCATTCGGTCTTTGCAGACAGTCCCATACTAACTTAGAGTTTACTACATAGGAGCCTGGTGCTCGAATAGCAGCTTGACTATCTGATAATATGGTTATGTCCTGTCTTTTGTACTTTCTATTTAAGTTTATCTGTGCATATCTATCGATGGCATAAATTTCCGCCTGGAAAATACTCGTGTGCATTCCCATTGATTCGTAGTATTTGGTTCTAGGCCCAAAGACTCCCGCCCCTGTTCCATTTCCGGTCTTTGACCCGTCCGTGTACCATTTGATCGTATTCTCCTTAAGAGAATATGCTGTGCTCAAACTACTCCATTCCTTTTTGTTACTAAGTTTTGTAACAAAGTTTTTCCTGAAATCGTATTTCTTCTCCATCCTGTCCATTGGACAATCTAGGAGGGAGTAATCTTTAACCTGACTTATTTGGTTCCATTGCCCTTCATAAAGCCTGGATATAGGTTTATCCCCCTTTATCCTGATTGCCGTTGCCAGGGCTTTCTTTTGCACCACTATATGCAGTGGGCTCTGATCCAAGAGTACTTCAAGTGATGCCGTTGGGCACGTCCTCATTGCACCCGTTATTCCAATTCACGCTAGTCTTTGTATTCTACTTAACTCCATTTGAGTTGATTTTAGCTCCGTCCTTTTGGCCTACGCAATAGCTCCATAGGTCACGATTGGACGGACCATCATGGAGTACATCCAGTGTAGGATGCTGGGTTTACATCCCCAGGTTCTACCCGCTACCCTTCTACATATCATTGTAGCACGCTTGGCCTTCTCTGTAATATGGTTGACGTGTGCCTTCCATGTTAACTTGCTGTCTAGTATTATGCCTAGATATTTCACTTCTGTCCTTGGTTCGATGACTTCTCCCAGAATTTGAATTGCCTTCCATCTTTGAAGTTTTCTTTTCCTGGTAAATGTATATTACCCAAGTCACTATTAATACAGTCAGTACAATGTTAAACATTTTCCATTCTGCTGCTTAAGTACAACTGCACGTCATCAGCATACATTTGTACGCCACAGTAATTCAGAACCTCAGCCAAATCGTTAATATACATACAGAAAAGCAATGGACCAAGAATAGACCCCTGAGGCACACCTCTGTCAACATCCGCTGCTTTAGAAGTCACTCCATTTAAAGAAACCACTTGTTTACGATTAATAAGGTAAGAGGAAATAAGTTTATTAGCCGAACTTGAGAAATTAAAGATTTTCTCGAGTTTAGTGAGTAGAATCGAGTGATCAACAGTATCGAAGGCCTTACTGTGATCTAAAAGCACAAGAAATGATACCATATTCTTATCCAGTTTTGATCTAATTTCTTCCACTACATCGATCAAAACCGTAATGTAGCTTCTGTCCTGTCTAAACCCAGATTGTCTATCCGTAAGGAGATGTTGATTCTTTAAATACTCATTCATTTGCCCGTACATAAGATTTTCCATAACCTTGGATAGAAATGGTAGTATCGCAATAGGTCGGAAGTCGCTGTTATTCTTTGGAATAGGAATGATTTTTTCTTTTTCCACATATCAGGAAAAATTGATTTTATTAATATTGTATTAATTAAATACGTAAGAAATGGAAGAAGTTTAGGAACGACAATTTTTAAAAATCTTGGATTAATTTCATCTAAGCCCACAGCATTTGACTTAATTGATGTAATACTTTTAAGAACTTCAGATTGATCCACACATCGAAAATCAAAACAGTTCTCAATAGGCACAGTATGAATTTTTTCGTACTCATTTTCAGTTGGTCTATTCACTTGGACTTCGACAAATTTTTTGTTTAACTTATCAACGTCCACATCAGAACCAACAGTGCAAGGATTTCTTTTCCCAATACCTATTTCACGGATCTCTTTCCATTTTCTCTTGCTATCAATAGCTGAAGAGAATTTCTGTCGATAATAATTGGATTTTGCAATATATATGCAGTTTACAACTTCCTTTCTAATGGATTTGAACAATGAATGTAACTCAGGCGTTTTAAATTTCTTCCAACGTTTATATACCAAATCTCGTTTATCAATTAAACGTTTTATAATTGAAGTAAACCAAGGAGGCTGTATAGGTTTAAGTGTTCTTGTTTTTTCAGGCACAATTTCATAAAATATTATGAGAAGGTTATTTTGAATGAAAGCAATTTGATCATTAACATTCTCAAGACCATAAATTGAATCCCAATGAACGCAATCAATACGCTGGTTTAACGCTGTATAGTCAATGCCACGAAAATCTCTATAAGTGTAATGTACATCTTCATTGTTAACATAGGTATGATATATCATAAAAATTAAGTCATGCTTCGAAAAAACAGGGGCAGAAAATTGATCGTAAAGCAGTATTTTGCTTTTATGATTAGTAAAGAATACATCAAGTAAACTGTTCGAGCCACTTGGATAATGGTTTGGAACGATCGTATTAACAGGCAAAAGACCGAGCGTTTGCATGGGCTCTGAAAGTGACTTATCAACTAGCAGGTTACTATTGAAATCACCAGAAATGATTACGTCATTGTTCAATAAGGACAGAGATTCAATTTTATTAAACAATTCTTTGGTATCAATAAAGTTATACGGTCGATATACGCAGGCGATAAGAATTTTTTCTTTATCCTTCGTGTTTAATTCAAGAAATAGGTACTCAATCTCACTAGTAGGCTCTGATCTTAGCTTTACACAACAATTTATCTCCGTTCTCACATAAATTGAGACACCACCAGCGTTTGCTATCCTATCAGCACGAAACAGTTTAAATCCCGGCAAATTGAAAATTGAATCATTGACTGAAGAATCGAACCAGGTTTCAGATACGCAGATGACGTCAACTCCAGAGGCCACAAAAATATATCTAAACTCATCTATCTTATTATTAAGACTGTGCATTTATATGAACAATTTTGAGTCCAGATTTTTGTTTCGCCAGAATCCTTACCATGTTAAAAACGTTATCTTTGGAACTATAACTATAACCACAGATCATATATCACAGATTTGAAAGCAACACAATTGTATGTTATTAGAATAAATGGTAATAGAAAAGGAACGAAACTAATGCAAATTTTAAAATTAATAAAATAATTGCAAAGAAAAA
Organism: Cordilura impudica; assembly: GCA_963682025.1. Lineage (NCBI taxonomy): Eukaryota > Metazoa > Arthropoda > Insecta > Diptera > Scathophagidae > Cordilura > Cordilura impudica. The sequence goes on along the minus strand of OY821517.1, from coordinate 224,306,577 downwards.
TTAAGCAGAAATAGATTAAAGTTATTTTAAAATGAAAAAAAGTAGATAAAAAGTAGAAAATCAAAAAATATTTATATAAAATGTATGAAGTGATAAGAAAATTGTTAAATTTTATAAAAAATATATCAGGGACCATCATTTCTATCTGGCATCGCTTCATCATGAAATTCATCATTGTTTCGAAAAGGAAATAACTCTTTTAATATTTCTATTGAGGGTATACATAATGATTCATCGCTTCCCAGTTTTCGAATAAATACAAGGCCCTATTTGTATGAGCAGACGATATCTTATTTTCATTTTTCAACTTACGAGCAGCGATTAAAATGCGATGGTTTGCTGGGGTGAGATTTTCGTTGACGAAAAACGGTTTTGAACTCATAATTCCGATTTGATTTAGTTGTAATGAAGATTTGGTTGATTTAATATGTGTAGTTATCATTCTAAGCATATAATATCGGTCATATGGGCTATTGAATTTAATTACTATTGGGGCATCCTCAATATTCTTTCTATTTCCAATATTTTTAACACGATAAATAGTTTTAAATGATATAGGTGCAGTTTTAACGGCTTCACACAATTTTTCATAAATTATAAATAAATTGTCATTGTATATGTTCGCACTTGGTATACCAGTAATCCTAATGTCACTGGCAACTATTGAATTTTCTTGTTTTGCGCGGACAATATCAGAGTGAATATTTCGTTTTTTAGTTTTTTAATTTCATTATGGTGTGCTAGATTTTTATTTGCAACTGTCTCTAGTTCTGTTACTCTGTCTTTTACATTGTTTATGTCTATGGTAACAGATTCCAAGAGAGTATCAATATCAGTTTTCATTTCACTGAATCTCTTGTCGAATTCGTGTAAGAGATCTTGTTTGCACTCATTGAACTTAGAGATTAACATAATTTCAAGTTGGTTCGTAAGTTTATCGAATCGTTTTTCCATGATTGTCATAAATTTAAGAGGCGATTCAGTAAGAGTTAAACGCGGAGTTCTGCACACATTACCAAGCAAAGAGTTTTGCAGAACATCACATAAGCGTTTTTGCGAGGGAGTGTTATTATTTTCTTTTTTGCCATTATTGTTTACTCTGCCTGTTGATTTTATTGGAATTTCTTCTGTATCGATTTCTTGTGTTGTTTCAAATTCTTCAGTCGAGTTCATATTTAGTGGTTTATGTTTGTTATTTTTAATTTGGTTTTGATTTTGATTTTTTCTTGGTCTAACCATAATGGTATGAGTTTAGCTCTTTTAAGGATTTTAAGTTTTTTTTTTTTTTACTTTGTTTGCTTGAGTTACTAAATTATTATTGTTTTGTGAATTGTTTTGTTTTGTGTACTCAAGTGTTTAATTTTCTTTAGTTAGAGATTTTTGTGTTGTTGTTTGTTGTGTAATTTTTATATTTGTATTCTTTGTGTTGATGACTAATGCACTTTATGTTGTTGCTTGAATATTTTTCGTTTGTTATGATTATTTATATATGGGCTTGTGTAGTTAGCTAAAATTAAATAGTTATGAAATTTTTATTTTTGTATATGCTGTTTTTATATTGCAGTTTTTTTGTTTTGGATAATGAAAAATTTAATGTTGTGCGTTATTAAGGAACTCAGTTTAAAATAAATTTTTAATAACTTCTATTTCCTCGATAAAATAAGAAAAACTGAGGAGCTTTTTAAAAACACAACCGACTCTCTCAACCGTAGGCGATTCTGATTTCGTTGTTGATTCGAGACAAAATATATAACTTATGAATCACCTTTCTCCACCGACAATCATTCATCCTGACCAAAGCAATTTTATCTTAGCATAACGATGATTCCAATCTACCATTGCCGCTATTTCCCTCTGGTTGAAGTTGGCACTGACAGAAACCCATGGACAATCTACCATATGCAAAATTACAGATGTACTTACTCTCAACTCCCCTTGCAATTGATGTTTAATTAATAGCCTTTTACTCAAAACGTTGAACTGTTATCTCTTTCATGTATTATTATATTATATTATTATATTATATGTATGTATTATATTATATTATATTATATTATATTATATTATATTATATTATATTATATTATATTATATTATATTATATTATATTATATTATATTATATTATATTATATTATATTATACTATATTATATTATATTATATTATATTATATTATATTATATTATATTATATTATATTATATTATATTATATTATATTATATTATATTATATTATATTATATTATATTATATTATATTATATTATATTATATTATATTATATTATATTATATTATATTATATTATATTATATTATATTATATTATATTATATTATATTATATTATATTATATTATATTATATTATATTATATTATATTATATTATATTATATTATATTATATTATATTATATTATATTATATTATATTATATTATATTATATTATATTATATTATATTATATTATATTATATTATATTATATTATATTATATTATATTATATTATATTATATTATATTATATTATATTATATTATATTATATTATATTATATTATATTATATTATATTATATTATATTATATTATATTATATTATATTATATTATATTATATTATATTATATTATATTATATTATATTATATTATATTATATTATATTATATTATATTATATTATATTATATTATATTATATTATATTATATTATATTATATTATATTATATTATATTATATTATATTATATTATATTATATTATATTATATTATATTATATTATATTATATTATATTATATTATATTATATTATATTATATTATATTATATTATATTATATTATATTATATTATATTATATTATATTATATTATATTATATTATATTATATTATATTATATTATATTATATTATATTATATTATATTATATTATATTATATTATATTATATTATATTATATTATATTATATTATATTATATTATATTATATTATATTATATTATATTATATTATATTATATTATATTATATTATATTATATTATATTATATTATATTATATTATATTATATTATATTATATTATATTATATTATATTATATTATATTATATTATATTATATTATATTATATTATATTATATTATATTATATTATATTATATTATATTATATTATATTATATTATATTATATTATATTATATTATATTATATTATATTATATTATATTATATTATATTATATTATATTATATTATATTATATTATATTATATTATATTATATTATATTATATTATATTATATTATATTATATTATATTATATTATATTATATTATATTATATTATATTATATTATATTATATTATATTATATTATATTATATTATATTATATTATATTATATTATATTATATT